>OX451739.1:752917094-753361975 GCA_948472305.1 Vicia faba
AAAAAATTGTAAGTAAATATAAACTCTACGATCTTATTAATTCTCTCAATGTGTTATAGTTGATGATCTTAAGACTTCCGTCATTGCGTAGTTAGAAGAGACGAAAAGTGACGCAACATCACTACCGGCACATTTGTTGTGGAAGGAAGCCCGTGTGGGCAAGGATCAAGCTGTTAATCCCGATATTCAACATGTGTATGATGAATGTGTAAGTATAAGATTGTGTCTTTAGTTAAATCAATTAATGTTTATTAATATTTAAGTAATTTTTTATCTCCACTAATAATTTTTTATATGTAATTGAATTACAGGAGACCTTGTCGCAATCGGTATCCCCAGGTGAGGACCCTCAGGATACCAGGAGCGTACTTAGTCGAGCACTAAATATTGCTGAGTATCCGGGTCGGGTGAGGGGTAAAGGTCATGGTGTGACTCCAACCTCTTTGTATAAGCATCCAAGGAGAAGAAATCCTAGCAATGCAGAAGTGATGCAAACATTGCAGGATTTACAAGCTCAAGTTCGTGAATTGCAGAAGGATAAAGAGAGATATATGGCAGAAAAGAGCAGTTCACAATTGAAAGAAACTAGTGACAAAGCTAGTATCAACTGTCAGCATAAATTTCCTGAGGTAATTTTCAATATATATCCGTTATTATTATAGAATATTTTTAGTCACTTCTAACGGTTATTATTGGTTTAGGGCATTTCATCTTGCCAGCTATACCTATCGTCACCGACTTATCGACTAGTTGGCAAGGGAAAAGTCCATAACAGTTCGGGAGATTTACTTCATAATATACCGCTTCCGGATGGACACATGAAAGTATCGGTTGACATTGCTTTAGATATGGATGCGTTGTTGCCGGTACCTGACATTGTTGCTGAGACCACATTGCTGCGAGATGCAATAGGATCTTTTGTTGCATGGCCATCAGACCTCATTTTCATAGATGATCAGGTATGTTGAAAATAATTATGAATCTTTAAGTCTTCAACTGTCAGTTCTGACCTCAGTTATTTCTACGGTAATTATAGACTCCTACAACACCCGCATCTAAGGGTAAATGGATTTTGCGGCACGACGAGTCTGACGTATCACCAAAAGAGGTACGTTTAAAGTGTTAATTATATGATCCGAATAAAAAACTGCATAATTTTATAATTTAACTGAGTTTATATGATTTTTAGGTACCTTTTCATGGGTCACAACAAGTGAGCCAGAAAATCGTTGGCGTACCACCCAAGAAAAGGGTGCCTACTAGATTTTTCCCTCGATACCGGCAGTGTCTTGAAACAATAGTGGGAACAACAAATTTGATGGATGGTGGTATTCGTCAAATGGATATGGATCAAGGTATCTTTGGTTTTCCTTGCACCGAAATAATTGGACATGAGGACGTGGAACAGATTTTCCATCATAAAGAATTGGGCGTCAGTATTATGCACGCATACATCCGGTAACCCCATCTTTATATTATGTAATTAGCTGAAATCTTTTTTAAACATTTTCAATGAATATACTCTACTATTAATTATGTTTTTATTTAAGGCTGTTATATGACAAATTGATGCACGAGAATCAATTGTCAAACAGATTCCATTTTGTGTCTTCCTCCCGTGTCAGTGGAGCGACAATTGGTAGGGAACCGGAATCAATAAGAGAGCACTTAGTCGAAAGATTCATGGAAACTGGCAGTACAGAAAGCTTATATCTTTGGGCGTATAATACTATTCCTACAGGGTTAGATTTTCATTTTAAGTTCATTTTAATATTTGTAATTTTTGCGTAGAAAAATTTCTTCTAAACTGTTGTTTTAATTTATAGACGTCACTGGTTGTTGGTTGCTATCGATCCTATAAAAGAAGTGGTCTATTATCTGAATTCGGTTGACGGTGATTGGACAAATTATCCGGATATGAAGTTAATGATTGATATGTAAGTGAGATTATTCTAAATATTTGTGTGTATTTATGTATTTAATTATTTCTGTGACATTGTTCTAAATATATATTTTTATTTTGTTAGAGATATACAAGTATTCCGGTGTCAAAGAGAAGCTCGGGTACGAAGGTCTAAATCAAACAACATTAATTGGATCAAAGTGCAGGTATATTAATTTCCACTATTTTGCTTATAATATTTACGCTATTTGATAAAACAATACAACTATATATTCTTATTTGTTTTTCTATGTAGTGTCCTCAACAGCAAAACGGTATAGATTGCGGATACTTTGTTATGCGGTTTATCAAAGAAATCATTCAACTGAATCAAATATAGATTCCAGTCACGATATGAATTTATAACTTAGGATTTGTTTTATTATTTCTCGGATATTTCATATAATTTTTTACTTTTAACTAAATCATGCATATTATGTTTTGTTATGTAGTACTTCGATGAGTACAAATGTGCATATTACACGAAACTCCAGTTGGAAGAAACCAAAGAGGAGTTGTGTCAATATTTTATTGAGCAGAGAATCATATAAGGACTGGTTTAGTTGTTGTTAGGGTTGATTTTGTAAGACTGATTTTGAGTTACAATACTGATAACAATGGTTTATATATAATTTGAGATACAAACATAATTTATGATTGATTTTGAGCAATGATAGTTTCTTGTTTATGGTTTCTTGTGTTATACTTGTGTACTAAAGTAGTTGATAGAATAAAATGAATTTAGTGAAAAGTATTGAGTATTGGTTTTGTTATATGGTTGTGCAAGAGCAAGTGCAAGTTTTGAGTATTGGTTTTGTTTTCTAATTTATCATTTAGCTCAGATTGACTCAGAAACCGTAAACCATGGATAAGACATGGATGTATTCCAATCGATTGTCGAAAGAGTACGAGAACGGGGTATCGGAATTACAATGCATTACCGCTATTTATGAATTACAGGTTATGGCAACTGGTTTATATAAATAATATGCTGCAAACAATGCAGGTATATGAATTATATAAATTATACCTCTAAAAAAAACACCCTATGAAAGCACTTTTTGGAGAAAAGCGCTTTCATAGGTAGACCTATGACAGCGCTTTTTCACATAAAGAGCTGTCTAAGGTACACATATGATAGCGCTTTTCCAAGAAAAAGCGCTGCTAAAAGACAACCTATGAAAGCTTTTTTCCAAAAAAAGCGCCACCAATGAAAGCGCTTTTTCATAAAAAAGCGCTGCCAAAAGCCTACTTAAGAGAGCGCTTTTTAGAAAAAGCGCTGCCAAAAGCCTACTTAAGAGAGCGCTTTTTAGAAAAAGCGCTGCCATAAGGGTACTAAAGAGAGCGCTTTTTAGAAAAAACACTGCCATAAGGGTACTTAAGAGAGCGCTTTTTAGAAAAAGCGTTGTCATAAGTAGACCTACGAAAGCGCTTTTCATTAAACAAAAAGCGCTGCTAAAACCTATAGCAGCGCCACCTTAGAAAGCACTTTTAAGCGCTTTTAAAGGCCAAAAAAAGCGCTTTCGTAGGTCTTTTTTGGCGTAGTGAGCGACGGTGGCGGAGTGGCGAAAGACAACGACTAGGGTTCCAAATATAGGAACCCCGGTCGCACCGTTGTAGGTATCGTTGTTGTATCTCTGAGTCCCCCTCTCTGTATCTCTCCCTCCTCTGTTTCCATTCTCCTCCATCCCTCCTCTTTTCCCCTGTTTTTGTTCCTTGTATATATATATATATGTTAGGGTTTTGCTGTACGAGTTTGATTAGCTTAATTTTAGGAATTAGAAAAAAATTAGGGATTGGATTTTAGTTGTAATTGATTTGGAATTGATTCTGTATATTAGAGATTTAATCGCTTTAGGGTTTGTACTATTATTTTTGTAATATAATTGATTTCCAGATTTTGTTTTAGATTTTTAGATTTGATTGTTCTGTAATTAGAGATTAACCGATTTTGTATTATTCTTGAGATTTGTTTTTGTAAGAAGATTTGATTCAGCAAAAATCACTTGATTTGTACAGTATGTGTTAGTCCATGAAACACGCGTGTTACTTTGTTCACTGATTTGCACAGTGATTGTTACTTTTGATTATGGGCTTGCATTACCGTTTATTTTGTTCAACCCAGCGACATATTTTCCATTACAGCAGAAAAAGAGTCTTTAATATCACTAGGCCCAAATGCTTCTAACCCAATGCTGTTTTAAACAAACTTTTTAATGAATACAAATTATAAACAATACTTAATAATATGTTGTTTAATAATAAAAGTGAACTATTATAATGAAAATAACAGTTTTAATAATTTCTTAAAACAACAAAGAAGTAAATGGGTTATCCCAGAAAACCATCACTAGTGGATTATCAACAAAATGAGTACCAGCCGTCTTTGAGGGCGCTTGGTTGGCATCCTCTGGGTCGTGGTCTCTGTATTGCATGTCCCAGTAGTTGTCTGCATTATTGGTTAGAATCTGTAGGGTATGTGATGCCCCTTCTTTTGGTGGCGGTGGGACAAACTCTTCAGTTTCAGCTTCTTGTTGGGCCATGACGGACTTTTGGAGTCCTACTTCTGGCTCTTTCCTTTGTTGATGACCGCTTGATGCACCAATAGTTTGGGCTACTTCTTCGAAAGCTACCCTGGGAATCTGGTCTTTCCTATCAATAATGTTCTTCAAAGCTAGAAGAACTTGACTCAGATCTCCTTTCATTGAAGTGACATCACCCTTTACTTGGTCAAGATCCTCTTTGAATGCAGCCTGAGTTTCCTCAATTTTCTCCATTATTTTCTGTTGATAAGCCCTTATTTGATATGGAGGCCAAGGAGGTGAAGACCTTCTTCTACCAATGGTTCAACTGGAGAGATGTTTTAAAAAAAAATGAGTTTTGACATGATATGCGGGTGTTCGTGAATGCATGCGTGCGAATGAATGTGCATGAATACGAAAGGGGTTAACCGTCTTATTCACTTGGGTATGTATCCGTCTTTTGCTTATTATTTTACTTAGCGACTATCTTTAAAATAAATACGCAAGCGAGATATGGAAAAAAAATGCCTTTATTGAAAGTAACGTAATTCAGATATTGAAAAATATTACGATCTTAAACCAAAACTTTATTTGCGTGAAATCAAGCAAAAGGGAAATAAGTCTTCTAGGTGCGCCTACGGATATCCGATCTTGAAACCATCCCCTATTGCTGGACAAATCTTGAGAAAGTCTTCAGCACATTATTTCCCTTTTGTGACTTTGATTCCAGACGTGTATGGCGCACTGACGTGGACAAGTTGTTTCCTTCGGTATCCATTTTTAAAGACAATCATCGAGATTTTGGGTTTATTATTATCTTATATACCCCCTGTGAATAAGACGAATGTACGGGTGACGAATATATGGAATGCATGACGAATACATGAAATGTATGAATACGTAGGTTTAAGGTTAGGTGACGGGATTTTGTGATAAGTACCCCTAAAAGGTAGGTTCCTTAATCTTGAGCTACAATTGATCTACCCTCCCAAAAGGTGGTTTTCTTAAGGGCGTCATGAATAACACCAGAGGGAAAAGGCACAAGGGCCTCCCTTAGGTGGAGCCTCTTTACAGACTGAGACTTTCGTCTCAAAGTCGTGAAAGGTCTCATAATGAGATTTTAGGTTAAGGTCGTACAAAGAGTCATGAGTGACCTTCCAAAGTCCTACTCGTCAAGAGGATATCTCTCGATAAGTATTCCTTTTTCAGAAGTTCACCGACTCTAGGCGAAGTCGTCGCATAAAATCACAGGGATCATGTACCCCCTAAGTTAATAGACGAACCTTCTTGCTAAGGATTTATTTTAGAATATTTTGAGAAATAAAAAATCTCGCCATGCAGTAAATATATGATGATAAGAGAAATTGATAGTAAATAAATAAATGCGATAAAGTAGATAAATGTAATAAATAAAGCAAATAAAAATAGAAACCCAAAAACACCTAAACCTAGGGTTAACGAGAGTCCCCAGCAGAGTCGCCAGCTGTTGCGAGTGGTTTTAAAATCAAGAGTCTCCACTATTAGTTTTTATCCTAGGGAAGGGAACCTAACAGAAAACCCTAATTCGCGGATAAAGATTATAGGTTTCAGACTCAATTAGACGAAAGGAATGTGTTAGATACCTTTCATCCACCTTGTTCACAAGGATATTGGACTCTAGGTTTAGGTTTGGGGTAAACTGGATTTTAAGTTTTAATTAAAAAGACTCGCCACGATTTTTGATCGTATGCCTACGTATCCTCTTATGAGGAATCAGAGTCCCAATTCGTAGTTCGTATGGGGTTGGTGTTTTTTAGGGGTTTGCAAACATATTTTGAATCACTTCGCACTCGGTCGGGAGTAGTAATTACGTTGATTTTGACTGGGTACGTAGTAAGTCAAAACTAGTTTGAAACCCTTTTGCAAAAAAAAAAAAACAGTTGATTAGTTTAGTTTATTGCAAAAATAGTTTTAAGATTTGCTGAATAGTTTTTAATCGTATTATTTGTGAAGATCTTGATTAATGCATGATTAAAAATATTTAATACAAATAATATATATAAAATAATATATGTAATTTTAATATGAAAATAATTTATTTGGTCATATAATAATATTTAAATAGTAAATATATTAATAATGTTCACATAACAAGGGGATTATAAATAATAAGCTATAATTATAATAATAATAATAAAAAATTAAGTAACTACAAAAATATATAATAATTATATAAAAATATAATAATAATAATAATAATAATAATAATAATTATTATTATTATTATTATTTGATAATAATAATAATTATAAATAAATAATAAAGAAATAGAAAAAATAATTGAAATATAAAAGAAAATAGATAAAATTAACTAAGTTTAGGGGGGGTGTAAATTCTAGTTGTGTAGTAAAACAGGGGGTATCTTTAAGAGTCTGGGCTAGGCCCAAATATATTTCTGAAAGGGGAGTGTATCTTGCTTCGTGTTTTTAGCAAAACTAGCAGAAGGGTGGTGTTAAAAGTAATGGGGCCTGGCCCATGAGACGCTGCAACAGGCCGGTTTGATCGTGTGTACGAAGGCATATGTGGATTATCATGGAGACTTGGCCTGCGACCTTCATATGAAGATCATGTGGATGATATAAAAGGGTGCACGTTAGCTATTATAGGCACGCAGTAATAGAATAATTGCAGAGAACAAAAACTGTTTTGTACACTTTCTTTTCTTTTCTTTTTGTTTTTTTACAGCAACCTTCGTCTCTCTCGCTCAAACCTTTCCTCTTTATCTAACCTAAATCTCCAAACCCTAATCTACAACACCTTCGCCGCGGCGGCTGTAACGCCCGTAATTTAATTAATTATTTAATTAAATTATTTTTGGAATAATTGATGTGTTGTGATTAGTTGGAATTAATTATTTTAAGTGGTGAAATAATATTAGAAGGATGATATTATTTGATGTGAGCTTGTTTTAAAGGGATAAAAGTAGTAACAAGGGGGTGTAGTAGTCTTAAGCCCGTTAAGGAATAAAGAGAATAATAGGTTATTTTATTAGTTAGAAAGAATAGAAAATAAGAATAAGGGTTAGAGGAAGAACGTGAAAGTTGTTGGAAGAGAGGAAAGAGGCAGAACGGGAATTCAACCAGAAAAGTTATAGAGCGACCTTCAATCCAAGGTGTGATACGGCGGGAGAACTGACTATGGGTTTTGCGTTCGTATTTGCACTTGTGCGGTTGAGCAAGAGTCGCCACCGACTTTTTATTTTATCCTAAAGGAAAGGTTAAAAAAGCACAGCAAAAACCTTTTGAGATATTTCGTGGGTCCGGGGGGTAGATTATGAAAAGGGAAGGTATTAGCACCCTTTTCATCCATGGTTATCCATGGGCTCTTAGTTACTTGGTTTTTTAGATCACTTGCCTTGATTTTCGATTGCTTGAAAATGGTGTGTAGGTGTGTGTGTTTGAAAATGTTTTGGAAGAAGATGCCTTGTCTTAGGCTACCCTTGTAACAATTCTTTACTTGAATATTTTACAAAGGTGTGTATCTTTTCGAAAAGATGTTTCAAAATGTTTTGAGAGTTTGTGTTGAAAGTGCTTGTGGAATGTGGTTTTTGAAAAGAAGGCAAGTGTTTTTGCAAGTTGATCTCAAGTAACTAAGAGTTTTGTCTACCCTATTGTACTCAAAGGTTTTCTCTATGATTTCAACCCTTTTTAACAGTTTTGTTCCACCACTGAATTTGGTGGACAATCTTGCGTTTAGGATGTTTGTTCGGGACGGGCGCGGGTCATCGTACGGACCATGAATGCAATGGTGCCAAGTGTCTTTGGCATTTTACTTTGAAGGGACTATGATCATTCCGTTTTAGGCAACATTCGAAAGCGTCATCGAGGGACTTATGATCATTTGAATTTGTTTTGCCAAAGATACTCGACGTGCAAGCATGGCCCATTTTGGAAGGCAACATGTGGGATTACCCTAGAGGGTGCAAGTGTGATTTGTGTATTGATTTCATGTATTTGTCTTGTATTAAGTTATCTAGCATTTGATTTTATGTACACGCAAACCCTAGGTCTAACCATGGTATAATTGAAAGCGGTAAATTGCGAAAATGTAAAGTCTACGCTATTACAGAATAAGTATTCGGGAGTGGGGGTACAAATTTACAAATGGGGATGAGACTTTAGGAATGTAATATCCAATAAGTTACAACCAAATCGAATCGATCAAATGTAAATGTAACGAATATACAAATATAAGCAAATGTGTATAGGAGCAATGTAAATGTATTGTGTAAGTGTATGTGTATACGTGTATGTAATTATTTACAGGTGCGACAATGTGAATTTAAGAGAGTATTATCAAGTATTGTCTTGACCTAAAGAATTAAATGTTTATTTACTTAATTAGTCTTGTAATCTTGTATATTCTTTATATGTACAAAAGAATGTTTTAATAAAAAGAAAAATGTTTTCAATTTTAATTATATTGTGTAATAATAAAAAAAAGTGTATCTTTATTTATTATATACGAAAAGTATGTTTTAATTAAATATCAAGAATTAAATTATGTATGTTAGAAAAAATGTATTTTTATTTGTTATGTACAAAAAAGATTTTAATTAAATGAAAAGTAAAGTGTTTTCGATTTTAATTATATTGTATAATAAAAAAGTATTTTTATGTGTTAAAGTATTATTGTAAAAAATATAAAGTTAGAGAAAAATATATTGTTTAAAAAATATGTTATATAAAAAAGGGTTTGTGTTAATTTATTAACAAAATAACTTGTTCTAAAAAAAAAGATGGTTAAGTTGATTAATTAACAAAAGGAATATAATGTTGTTTTATAAAAAGGGGTAAACGTTTTTTTTGAATGGGCCTTAGGCGTTCAGAAATGGGCAAGGCCCATGTTGACACAAAAATGTTTTAGGGTTCTATTGTGTTTTTGTTCAGTCTGGGACATTGGCTTAGGGTTTGTGGGTGACAGAAGCGCCGTCTTGCTTCGTTCGTTACTTCATCTTCTCCGATTGTTCTGAATGCCTAGCGTAAACCTTTCGCCTCAGCCACCAGCTACCTCCACCTCTTCCTCCTTCCAACGACAGCATCATGGCGATCGATCTAAGGTACAATTCGTCTCCTTATTTCGTTAGGGATTTTACGATTTTTGCGTGTTTGTGATTTTTCGCTTATTGATTCTTACTCCAAATTGTTATTGTGATTTGAGGCATATGATAGAACAAGAGAGAGAAAAGCTACCTGGATACGGAGGAGGGGTGTTGGAGCGAGCTAGGAGGCCGGGGCGAGGAATACGCGTGATGATGGACTCTTTGAGCTTCCTGGTATCTTTACCTTGTTGCCACTTTTAAGGTTTTATGATGAACTGACTGAAAACCCCTTCATAAATTCACCTCTTTCTTCTTCTCTTTTGCCTTTAATGCTTGTTGCTTTGAATGCCTTTGCCTTTTGTATGCTTCTGTATCTTCTTTGAGTTGCCTTGACTTTGTTGCCTTTTTTGATTTGCTTTGCGCTGCCTTGAGATGCCTCTGAACGTTTGTTGCCCCTTTGATTTTTTTGTCCTATGATGATGCTGTCTGAGGACTTGAATGCTATGATTGTAACATGCTATTGTTGAAACTTTTGTTTTGATTAGCCTCTCTTCTTCTTCTTCTACTGTATGCTTGAATTATTGGCCTGTGATGATGCTGTCTGAGGACTTGAATGCTATGATTGTAACATGCTATTGTTGAAACTTTTGTTTTGATTAGCCTCTCTTCTTCTTCTTCTACTGTATGCTTTGAATTATTGGCCTATGATGATGCTGTCTGAGGCTTGTGATGTTGGATATTTTTGCTTAAGCTTTGAGCTGGGCAAGTTTTAAGCTTGGGAGGTTTTTTGACAGGGTGAGGCTTGAGGCTTGAACTTTTTTTTTGTTAGGCTTCAGGCAGGGTGAGGCTTGAGGCTTTTTGACAGGGTGAGGCTTGAGGCTTGAACTGTTTTTTTGTTAGGCTTCAGGCAGGGTGAGGCTTGAGGCTTTAACTGGTTATGAGGCTGGTGATTTTGTGTTTATCGGGTTTGAAGGGTTTTCAGGTTAAGGCTTGTGTTTGAAACTTAAGAGGTTTATGCTGAGGCTTTACAGGTTTTGATACTTCAGGTTTTGAAAAATGGTAAAGCTTTTGATATTTTGTTTTGTGGCTTCTGTTGTACACAGGTTAAGGTTTTGCTTTTGATTTAATAGGCCTGGCCTTTGCTCAGTAAGCTTGGCCTGGTTTTTATGTTTATGCAGGGGGTAAAGGCTTCAGCAGGTTCTAGCTTGACAGTGGTTTTAGGCCTTTTTGGATTTGCTCTCCTTTTGTCCACTGTGTTCAGTTTTTGTTTTATATTTTTCTTCCTTCCTGCCTAAAGCCTAAAAAACCTGCTCTCTTTTTCTTCTCTCTCAGTACAGTTTATATATTTAATATGTTTGTGCTGTACTTTTCTCTGAAAGGGTCACTTTAATTTTGGGAAATGATGAAAAGAAATGTCTTGCTTGCATAACAATTTTGCTCTGCATTCTTGTCTCTTCTTTTTGACAGCTTCTAGTCTTTGATATCTTTCCAAAATCTTCTTTTGACAGCTTCTTGTACTTGTGACAGCAACTTGTACTTTTTTTTGGCATTTTTTGACAGAAAGTTGGAATTTGGATTTTTAGTTTGATTTGAACTGTGCAGTTTGTTTGAGACTTGAACTATGCAGTATGTTGACAAACTTTGCATTTTTTCAACTTTGTGCATACATGATTAGCAAATAAAATTCTTCCCTCTTTGTGAACCGGGAGAAATCCCGTGATTTGAAGAGAGGGTTAACTGATCCCAATCAGTGGCCCTTAATGATGAACTGTCTTTTATTTGTCTCTTTATTTATTTATCAGTCATTGACTTTTCTCCTTTTCTTTTGCAGATGAAAAATGGAGCACTGGAGCGAGGGATATCAGATGAAGATTTGAAGAATAGAAAATGTTTAGGATAGTTTCATTTTTTTATTTAAATTTAAATTAATGTAAAATCATTGTTTATAAATAAATTGTAAACAATAATTGTACAAATAATTTAAGAATAAATAAAAGTTTTCACTATCCAATTAATTCTATTTTATCCTTTATTGTTTATTTATTATTTAAAATTCTTTGAATTAAAATAATTGAAAAATAAATTCCAATCACTTAATCTTAGAATAATAAATAATTTAAATAAACAAAGCTTTAGCACATTTACTCAGTTAAACCTGACCTTTCCAATATCCAAAGTAAAGCAAAAGTTAACCAAAACAACTGATCAGGCGCATTCCCTTTTCACTGATTTTTACCAACACTGTAAATCCAAACTGCATGGATCTTTTGACTGGTTCAATCAAACGAACGTGAATTCAAACCAAATGCCTTCTTTTACTGATTAAATCAAACAATGCGAATTCAATCCCAAATCTCGGAATAACTTGCAAAGCATTGTAGAATTTAAATCTCTCTGAGAACGTGCCCAAAAAACCCTAATTCCTGATTAAATTCCAAAGAGCGTTCGCTTGATCAAAGTTGAGCCAAAATCAACAAAAACCTAAGCCAACTGTGTGAAACAATCCAGAGCCCTGAAAAATCAATAAAACCCTAATTTTGCTTGGCTGACGAAAAAAGTCCGTTTGTCCGATTCTTGAGCCAGTTTTGAAAAAATCAGGAAACGCCTGAAGCTGTGATTTCTTGTGGAAAAATGCGAGGGCAAATTTTGGGGTACAACACAAGGTAAGGGTGGGGTTCTGACTCTATAATAGGGTTCATGATAATTGGTATATGGCATTAGATGTGAAAGTGTTATTTTATTCATGATTGAATTATATGTTGTTATATGACGAGAATTGATGATTGAAAGATGGATGATGATGTCCCAATGCTGTTTATTTGACGTCGAATTATAGGATAATCGTAAGAGATGATTATCTGTGATTAGAGGATGTTTTTAGGGCTTAAAGTATGGAACCCGTAGTGAAAATGCAGAGAAATCACAGAAAATATCCTTAGCAGAGCAGTATGTGTCGACTCCAAATGCTATGTGTCGATACAAGAAGGTTTAGAGACTCAGTATGAGTCGACACGAAGGGGTCAGGTATCGATACATGAGGACTTTTAGACTCAAGATGAGTTGATACGTAGGGGCATGTGTCGATACATGCAGTGTGACAGACTCAATATGAGTTGATACAAGAGAGTATACGTCGACTCATGTGGCGTGTTAAACTCAGTACGCGTCGACCCAAGGCATTACGCGTCGATCCATGTTGTCTGGTTTTTGGCAGAATCAGTTTGAGAATGCTGTAACTTGAGTTTCCGGACTCCGTTTGAGGTGCCGTTCGAAGCGTTGAATAGCTAACACGATGAGCTTTATTCTTGAGGATTAAAATGAAGAATATGAAGTATAATCCTAGTATCCCAATTAGGACTAGAGTTAGTTCCCGCGTTGATCGCTATGTTGATCCTTGTGAAGAATGATGAAGATGAGGTGATTATAGATTACTCTTTGGTTTGTAACAGTAGGATTAATGATGATAATGATATGGTATTGCAGAATAGTAATATGTGGAGGTTTAGTTATTTATAAGTAAGCCTTAGATGATTAATTAATTATAGGCAATATCATGTTATAGGCCTATGGCCCACATTTCGAGATTGATGAATTGTTGTTGTATTGTTGTTGTGGCTGAATTGATGTGAATTATGATGATATATGATGTTTGATGAATTATGATGTTGAGGAATGATGTTGATGAAAGATGTTGAGATGCCTCTAATAATTGGCAACTATTAAAGATGTAGGCTTTTGGCCAATGATGATGTTGTGTTGAGATGTTGTTAATTATGGTGTTGTCATTACATTCATGATTATGTCGCATACATTGCATTTCAAGATGGAGCTTATGCTTGTTAAGATGACATGTATTGGAGAATATTAAGATGAAGGCTTATGCCTTGTTGATTCCTCTATTTATTGGCAGATTTTTAAGATGGGAGTTCTGCTCCAATGGTACCACATGCATTTGAATAGTATTGATTCACATTATATGATTGCATAAAGAAGTGTGTATTGATGTTGTGAATGTGCATTATTGTTGTGATTATTGTTGATTATGAGATGAGAAGTGGTGATGTTATGTGATCTAATTTAATATATTAACTATCATATGCTTTATTATATTGTTAGATATCTCACTCCTTCTGTTTGAATGGTACCCTTACGTTGGTAACGTGTAGGTAATCGAGAGTGAAGGTTGTGTACCTTCAGTAGTTTGACTCGGTGTCATTGCTCTGATATGTAACACTCGGGGGGATGAACGCTTATTGCTTTTGATTTTTGATTATTCAGTTGTTGAACTTTAAGTTGATTATTATTAAATATGTGCTATTTTGAAGTTGTTGTAACGATGGATAAAGATGTTATTATGAATTCCGTTGCGTAGATGTTTAAATGGTTGAATTATTTAATTAAAATATTATGATGATGGTTCATCCGGAGTTTTAAAGTTTTATGTATCCATGATGAATGCAATGAGTTTTTAATGATGAATTTGTGGCATCCTGATTCATTTGCATGAATGATTTTATAACTCTGATTTATTTATATAATTGTCAGGTAGAATTGGGGCGTTACAAAGTTGGTATCAGAGCAAAAGGTTGGTCCGACCTTGTTGTCGAGTCGTAGTTGTCTAACAATCGAGTATTGTTAATTTGAGTTCTAACCGTTGTTTATGTTGTAGTGATAAGTTGGGATGGCTGGAAGGAATGATGCTGCACTTGCTTTAGAAGAAAATGTTAGAGGTTGAACTCTGCCCTTGGATTGGAGATCTCTGCACCGGTGGATGTCCTTCCACGAGAATCAAGCTCACCATGTCAAGTGGGTCATAGCCACTGATTCAAGTTGTTGTTCTTGAACTTTGATTGGAGAGCTTTGTATCGGTGGATGTCCTTCCACGAGAATCAAGCTCACCATGTCGAGTGGGTCGTAGCCACTGATTCAAGTTGTTGCACTTGATCTTTGATTGGACTGGTTAGAGGAGAAACCTCTTGCCCCTTGATAGATGTCTGGTTCAACGTAACCCTGCATCAAAAGAACCCTCGAGATCCTTGAAATGGTTATTGAAAATGCTATGGTATGATGTCATGATGTTATGTACATGTATGCACAAGTAAGTGAGTGTATATACAGGCAAACAATATTCACACAAAGCACACAAGGCCTTAGGTTTAGGCTTGCATGAGGTTCAGGTACTACCCTCTTTCAGTTTGTTGGTTAAAACCTGTCTTATCAAAAGTAATCGGGTTCTAGAGGATCTCATATCATTGGCTACCCTCAATCGGTCACAACTCCAGCATCGCAACCTTTTCTCGCAGCCGGAACTATCTCGAGAGTTTAGCCTCAATGAGTGTAGCATACTGCTACTGTTCTAATGGCAAAGTTGGTCAATTAGGGTTCTAAGGTCGGTTGGTGCTTAATGACTCCTTGGAAGACCCATATTCTCCCCGTCTTAACGCGAGGGATATCGGTACAGACCAAGACGCCACACCAACGTAGCCACTGCTTCACCCATGTCGGTATACGCCGGACAGGTCCCTCACAGATTATGCTACCTAAAAGGGTTTCCCCAGATCCGGGTTAGGATCTATAAAACTCCGATACAAAGCCCACAAATGTAAAGCAAACAAAGCAATCAATTGAAAGTAAAGGTGATCTAAACCCTAAGGTAACCCCACTTTTAAGAAATCTCCCCAGCAGAGTCGCCAGTTCTGTGATACGGTGGGAGAACTGACTTGAGGTTTTGCATTTGTATTCGCAAATGTTTCGGTTGAGCAAGAGTCGCCACTGACTTTTTATTTTATCCTAAGGAAAGGTTAAAAAGCACAGCAAAAACCTTTTGAGATGTTTCTTGGGTTCGGGGAGTAGATTATAGAAAGGGAAGGTATTAGCACCCTTTCTATCCATGGTTATCCATGGGCTCTTAGTTACTTGCTTAGATCACTTGCCTTTTGTTTTCAATTGTTTTAAATGGTGCTTGAGTGTGTGTGGGTGCTTTTTGAAAATGTTTTGGAAAAAGATGCCTTGTCTTAGGCAACTAATGTATTTGACTCGTGATTGAGTGTTTTACAAAAGTGTGGATCTTTTCGAAAAGATGTTTTCAAATGTTTTTGAGAGTTTGTTTTGAACGTGTTGTGGTTTGTGGTTTTTGAAAAGAAGGCAAGTGTTTTTGCAAATTGATCTCAAGTAACTAAGAGTTTTGTCTACCCTATTGTACTCAAAGGTTTTTGTTATGTTTTAACCCCTTTTAACAATTTTGTTCCACCATTGAAATTGGTGGACGATCTTGCGTTTAGGAAGTTTATTCGGGACGGGCGCGGGTCATCGTATGGACCATAAATGCAATGATGCCAAGTGTCTTTGGCAATTTGTTTTGAAGGGACCATGATCATTCCGTTTAGGCAATACTTTGAGACTTATGATCATTTGATTTTGTTTTGCCAAAGATACTCGACGTGCAAGCATGGCCCATTTTGGAAGGCAACATGTGGGATTACCCTAGGGGGTGCAAGTGTGATTGTGTATTGATTACATGTATTTGTCTTGTATTAGGTTATCTGGCGTTTGATTTTATGTACATACAAACCCTAGGTCTAACCATGGTATAATTGGAAAACTGTAAATTGCGGAATATAAAATCTACGCTATTACAAAATAGTATCCGGGAGTGGGGGTATAAATGTACAAAAGGGGATGAGACTTATAGTATCCAATAAGTTACAACCAAATCGAATTTACGATCAAATGTAAATATCGAATAAACAAATGTAAGATAACAAATGTGTATAGGGCAATGTGAATGTATTGTGTAAGTGTACATGTATATGAGTATGTGTAATTATTTACAAGTGTGAAATGTGAAATTGAAGCGTATTAGGGTTTTTGACCTAAAGAAATGTTTACTTAGTCTTGTATTTTTGTATTTAGATATGTACAATAAGAAAAAATGTTTTAACTTAAGTGTTCAAGTTTTAATTAAGAAATGTATCTTTATTTATTTATATACAAAAAGTATTTTAATCAAATGTTTGTGAATTTTAATATTAGAGAAAAAATGTATTTCTATTATTATGTACAAAAAGTATTAAATGTCCAAAATTAAATTATGTATGTTTAAAAAAGGTATTTTTAAATTGTTATGTACAAAAGTAAATTAATTAAAAGAATAAAAAGAAGTATTTTCAATTTTTAATTATATGATAAAAAAAAAGGTATGATATGTACAAATATTTAAATTAAAAATCTATATATAAAAGAAAAGTATCTTAAAAGAAAAGGAAAAGCTTTTTTTTATATTTTTATTGTGGTATAAACGTTTTATAAATAATAAAAGAGAGTTTTGTTAATTTAAAAGTAAAAAAGAAAAAAAAGTGAATGTTTTGTTTTCTTTAAACCATTTGCAGTTAAAACCAAGACAGATCAGGAATGGGCTTGGGCGGATATTGGAAACGGGTCAGGCCCATGATGGAAACAAATTCTTAGGGTTTAGAAATGTTATTCAGTTTGGGGAAATAATTAGGTTTAGGCGAGGCAGCGGCGGCGTTCGCGTGTTCAACGTTCTTCTCCATCTTCATCTTCCTGAGCAGCTCATCCCTCCGGCCACCAGTGTCACCCTCAAACCTCTCTTCCCTCCATGGCGTGAACTCAGCGTCCTCTTGATACAAGGTTTGTTTCAACGTTATGTTTCCCTTTTTCTTTTCATGAATTGCGTGTGTTGTTTTAAGTTGAGTTTTGATTCTTAAATTTAATCTTTCATTATTATGAGGTGAAGGAGAAAAAAGAGGAAGAAAGCTCACTACCTGACCTTGGAGGAGGAGGAGAGAAGAGTGGAGGCGCTGAGGAGGCCGGAGCGAGCGGAGGGGGGGTTTTGCGCGATTCTTCGCTTCTTGGTGACCCTGGTATCTTTTATCTGGTAGCTCTTCTACTTTTGTCCCTTTGAATTGTTGGTTGCCTTTAGAGTTGATGCCTGTACTGCCCTTGGATTCACTTCCTTTTACGTTCTTCTTCTCTTTGCCACTGTATATTTGTTGCCTGAGTTTGAAATGTGACGTTTTTGATATTTGTCGCCCAGTGATGTATATTTACCGAGGGCCTCTTTCCTCTTCTCTTGAACGCTGTATACTTGTTTGTATTGCCCTGTGATGATCTCAGAGGTCTGAGGGCCTAGGTTGCCTTGGAATATATGTTGTTGGCCCTCTGAGATAGATATACTTTGTTGAAAATGCTTCTTTCTTCTTCTTCTGTCCCTTTTGCCTTTGGATGTGTTTATCGCCTATGATGAGGAAACTCTGAGGCCTAGGAGTTGATTTTGAATGCTTGGATATGCTGGATTTGTTTCAATGAGTCTCAGGTTGAGGAACTGGTTTATGAGGTTTTTGGTTGGTTGTGTATGAACTTGAGCAGGCTCAAAGGTTGAGGAATTGATTTTGTGAGGTTTGGCCTTGGGTTTGAACTTGCTTTTTAATGTTTTAGGCCAGGATAATGCAGGTTTTTATGTGTGTAGTTTATGTTGAGGCAGGGTTGTGTTATTTCAGGTTATGGTTGGTATTGGCTTTGACAGTTGGTAATGGTAGTGTAATAGTTCAGCTTCTTGTTGGTTGAATGCTTACAGATTTCACTAATGCAGATTTGGTGTCAAGGCTTCAGGTTTTAACTTGATAGCAGGCCATGCTTGCCTTGTTTCAGATTATGAGGTTTTTTGTTGGTTTCAGTAGGTTTGAACTTGAGGCAGGTTTTTTGTTTTATGGTTGAAGAACTGGTTAATTGTTTCGGGTTTTGAGGTCAGGTGCTTGTAATGGTTTTTCAGTTTTGTATCTTTATGGTCTTTGCTTGCAGCAGGTTATATGTTGGACAGTATGGTGGTTCTTTTTGTTGGTTTGCTTCAGCAGGTTTTGAGGTGTTTGTAAGGAGGATGCAGGTTCTGAGTTTTGTATATATTTTTCTCTCCTCTCTCTTGCTGCTGAACTGTGTTCTCTTGGATTATATCTTTTTTGTTGTATACCTGCCTGTTCTGCCTCAGCCTACAAAACCTGCATATGCTTATTTTATCTCTCTTCTCTTTTTCTCAGTACAGTTTAATATTATTATATGATTTTCCTGTACTATTTCTGAAGGGGCCCTTTGGGAAGTGATGATTAAGGATTGCTTGCATAACACATTTTCTGCATCTTTATCCAGCTTTGACAGCTTGCTACACTTTATCTTTCCTTTGATATCTTTTCCAAATCCTTTTATGACAGTCTTGGCACTTTTGACAGCAATTGTACTTCTTGCTTTTTCTTTGATATCTTTTGAGTAGATTTTGGCATTTGGACAGTAAATTGCCTTTTTGCTTTGGATAGAAAGTGGAATTGGATTTGAACTATGCAGTTTGAACTTTGGATTTTATGCATTTGACATTTGCATTCGTGAATAAAAATCTTCCCTCTTTGTGAACTGGGAGAAATCCCGTGATTTGCAGAGAGGGTCAACTGATCCCAGTCAGTGGCCCCTAATGATGAGCAAATTTTAACTGTCCTTTTTTATTCAACTGCTTTCTGACTTTTCTTCTTCTTTTTGCAGATAAAAAATGGAGCACCGGAGCGGAGTGAAGAATGAAGAATATTAGGAATAGGATAGTTTTTTATTTTATTTAATATTTAAATTAATGTATATTATTGTTTGTAATTTAAATTATAAACAACAATTTGTACAAATAATTCAAATATCAATAAAATCTAAATTATCCAATTAATTCTAATTTTCTTTATTGTTTATTTATTTATTTAAAACTCTTTGAATTAAAACAATTGAAAAATAAATTTCAATCATTCAATTTTAGAATAATAAATAACTTAAATAAAAACAATATTGATCAATTAAACCTGTCTCTTCCAATATCCAAAGCAAAGCAGTAGTCAACCAAAATAAACTGTTCAAGCGCATTCCTTCCTCACTGATTTGCCATAAACACTGTGAATCCAATACTGCATACTGTATTTGACCGGCTCAAAGAAAACAACATGAATTCCAACCACTGTCTCTTTCACTGATTAAATCAAAACAACGCGATTTTAACCCGAATCTCGGAATAAACTGCAAAGTGCTGTGGAATTTAAATCCATCTGAGAACATGCCCATAAAACCCTTAATTCCTGATTAAATGCCAAATAGCGCTCGCTTGATCAAAATTGAACCAAAAATCAACCAAACCCTAAGCCAACTGCGAAACAATCCAGAGCCCTAAAAATCAGCAAAAACCCTAATTTCGCTTGACTGACAAGAAAAGTCCGTTTGTCCGATTCTTGAGTCAGTTTGAAAAATCAGGAAAGGCTTGAAGCTGAGATTTCTTGGGGAAAAATGCGAGGGCAAATTTTGGGGTACAACAGTTGCCCCTGTTCAATCTTCTTGGACCTGAAGAGTTAGATTGGCAAGTTTGCCTTTCGCGACTTGAAGGTAAAAGAAGATTGGACACTAAAGTGCCCAGAAAATTTGCACTCGGCGATCTGATGGTGGAGGTGAATGGGCTTAAAGATGCCATTTGGTGATGGGCTTAAAGATGCCATCTGGTGCGGTAGAATTTTGTCGGGGGATGGGCTTAGAGATGCCATCTGAGAATGGGCTTACAGATGCCATTCGGCGACTGCTGGTAGGAGGATGGGCTTATAGATGCCATCTGGAAATGTTGAACTGTGTGTCAAGGGTGAGTGGACAAGTATCAGGAGGGCCTCCATGTTTTGGGACATCTCTGAATTAGGGTCCGAACAAGCAACAGATTGACGTCCGTATCTGGAGAATCTGTAAACTATCTGAGATTGAATAAGCAATAGAGCAGCATCCGTTGTTGGGACATGTCCGTAAACTATTTTCAAAAATTGTGAAGAGTCTGAACAAGTCGGTAGATTGACATCCGTTGTTGGGAAGAATCTGTAAACTATTTTCAAAAATTGTGAAGAGTCTGAATCAGTTGGTAGATTGACATCCGTTGTTGGGAAGAATCTGTAAACTATTTTCAGAAATTGTGAAGAGTCTGAATCAGTTGGTAGATTGACATCCGTTGTTGGGAAGAATCTGTAAACTATTTTCAGAAATTGTGAAGAGTCTGAATCAGTTGGTAGATTGACATCCGTTGTTGGGAAGAATCTGTAAACTATTTTCAGAAATTGTGAAGAGTCTGAATCAGTTGGTAGATTGACATCCGTTGTTGGGAAGAATCTGTAAACTATTTTCAGAAATTGTGAAGAGTCTGAATCAGTTGGTAGATTGACATCCGTTGTTGGGAAGAATCTGTAAACTATTTTCAGAAATTGTGAAGAGTCTGAATCAGTTGGTAGATTGACATCCGTTGTTGGGAAGAATCTGTAAACTATTTTTAGAAATTGTGAAGAGTCTGAATCAGTTGGTAGATTGACATCCGTTGTTGGGAAGAATCTATAAACTGTTTTAGGAGTTAAGCAGAGTCTGAACAAGTCGGTAGATTGACATCCGTTGTAGGGAAGAATCTGTAAACTATTTTCAGAAATTGTGAAGAGTCTGAATCAGTTGGTAGATTGACATCCGTTGTTGGGAAGAATCTGTAAACTGTTTCAGAAGTCTTGAAGTTGAAGAGGAACCGGTGTAGGGTTTCTGCTGATGCGTCTGAATGAATCTGGAATAAGTATCAGAATGTCGCCGTGTCTGGGTCACATCTGAACTATTTCTGGAGGAATCTTGGGAGATGATATGTGTCTGTCGATTGATCTTACCTGAAAAGGCAAAGGGTCAGTTGTATGCAATGTTATGATGCATGATGCAATGCATGTGACATTAATGTTCATGATATGAATGCGCATGTAAGCTGATGAGCTAATCCTGCCGAGGATACATGAATCAGAGATGGCTGAAGATAAAAGCATCTTGACTGCTGCCGGGGAAAATAAATCCTTGGCTGTTGCTGGAGAAGAGAATTCCTGATGACCTCTACTGGGGAGCTCCAAACTAGTAGACTCATGCTGGGGAGGCCAGATTGAGAATCTTCGGCTTGATGGGAAGTAACCCTGGCGGCTTCACTGGGGAACTCAAGATTTGCCCTTTCCAAAACTCTGTGGGGAGAAGGTTCAATGGTCTGGCTCCGCTGGGGATAGGGAGAATTTTGGAGAGCGCGATCCTCCGTGGTGGTTAGCTTGAGAAGAATCTGAACAAGCGATAGGTTAACATCCGTTACTTGGAGAACCCGTGAACTATTTTCAGAAATCTTGAAGTTGAATCAGCAATAGAACCGCATCCGTTGTTGGGAAGCGTCCGTAAACTGTTTTCAATGGTTGATAAGAGTCTGAACAAGTCGGTAGATTAACATCCGTTGTTGGGAAGAATCCGTAAACTTGTTTCAGAAGTCTTGAAGAGGAACCGGTGTAGGGCTCCCTGAAGATGAGCTTGTGTAAAACCTGCATCGGTTTTGAACACTTTTGACATTCGAATGCCCCAAGTGGTGATGTAGATAAATTCCTGGCTTATTACAGGTGTTGGTCTACAATCGGTCGTTCACAGATGTTTCCTGGATTGTTACAGGTGTTGATCTGGAATTCTTCAGACATGCCCTGGCTGGATACAGGAATCGAGTCTGGAAATAGTCGTCAATAGATATGCCCTGGCTGGATACAGGAATCGAATCCTCGAACTCTTCAGACGTGCCCTGGCTAGATACAGGAATCGAATCTGGAAATGTTGTAAACAGATATGCCCTGGCTGGATACAGGAGTCGAATCTGGAAAGGTGATAGTTGATAGATATGCCCTGGCTGGATACAGGAATCGAATCTTCAAACTCTTCAGACGTGCCCTGGCTAGATACAGGAATCGAGTCTGGAAACGTGGTCAACAGATATGCCCTGGCTGGATACAGGAGTCGAATATGGAAATAGTCGTCAACAGATATGCCCTGGCTGGATACAGGAATCAAATCTTCGAACTCTTCAGACGTGCCCTGGCTAGATACAGGAGTCGAGTCTGGAAATGTGATAGTTGATAGATATGCCCTGGCTGGATACAGGAATCGAATCTTCGAACTCTTCAGACGTGCCCTGGCTAGATACAGGAGTCGAGTCTGGAAATGTTGTCAACAGATATGCCCTGGCTGGATACAGGAATCGAATCTTCAAACTCTCCAGACGTGCCCTGGCTAGATACAGGAATCGAGTCTGGAAATAATGTAGTTGATTTGTTGAATACTTTTGACATTCGAATGCCCCAAGTGGTGAAGAAGGAGTCTTAAATCAGATTACTCTGCATATTGAGAGATTTCTTGAAATCTTGACTGGACTGCCCCAGGTTAACTGAACTTTGAAAGATCTGTTGGACCTTGACTGGACTGCCCCAGGTTAATTGAATTTTGAAAGATCTGTTGGACCTTGACTGGACTGCCCCAGGTTAATTGAATTTTGAAAGATTTGTTGGACCTTGACTCGACTGCCCCAGGTTAATTAGATTGTGACATGTCATGCCCCTTGTTCATAGGAGATTTGATGGGAGTGTTATCCTCTTGAAGTGATTTTGACTTACTGAGAGAGTTTTCGTTCCTCCGAACATTCGCTGTATGAATTTCTTCGCTATCAAATAAAAGGGTCAAATGCAGACAGTGGTATTCGAATAATGCAAAGTTTATGTTTGTCTTTGAAGTTTTGAAAAATGCGTTTTTTAGCAGAAAACTTTTCATAAGACAAGTTAACACAAGATTTAGAGCAAAGCCCTACAGAAGTCAGGATACCTTTTGTAACAGTATGCTTTCGAACTAACCCATGCTTCAATTAGGACTTTTGAAGGGTTGTAACGTGGCCTGGTTCGCGGTTTAAGAAACAAAGGATAAAGGCTCAAAGTATATTTGTACCCACCCGCTCTTCGTGATGTTCTTCAACCTAAGCTCAGTTAATTGTGCGTCACACTCTGTTTTGAGTTTGGAACGACTTTTGGGCGATGGTTCACCAGTTTGAATTTGGGAGACAGTCATCATCTCCTTTTTCTTTTCCAACACTTTTCATGTTGTTGAGGATTTTGTAATGACCTCACTATTTTGATTTTGATTTGTTATCCCTAACTTTTGCCTGACTGTTACCGTTTTCCGGGATTACTGTCAGCGGGATGCCCCAGCTTTCTTAAGCCTCCTTTATAGGTTTTGGCTTGGTGGGCTTTTCTCTTTTGAGAGATTGACTGTCTATATGATAGGGAACCACCCTTGTCTTTTGATTCCAAAGGAATGCTTTCTTTTTCGACGTCGTTCGTTGTGTTACGAACTGAGAGTTTGCGACTTCAACGCGCATTTTCTTTTGAATTAACTGAGATACTACCCTGCCCCAGGTTTATATCAAGGGTTTTGATCGTTTAGAACAGAAAACTCCTACTTCTTTGGCTCGAAGGGGTTGACTAGGGATTAACTTCCTTATAACTCCAGTGTTTGGGAATTGAAAGAAATGCCTGTACATCATCAGCGCGGTCTGTTCAAAAGCATACTGTATAAGATTATGGTATTGTTTCGTCATCCTCCCTCTAAAGGCTTGCAGCTTTTTATCAAGAGTCAAATATCATAAAGAAAAGCATAAGAGTAGTGAAACGAATGGATGAATTCAAGACAAACATATGCAATGCATTAATGAAAACAGAGTTTAACATCAACAGGTAATCGTTTGACAGCAAAAGAAATTACAACTTTGAAAATTCAGAAAGAAGCAAAAGTCTTTCAGTTTGAGCTTCGTCACTTCAAGCGGAGAACCCTTTAACGGAAGATTTTCATCTCGCCGTCTGGCATGAATTCCAGCACCCCAATGTCGATCAGATCTTGAATCTTGTTCTTCAAGGCCCAACAGTCGTTGGTGCCGTGTCCCGGGCTGTGGGAATGGTAAACACAGAATGCGTCGGGGTTAAAGTGAGGAGAGGAGATATTGGGCTTTTGAGGAGGGTCCTTTACGGTAAGCAAATTGACCTCCAACAGGCGCTTCAGTATGAAGAATGATGGTATTTCAGTCTCCGTAAACTGTCATCCCGGTTTTGCTTGCTTACGCCGATTACCCCTTTGACGCTGGCGAGGTTGTTGATGGGTTTGTGACCCTGAAGCTAGCAAAGGAGCTTTCCCCTTGTCTTCTTGAGTTGATGGAGGCTGAGCGGTGACTTGCTCTTCAACCTCAGATGTTTGCCCCAGTTGGTTGATTGGAAGCAGTTGGCGGACAAGAACTCTGAGTTCCTCTTGTCTTTGAGATAGGTCTTGGATGAGAGCCATCTGGCCCACCAACTGTCCCATCATTTGAGTCCTCAGTGTTGTCAGATCAAACTGCAGCTCCGCAATCTGATCACTCCTGGCATTGTTGGAATTCCCCAAGCCCTTGGTGAGGAGAGCTTTCATCTCTTCTTGCCCCAGAGACAAGTTCAGGAACATCTCCTGCAGCTGAGCAGTCTGGTCTTGGATGTCTTTGACAGACCTTTCTAGAGCCATCTCTTGCTGAAATAAATAGCAGGAGAGTAAGGAAACCTGAAAAAGGAAAGATTGTCAAAATGCAATGCATGATATGTGGATGCATGCTTTCAAGGATCTCTTGGGGTAAACTCAAGAAAATGTTAGAGGTTGAACTCTGCCCTTGGATTGGAGATCTCTGCACCGGTGGATGTCCTTCCACGAGAATCAAGCTCACCATGTCAAGTGGGTCATAGCCACTGATTCAAGTTGTTGTTCTTGAACTTTGATTGGAGAGCTTTGTATCGGTGGATGTCCTTCCACGAGAATCAAGCTCACCATGTCGAGTGGGTCGTAGCCACTGATTCAAGTTGTTGCACTTGATCTTTGATTGGACTGGTTAGAGGAGAAACCTCTTGCCCCTTGATAGATGTCTGGTTCAACGTAACCCTGCATCAAAAGAACCCTCGAGATCCTTGAAATGGTTATTGAAAATGCTATGGTATGATGTCATGATGTTATGTACATGTATGCACAAGTAAGTGAGTGTATATACAGGCAAACAATATTCACACAAAGCACACAAGGCCTTAGGTTTAGGCTTGCATGAGGTTCAGGTACTACCCTCTTTCAGTTTGTTGGTTAAAACCTGTCTTATCAAAAGTAATCGGGTTCTAGAGGATCTCATATCATTGGCTACCCTCAATCGGTCACAACTCCAGCATCGCAACCTTTTCTCACGGCCGGAACTATCTCGAGAGTTTAGCCTCAATGAGTGTAGCATACTGCTACTGTTCTAATGGCCAAGTTGGTCAATTAGGGTTCTAAGGTCGGTTGGTGCTTAATGACTCCTTGGAAGACCCATATTCTCCCCGTCTTAACGCGAGGGATATCGGTACAGACCAAGACGCCACACCAACGTAGCCACTGCTTCACCCATGTCGGTATACGCCGGACAGGTCCCTCACAGATTATGCTACCTAAAAGGGTTTCCCCAGATCCGGGTTAGGATCTATAAAACTCCGATACAAAGCCCACAAATGTAAAGCAAACAAAGCAATCAATTGAAAGTAAAGGTGATCTAAACCCTAAGGTAACCCCACTTTTAAGAAATCTCCCCAGCAGAGTCGCCAGTTCTGTGATACGGTGGGAGAACTGACTTGAGGTTTTGCGTTTGTATTCGCAAATGTTTCGGTTGAGCAAGAGTCGCCACCGACTTTTTATTTTATCCTAAGGAAAGGTTAAAAAGCACAGCAAAAACCTTTTGAGATGTTTCTTGGGTTCGGGGAGTAGATTATAGAAAGGGAAGGTATTAGCACCCTTTCTATCCATGGTTATCCATGGGCTCTTAGTTACTTGCTTAGATCACTTGCCTTTTGTTTTCAATTGTTTTAAATGGTGCTTGAGTGTGTGTGGGTGCTTTTTGAAAATGTTTTGGAAAAAGATGCCTTGTCTTAGGCAACTAATGTATTTGACTCGTGATTGAGTGTTTTACAAAAGTGTGGATCTTTTCGAAAAGATGTTTTCAAATGTTTTTGAGAGTTTGTTTTGAACGTGTTGTGGTTTGTGGTTTTTGAAAAGAAGGCAAGTGTTTTTGGAAATTGATCTCAAGTAACTAAGAGTTTTGTCTACCCTATTGTACTCAAAGGTTTTTGTTATGTTTTAACCCCTTTTAACAATTTTGTTCCACCATTGAAATTGGTGGACGATCTTGCGTTTAGGAAGTTTATTCGGGACGGGCGCGGGTCATCGTATGGACCATAAATGCAATGATGCCAAGTGTCTTTGGCAATTTGTTTTGAAGGGACCATGATCATTCCGTTTAGGCAATACTTTGAGACTTATGATCATTTGATTTTGTTTTGCCAAAGATACTCGACGTGCAAGCATGGCCCATTTTGGAAGGCAACATGTGGGATTACCCTAGGGGGTGCAAGTGTGATTGTGTATTGATTACATGTATTTGTCTTGTATTAGGTTATCTAGCGTTTGATTTTATGTACATACAAACCCTAGGTCTAACCATGGTATAATTGGAAAACTGTAAATTGCGGAATATAAAATCTACGCTATTACAAAATAGTATCCGGGAGTGGGGGTATAAATGTACAAAAGGGGATGAGACTTATAGTATCCAATAAGTTACAACCAAATCGAATTTACGATCAAATGTAAATATCGAATAAACAAATGTAAGATAACAAATGTGTATAGGGCAATGTGAATGTATTGTGTAACTGTACATGTATATGAGTATGTGTAATTATTTACAAGTGTGAAATGTGAAATTGAAGCGTATTAGGGTTTTTGACCTAAAGAAATGTTTACTTAGTCTTGTATTTTTGTATTTAGATATGTACAATAAGAAAAAATGTTTTAACTTAAGTGTTCAAGTTTTAATTAAGAAATGTATCTTTATTTATTTATATACAAAAAGTATTTTAATCAAATGTTTGTGAATTTTAATATTAGAGAAAAAATTTATTTCTATTATTATGTACAAAAAGTATTAAATGTCCAAAATTAAATTATGTATGTTTAAAAAAGGTATTTTTAAATTGTTATGTACAAAAGTAAATTAATTAAAAGAATAAAAAGAAGTATTTTCAATTTTTAATTATATGATAAAAAAAAAGGTATGATATGTACAAATATTTAAATTAAAAATCTATATATAAAAGAAAAGTATCTTCTTAAAAGAAAAGGAAAAGCTTTTTTTAATATTTTTATTGTGGTATAAACGTTTTATAAATAATAAAAGAGAGTTTTGTTAATTTAAAAGTAAAAAAGAAAAAAAAGTGAATGTTTTGTTTTCTTTAAACCATTTGCAGTTAAAACCAAGACAGATCAGGAATGGGCTTGGGCGGATATTGGAAACGGGTCAGGCCCATGATGGAAACAAATTCTTAGGGTTTAGAAATGTTATTCAGTTTGGGGAAAGAATTAAGTTTAGGCGAGGCAGCGGCGGCGTTCGCGTGTTCAACGTTCTTCTCCATCTTCATCTTCCTGAGCAGCTCATCCCTCCGGCCACCAGTGTCACCCTCAAACCTCTCTTCCCTCCATGGCGTGAACTCAGCGTCCTCTTGATACAAGGTTTGTTTCAACGTTATGTTTCCCTTTTTCTTTTCATGAATTGCGTGTGTTGTTTTAAGTTGAGTTTTGATTCTTAAATTTGATCTTTCATTATTATGAGGTGAAGGAGAAAAAAGAGGAAGAAAGCTCACTACCTGACCTTGGAGGAGGAGGAGAGAAGAGTGGAGGCGCTGAGGAGGCCGGAGCGAGCGGAGGGGGGGTTTTGCGCGATTCTTCGCTTCTTGGTGACCCTGGTATCTTTTATCTGGTAGCTCTTCTACTTTTGTCCCTTTGAATTGTTGGTTGCCTTTAGAGTTGATGCCTGTACTGCCCTTGGATTCACTTCCTTTTACGTTCTTCTTCTCTTTGCCATTGTATATTTGTTGCCTGAGTTTGAAATGTGACGTTTTTGATATTTGTCACCCAGTGATGTATATTTACTGAGGGCCTCTTTCCTCTTCTCTTGAACGATGTATACTTGTTTGTATTGCCCTGTGATGATCTCAGAGGTCTGAGGGCCTAGGTTGCCTTGGAATATATGTTGCTGGCCTTCTGAGATAGATATACTTTGTTGAAAATGCTTCTTTCTTCTTCTTCTGTCCCTTTTGCCTTTGGATGTGTTTATCGCCTATGATGAGGAAACTCTGAGGCCTAGGAGTTGATTTTGAATGCTTGGATATGCTGGATTTGTTTCAATGAGTCTCAGGTTGAGGAACTGGTTTATGAGGTTTTTGGTTGGTTGTGTATGAACTTGAGCAGGCTCAAAGGTTGAGGAATTGATTTTGTGAGGTTTGGCCTTGGGTTTGAACTTGCTTTTTGATGTTTTAGGCCAGGATAATGCAGGTTTTTATGTGTGTAGTTTATGTTGAGGCAGGGTTGTGTTATTTCAGGTTATGGTTGGTATTGGCTTTGACAGTTGGTAATGGTAGTGTAATAGTTCAGCTTCTTGTTGGTTGAATGCTTACAGATTTCACTAATGCAGATTTGGTGTCAAGGCTTCAGGTTTTAACTTGATAGCAGGCCATGCTTGCCTTGTTTCAGATTATGAGGTTTTTTGTTGGTTTCAGTAGGTTTGAACTTGAGGCAGGTTTTTTGTTTTATGGTTGAAGAACTGGTTAATTGTTTCGGGTTTTGAGGTCAGGTGCTTGTAATGGTTTTTCAGTTTTGTATCTTTATGGTCTTTGCTTGCAGCAAGTTATATGTTGGACAGTATGGTGGTTCTTTTTGTTGGTTTGCTTCAGCAGGTTTTGAGGTGTTTGTAAGGAGGATACAGGTTCTGAGTTTTGTATATATTTTTCTCTCCTCTCTCTTGCTGCTGAACTGTGTTCTCTTGGATTATATCTTTTTTGTTGTATACCTGCCTGTTCTGCCTCAGCCTACAAAACCTGCATATGCTTATTTTATCTCTCTTCTCTTTTTCTCAGTACAGTTTAATATTATTATATGATTTTCCTGTACTATTTCTGAAGGGGCCCTTTGGGAAGTGATGATTAAGGATTGCTTGCATAACACATTTTCTGCATCTTTATCCAGCTTTGACAGCTTGCTACACTTTATCTTTCCTTTGATATCTTTTCCAAATCCTTTTATGACAGTCTTGGCACTTTTGACAGCAATTGTACTTCTTGCTTTTTCTTTGATATCTTTTGAGTAGATTTTGGCATTTGGACAGTAAATTGCCTTTTTGCTTTGGATAGAAAGTGGAATTGGATTTGAACTATGCAGTTTGAACTTTGGATTTTATGCATTTGACATTTGCATTCGTGAATAAAAATCTTCCCTCTTTGTGAACCGGGAGAAATCCCGTGATTTGCAGAGAGGGTCAACTGATCCCAGTCAGTGGCCCCTAATGATGAGCAAATTTTAACTGTCCTTTTTTATTCAACTGCTTTCTGACTTTTCTTCTTCTTTTTGCAGATAAAAAATGGAGCACCGGAGCGGAGTGAAGAATGAAGAATATTAGGAATAGGATAGTTTTTTATTTTATTTAATATTTAAATTAATGTATATTATTGTTTGTAATTTAAATTATAAACAACAATTTGTACAAATAATTCAAATATCAATAAAATCTAAATTATCCAATTAATTCTAATTTTCTTTATTGTTTATTTATTTATTTAAAACTCTTTGAATTAAAACAATTGAAAAATAAATTTCAATCATTCAATTTTAGAATAATAAATAACTTAAATAAAAACAATATTGATAAATTAAACCTGTCTCTTCCAATATCCAAAGCAAAGCAGTAGTCAACCAAAATAAACTGATCAAGCGCATTCCTTCCTCACTGATTTGCCATAAACACTGTGAATCCAATACTGCATACTGTATTTGACCGGCTCAAAGAAAACAACATGAATTCCAACCACTGTCTCTTTCACTGATTAAATCAAAACAACGCGATTTTAACCCGAATCTCGGAATAAACTGCAAAGTGCTGTGGAATTTAAATCCTTCTGAGAACATGCCCATAAAACCCTTAATTCCTGATTAAATGCCAAATAGCGCTCGCTTGATCAAAATTGAACCAAAAATCAACCAAACCCTAAGCCAACTGCGAAACAATCCAGAGCCCTAAAAATCAGCAAAAACCCTAATTTCGCTTGACTGACAAGAAAAGTCCGTTTGTCCGATTCTTGAGTCAGTTTGAAAAATCAGGAAAGGCTTGAAGCTGAGATTTCTTGGGGAAAAATTCGAGGGCAAATTTTGGGGTACAACACTAAGTTTTATCCGCACTACGCTGATGCAGATGCTGAGTTTTTGAAGTGTATCAAGTTTGAGAACGGGTTGCGCCCGGAGATCAAGAAGGCAGTTGGATACCAGAATATTCGTGTCTTTGCTGATTTGATTGATAGTTGCAGGATTTATGAGGAGGATAATAATGCTCATTACAAGATTATCAGTGAGAAGAGGGGTAAGCACCAACAGAATCATGGTAAGCCTTATGATACCCCAACTGGTAAAGGTAAACAGAAAGTTGCTCAGGGTCAGAGGACTAGTGGGGGAGATGCTCCTGCTGGTGTGGTTTTTTTTTAAATGTGGGAAACCTAGGCATAAGAGTAATGTGTGTACTACGAAAGTAAAGAGGTGTTTCCGTTGTGGTAAGAACAGACATGTTGTATCTAAGTGCAAGCATAAGGATGTGATTTATTTCAATTATAGTGAAGAAGGGCACATTGGCAGTCAGTGTCAGAAACCAAAGAGGGCGTAGACAACTGGTAAAGTGTTCGCTTTGGTTGAGGATCAGACAAATGTTGAGGACAGACTTATCAGAGGTATATGTTTCATTAATAGTACTCCTTTAATTACTATTATTGATACTGGTGCTACACATTGTTTTATTATTGCTGATTGTGTTGAAAGATTAGGTCTTATGTTGTCTTCTTTGAATGGAGAAATGGTCGTCGATACTCCAGCCAAGGGGTCGATGACTACTTCTTTTGTGTGTTTGAAGTGTCCCTTGTCGATCTTCGACAGAGACTTTGTTGTTGATTTGGTTTGTTTACTGTTAAGAGGTTTGGATGTGATTTTGGGTATGAACTGGTTAGAGCATAACTATGTTCATATTAACTATTATGACAAGTCTGTGAGGTTTTCTACTCCTGAAGAAGAGGAAGATGGTCTGTTGTCTGCTAGATAGTTGAGGAAGTTGATGCAAGAGGAAGCGCATATGTTCTTGTTGATGGCGTCGCTATCTATAGAGACTCAAGCTATAATTGAGGAATTGCAGGCGGTGTGTGAATTTCCTGAAGTTTTCCCTGATGAGATTCCTGATGTATTGCCGGGGAGGGAAGTTGAATTTGCAATTGATCTTGTACTTGGTACCAGACCTGTGTCTATGGCACCATACAGGATGTCTGCATCTGAATTGTCATAGTTAAAGAAGCAATTGGAAGAGTTACTTGAAAAGAAGTTTGTAAGACCAAGCGTATCGCCGTGGGGTGCTCCAGTGTTATTGGTAAAGAAGAAAGACGGAAGTATGAAGTTTTGTGTTGATTATAGACAGTTGAATAAAGTAATGATTAAGAATAAGTATCCGCTTCCAAGAATAGATGACTTGATGGACCAATTGGTGGATGCTCGTGTGTTTATCAAGATTGATTTGAGGTCGGGTTACCATCAAATTAAAGTGAAGGATGAAGATATCTAAAAGACGGCTTTCAGAACACGTTATGGAGATTATGAGTATTCGGTGATGCCTTTCGGTGTTACTAATGCGCCGGGAGTATTCATGGAATACATGAATCGTATCTTTCATACTTATTTGGATTGATTTGTAATGGTGTTCATTGATGATATTTTGATTTAATCTAAGTCAGAAGAAGAGCATGCAGAACACTTAAGAGTAGTATTGCAAGTTCTGAAAGAGAAGCAGTTGTATGCAAAGCTGTCCAAGTGTGAATTCTGGTTAAAGGAGGTTAGTTTTTTTGGTTATGTGATTTCAGGTAGTGGCATTGTTGTAGATCCATCAAAGGTTGATGCTATGTTGCAATGGGAAACTCCAAGGTCAGCTACTGAGATTAGAAGCTTTTTGGGATTAGCTGGTTACTATAGAAGGTTTATCGAGGGTTTTTCTAAGTTGGCACTTCAGTTTACTAAGTTGACTTGTAAAGGTAGAGCTTTTGTATGGGATGTTCAGTGCGAAGAAAGTTTTATAGAATTGAAGAAGAGGTTAACGTCGGCTCCGATTTTGACGTTGCCTAATCCAGGAGAGCCTTTTGTGGTGTATTGTGATGCTTCTAAGATGGGTTTAGAAGGTGTGCTTATGCAGAATGGTAAGGTAGTTGCTTATGCATCAAGGCAGTTGAGGACTTATGAGAAAAACTATCCTACGCATGATTTAGAGCTTGCTGCAGTTGTCTTTGTGTTGAAGATTTGGAGGCATTATCTTTATGGTTCTAGATTTGAAGTGTTTAGTGACCATAAGAGGTTAAAGTATTTATTCAGTCAGAAGGAGTTGAATATGAGGCAACGAAGATGGTTGGAGTTATTAAAGGATTATGATTTCAGTTTGAATTACCATCCGGGAAAAGCGAATGTGGTAGCTGATGTGTTGAGTCAAAAGACTTTTCATATGTCGGCACTGATGATTAAAGAGTTGGAATTAATTGAACAGTTCAGAGATATGAGCTTAGTTTGCGAGGTTACGCCGAAGAGTGTTATGTTGGGTATGTTTAAGATTAATAATGAATTTCTAGACAGTATCAGAGAAGCTCAGAAGTTGGTTGTGAAACTGGTAGATTTGATGGTTGGAATCGATCAGTCTGAGAATAATGATTTTAAGCTAGATGTGCAAGGTGTGTTGAGATTTCGTAACCGGATTTGTATTCCTAAAGATACTGAGATGAAGAAATTGATACTTGATGAGATTCATAGAAGTAAGTTGAGTATTCATCCAGGAGCTACAAAGAGGTATCAAGATTTGAAAGTTTTTTTTGGTGGCCTGGAATGAAGAGTGATGTGGCTCAGTTTGTGTATGCATGTTTGACTTGTCAGAAGTCGAAAGTTGAACATCAGAAGCCAGCATGGTTGATGCAACCGTTAGAAGTTCTAGAATGGAAATGGGATAGCATTTCATGGACTTTGTGACAGGGTTACCTAATACTATAAGAAGACATGATTCAATTTGGGTGATTATCGATATGCTTACAAAGTCGGCTCATTTTATTCCTATTAACATCAGTTTTCCAGTGTCGAAGTTGGCTGAGATTTACACTAGTGTAATTGTGAAGCTGCATGGTGTTCCTTTGTGCATTGTGTCAGATAGGGATCCAAGGTTTACTTTTGATTTTTGGAAATTTTTGCAAGAAGCGTTGGGTTCTAAGTTGAGGTTAAGTTCAGCATATCATCCTCAGACAGATGGTCAGACTGAACAGACTATTCAATCGTTGGAAGACTTGTTGATGGCATGTGTTCTTGAGCAGGGAGGTTCGTGGGATACTTATATTTCGTTGATAGAGTTCACTTATAATAACATTTACCATTATAGTATTGGGATGGCACCTTTTGAAGCGTTATATGGTTAAAGATGTAGAACTCCTTTATGTTGGCATGAATCTGGTGAAAGTGTAGTACTTGGACCTGAACTTGTTCGTGAAACTACTGAGAAGGTGAAGTTGATTCGAGAAAAGATGAAAGCTTCCCAAAGTAGACAAAAGAGTTATCATGACAAGCGAAGAAAAGATTTGGAATTTCAAGCGGGTGACCATGTGTTTTTAAGAGGTACATCTGTGACTGGTGTTGGGAGAGCATTAAAGTCTAAGAAGCTTACTTCTCGTTTTATTGGACCATATCATATTTCAGAGAGAGTGGGGAATGTTGCTTATAGAGTGACTTTACCACCTAATCTTTTGAAGTTGCATGATGTGTTTCATGTGTCGCAACTCCGGAAGTATGTTTCAGATCCATCTCATATGTTTCATATGGATGATGTGCAAGTACAGGATAATCTTACGGTGGAGACGATGCCTGTACGGATCGTGGATCGTGAAACTAAGACTCCGAGGAGAAAAGAGATTGCTTTGGTTAAAGTGGTTTGGCTAGGAGCTTCCGGAGAAAGCATGACTTGGGAGTTGGAGAGCAAGATGCGAGACTCCTATCCTGAGTTGTTTGATTAAGGTAAATTTTCGAGGACGAAAATATTCTAAGTGGGGAAGAGTTTTAACGCCCGTAATTTAATTAATTATTTAATTAAATTATTTTTGGAATAATTGATGTGTTGTGATTAGTTGGAATTAATTATTTTAAGTGGTGAATAATATTAGAAGGATGATACTATTTGATGTGGGCTTGTTTTAAAGGGATAGAAGTAGTAATAAGGGGGTGTAGTAGTCTTAAGCCGATTAAGGAATAAAGAGAATAATAGGTTATTTTATTATTGTTAGAAAGAATAGAATAGAAGAAGCAGTAAGAAGAATAAGGGTTAGAGGAAGAACGTGAAAGCTGTTGGAAGAGAGGAAAGAGGCAGAATGGGAATTCAACCAGGAAAGTTATAGAGCGACCTTCAATCCAAGGTAAGGGTGGGGTTCTGACTCTATAATAGGGTTCATGATAATTGGTATGTGGGATTAGATGTGAAAGTGTTGTTTTATTCATCATTGAATTATATGTTGTTATATGACGGGAATTGATGATTGAAAGATGGATGATGATGTCCCAATGCTGTTTATTTGATGTAGAATTATAGGATAATCGTAAGAGATGATTATCTGTGATTAGAGGATGTTTTTAGGGCTTAAAGTATGGGACCCGTAGTGAAAATGCAGAGAAATCTCAGAAAATATCCTTAGCATAGCAGTATGTGTCGACCCCAAAATTCTATGTGTCGATACAAGAAGGTTTAGAGACTCAGTATGAGTCGACGCGAAGAGGTCATGTGTCGATACATGAGGACTTTCAGACTCAGGATGAGTCAATACGTAGGGGCATGTGTCGATACATGCAGTGTGATAGACTCAGTATGAGTCGATACAAGAGAGTATGCGTTGACTCATGTGGCGTGTTAAACTCAGTACGCGTCGACCCAAGGCATTACGCGTCGATCCATGTTGTCTGGTTTTTGGAAGAATCAGTTTAAGAATGTTGTAACTTGAGTTTTCAGACTCTATTTGAGGTGCCGTTCGAAGCGTTGAATAGCTAACACGGTGAGCTTTATTCTTGAGGATTAAAATGAAGAATAATAAGTATAATCCTAGTATCCCTATTAGGAATAGAGTTAGTTCCCGCGTTAATCGCTATGTTGATTTTTGTGAGGAATGATGAAGATGAGGTGATTCTAGATTACTGTTTGGTTTGTAATAGTAGGATTAATGATGATAATGATGTGGTATTTCAAAATAGTAATATGTGGAGGTTTAGTGATTTAGAAGTAAGCCTTAGATGATTAACTAATTATAGGCAATATCATGTTGTAGGCCTATGACCCATATTTCGAGATTGATGAATTGTTGTTGTATTGTTGTTGTGGCTGAATTGCTGTGAATTATGATGATATATGATGTTTGATGAATTATGATGTTAGGGAATGATGTTGATGAAAGATGTTGAGATGCCTCTAATAATTGGCATCTATTAAAGATGTAGGCTTTTGGCCAACGATGATGTTGTGTTGAGATGTTGTTAATTATGGTGTTGTCATTACATTCATGATTGTGTCGCATACATTGCATTTCAAGATGGAGCTTATGCTCGTTAAGATGGCCTGTATTGGCGAATATTAAGATGAAGGCTTATGCCTTGTTGATGCCTCTATTTATTTGCAGATTTTTAAGATGGGAGTTCTGCTCCAATGGTACCACATGCATTTGCATAGTATTGAGTCACATTATATGATTGCATAAAGAAGTGTGTATTGATGTTATGAATGTGTATTATTGTTGTGATTATTGTTGATTATGAGATGAGAATTGGTGATGTTAGGTGATCTAATTTAATATATTAATTATCATACGCTTTATTATATTGTTAGATATCTCACCCCTTCTGTTTGAATGTTACCCTTACGTTGGTAACGTGCAGGTAATCGAGAGTGAAGACTGTATACCTTCAGTAGTTCGAGTCGGTGTCATTGCTCTGATATGCAACACTCAGGGGGATGAACGCTTGTTGCTTTTGATTGTTGATTATTCAGTTGTTGAACTTTAAGTTGATTATTATTAAATATATGCTATTTTGAAGTTGCTGTAACGATGGATAAAGATGTTATTATGAATTCCACTGCGTAGATGTTTAAATGGTTGAATTATTTAATTAAAATATTATGCTGATGGTTCATCCGAAGTTTTAAAGTGTTATGTATCCGCGATGAATGTAATGAGTTTTTAATGATGAATTTGTGGCATCCTGATTCGTTTGCATGAATGATTTTATAACTCTGATTTATTTATATAATTGCGGGGTAGAATTGGGGCGTTATAGCGGTGTTGGAAGAGCGAATCATACCCAACCATATGAAACAAGAACAACCGAATAACAAGCAGCTGAGTTCCCTTGCCTTCGTGCGATGTTCTGACTTCTGAATTTCTGGTTAAGGCTAATCTCTTTCTCTCTGTTTCTTTCGCTTGCAGATTCTGGAAAGTTTTAATGGAATAGCGACGGCGGCGGAGCGGCAGAAGACAACGATTAGGGTTCCAGATATTGGAACTCGGGTCGCACCTTTATTGGTATCGTTGTTGTATCTTTGAGTCCCCCTCTTTGTATCTCTCCCTCCTCTGTTTCTATTCTCCTTTGTCCCTCCTCTTTTCCCTTGTTTATGTTCCTTGTATATATAGGTTAGGGTTTTGCTGTACGAGTTTGATTAGCTTAGTTTTAGGGATTAGAAAAAAATTAGGGATTGGATTTTAGTTGTATTTGATTCTGTATATTAGAGATTTAATTGCTTTAGGGTTTGTACTGTAAATTTTGTAATATAATTGATTTCTAGATTTTGTTTTAGATTTTTAGATTTGATTATTCTATAATTAGAGATTAACTGATTTTGTATTATCCTGAGATTTGTTTTTGTAAGAAGATTCGATTCAACAAAAATCACTTGATTTATACAGTATGTGTTAGTCCATGAAACGCGCGTGTTACTTTGTTCACTGATTTGCATAGTGATTATTACTTTTGATTTTGGGCCTGCATTACTGTTTATTTTGTTCAGCCCAGCGACATATTTTCCATTACAGCAAAAAAAAGTCTTTAATATCACTAGGCCCAAATGCTTCTAACCCAATGCCGTTTTAAACAAACTTTTTAATGAATAAAAATTAGAAACAATATTTAATGATATGTTGTTTAATAATAAAAGTGAACTATTATAAATAAGAAGCTAACAGTAATAACAACACTTTATATTTTTTATTAAAATAAAAACAACAGTTTTAATAATTACTTAAAACAACAAAGCAGTAAATGGGTTGTCCCAGAAAACCATTTAATGGGCCTGATAAATTAATAACTATACCCCCTTTTGTTGTTTGCTATTTAAAAGAAATGGGGAAAATTCTAATGGGCTTATAAATGGATAAACATACCCCCTCTTTACCTAATGACCAACACCAAAATGGAAATGGGCCCTAATTTCAATCTCACCTCCTATTTTTTCTAACAGCAATAAATCCTAACAGACTTAATAACAATTAAGAAGTTAATAATTATTTCTGAAATAAATTTCCATATTCGAATTGCATGGGCCATTGGCCAACATGCTTCGTAAATGGGCATACAGATACATGGGTCTTTCTGATTTAGAAAACCCCATTATGCTGAATTAAAATACACCCCCTAATTGATTTAGATTTAAGAATGGGCCATCATATGTTGCTTTACCATCCTTAATTAAACGTTTCTTTATTATTTTTATCTTGGAAATTATAATCGTCGAGGTAGGACAAATATGGGGTACGACAATCATCCCTTAATTCATATTCATCTAACTAAACTCTACAACACCAATTCCATCCCTCAAATGGACAAAGTATTCAATCTTGACAGCTTTTGTCAGAATATCTGTAAGTTGCTTCTAGGTACTACATTAAACAACTTCTGCCACTTCATTCGGGACTTGATTGCTCAGAAAATGAAACTTTGTGTCAATGTGTTTATTTCTCCCATGCAACATTGAGTTATTGGCAAGACTTATGACATACTTGTTGTATATCATCAACTTCACAGGCTTGATCACCTTGATCTTCAGATCCTGCAACAAGTTCATGAGCCAAACAACTTGCCACGCAGGCAAAGCACCTACAATGTACTCAACTTCATAAGTTGACAATGTAACCACATGTCGCTTCTTGGAGCACCAAGAAATAGGACCTCCCAGATATTTGAAAAATATCTAGAAGTAGTTCTAATGTCAACTCTATCTCCACACCAATCAAAGTCTGAATAACATATCAGCTATGAATCATAATTAACACCATAAGGAAAAATCACTACATACTTCAGAGTCCCTTTAATGTACCTCAGTATCTTGACAACAACTTGGTAATGTGACCACTTTGGTTTGTTTCTAAACCCACTCACCATTTCAAGTGCATAACAAATGGCAGGTCTAGTGTTACAGAGATATATCAATGAGCCAACCAATTTTTTAAAAATTGTAGCATCCCTTGGCATCATAACACAACTTGTGATTCGTTTCAGTAGGTGTGATTGCAGTCTTGAAATTTGTTAAATGAATGCAATTTCAATGAGGGGTTAGTGAAACAAGTAATCACATATGATATAACAAACTCACTAACAATATTTATCAACAAAAATACCAAATTAATTTACATGGATTGGGATAACTTAATAACTAACTATTTCTCAAAGTTTTAAGTGATAAGTTAAAAACCATAACCACCTGCTAGCTACACATGAAAAACTATTTATTAACAAAAACACAAAAAATAACATCAACAACGACAAGAACATAAACAACATTTATCAACAACATACATACCTTTAACTGAAAAAATGATTGATTCATAATGAAGTTGAAGTTGATCTACTTGTGTTACTATGAAAAAATATGAATTTGAATCCTACAAACACGATGAAAAAAATAGTATCTTAACATAAACTAGCATGACATTGTAATCCAATAAAATTTATCAACATACATAACAACAACATTAACATAACAACAACATACACGAAGTAAATAATATGAAAATCCCTATGGGGAGGTGTTTGAAAAGCTGAACAAAGCAGGTTTGATTCAAAGTGCGCATGATAACTGTCAAATCTGTCAGAGTGATTCGAATGGTGCTTAGAGTTTAAGTTGTACTTACAAAAGCTGATGCGCCACATGAGGTTCAGTTTAGTCAAGCACATATTGATGATGATATTGTTGTCATTGTAACATTTTTGAGGGAATATAGAAAAATATTTGTCAACAACAACAAGCAATAACAAAACATGTGAAAATGAAGTAAATAATATGAAAATCATGTCAACAAACATGTATCTACATTTATCAACAACAACATACAATAACATACAACAATAAAAAACCATAAACTATCTAACAAGAAGAAAATCATATGAAAATCATGTGAAACATAACAACAATATACAAAAAAACGAGAGAATAAGAAAGAAGAATAATATATTTATGTATGAAGAACAAGATTGATCACTATACTGTAGAATATTAAAGCTAATGATGAAGAAAAAGATAAAAAAATGGGTGCTGGAGCTTTGCTGTGAAAGATATGGCGATACAATCAAGAAGCAGAAGTTAATTCACTTATATATGGGTAAACAATTTTACAATAATCCAACCATGGTGATATGCATATATATATATATATATATATATATATATATATATATATATATATATATATATATATATATATATATATATATATATATATATATATATATATATATATATATATATATATATATATATATATATGTGTGTGTGTGTGTGTGTGTGTGTGTGTGTGTGTGTGTGTGTGTGTGTGTGTGTGTGTGTGTGTGTGTGTGTGTGTGTGTGTGTGTGTGTGTGTGTGTGTGTGTGTGTGTGTGTGTGTGTGTGTGTGTCACAATGCTTGAACAAAACAACCGTAGTGATATCCTTTTTATTTAAAAATATATAAAAAAGAAAAGGTGCCCTTTAACGTTAAAGGAATAAAATATTTGAGGGTGTTGAGGTTAAAACCCATGAAAGTTTGATTGTATCACCACAGTGAGTTCATCAACCGTTATTATATCCTAATAATTTTTAATTAAAAATAAAAAATGTTAGCGACTGAGTTTAGAGATGTCACCACAGTGTTTGGAAGAACTGTAGTGACTTATGCGTTATTGTTTGTGTATTTTGTAGTAGTGAATTTTCAGATTCCAAACTCTAGGAGCTTGTTTCATTCCATCATTACTACAAAAAACACATCTAACATCGGACGCGAAATGAGTTTTACCTCGGTATCTTAAGCAAGGTAAATAAGGTTGTCATCAAAAGTATGGACTTAACACCTTGGTGTTTTTAAGACCGAGGTAATATTTTTTTAGCGCATGGGTTCGATCCCTAGTTTCTGCACTTTTATTAATTAAAAAAACTAGGGCATATTTTATCTTGGTTTATCAAGAAAAGCGATGGGTTATTCCTTTTTTTTATTAAAACTTGTTACATTGTGTACCCACAATATTACATTTTTTATACAGAAAAATAAAATTAATTGGCCATGAAGATCATATGTTGGATCTTCAATTCTTTGATATTCTGGCAAGATCAAATACTCAAACTTCATTCTCCCAAAAAAAAAGGGTTAGGTAATTTCCAAAAGATCTAGATTTCAAATCTTTAAACCATATAATTTTAGGGTAGATTGAATATTGTGGGCAATGATGTTTTCAATCGCTTTTGAATGAATTTGTTTCTAATATGAACAAAAAAAGGGTTAGTAAAAAATAGGGTTAGATAAATAAATAATTTTGATAAAAAATATTTAAGAACTCTTCATGGCAAACATTTAAAAACATAAACCTTAAACCCAAATAATTTTCTTCTCTTGCAATCCATCATAGAAAACTCTTCATGGCAAACACTCTTGTAAACCTTAAACTCTTCATACTTTTATAATAAGAGGCACAATTGAGATTTTTTATATTTCACAGGGATCAGTAATGGTTAGGTGTGGATCATTGATAGTCATGAAATGGACGACTAGGATTTGATTGAGAATTTGATAAATGTCCTCAATTTTAACACTAAGGTCCCCTCGGTTTTTTAGAAAACCGACGGGGTAGAACATTTATTTTTTAAAATAAAAAATACAATTAAAATAGAGGTTCCAAATTTATTTTAACGCTAAATTTTCCATTGGTCTTTAGGAAGACTGGGGGGTTTGAACATTTAAATACAAAGTTAGAACACAAACGTGGCACGTATGTATTGGAATTATATCACTAGAATAACAATGATCAGCTATATTCAAGTTGTAACGTCTCTTTTAGATTATCAAGGAGGATTTTGAGCTATTTAAACATCTAATTACCAACTCATTGATTCAAATTATTTTCCTATTTTCAATGTCTCATTACCAACTCTCTGTTTTAAAGTCTTTTTTATCCAAAAATGGATGCAAATTTGTTGTTCATTATCAATGAAAAGTATGTTGATTTCAGTGATTTTGATCGATTTGAAATAAGGAAAGATGTTAACAAACAAAAGTTGAGTGGTTACTTTGACATTCTACATGGCCCCATATACACTAATCTCGTTAAAGATTTCTGGATGAATGCGTTCGTTGTGCCAGCTGGTCATGAAAGAATCATCAATTCACATGTCAATGGAACTCCTTTATACTTTACTCCACACTGGTTGCTTTGACAATCAACTGTGAAGAGTTTGATAGTTGTGTTGAACATTATAAATCCAATCGTCTCTATGCAGACCACCTAAATCGTCTTCTCTACACCCTATTTCAAGATTTTCGTTTCAACTTCTAGTGTCAAATCTCCGTCCAAGAGAGAAAGACCCAGAAATGCTTACTTGGTATGACAAGCATCTCTTGTTATTCATCACCTGCAACATGAGATTTAATCTTCCTCTTATCATTTTCAACTTCTTGAAGGAAACGATAAAGGCTTCTCGGGAGTAGAAGACTTTCCTCATACCTTATGGAAGAATTCTTTCTATACTTTTCAATAAGTTAGGGATAGTTAGGGGTGATGTTGAAGTTGAGTGGACTAAGAAGTTTGAATTTGTTGTGTTGATTTTTATTATTATCAATGAAATATTTCTTTTTACTATTATTTCCTATTCTTGTGATAAATCATTGGAAAAAAATAGTAAACGCGGCAATGAGGATTTGAAGCGAGGTTCCTTATAGCTATATTGCCTCGGTTCTAAAATAAAACCGAGATAACATGTTTATTATTATTTTAAGGATTATAAAATGCAATAACTTATAGTTGAGTTACCTCGGTTTTTAATAACACTGACGTAACATGTTGTTTATCTTATTTATAAAGCACTCACATGTCATATCCTCTCGGTTTTAGCTTGTTGGACATGAAAGTTTCGTCATGAAATGTATTATTGGTTGTAGTGCATGCAAAATTTTATGTAATATGTACACTGTTGTACCCTAAAATTTGCCCTCTCATTTTATCAAGATTCTCCTCACAAGACTTCTTGGACTCAAGACCAGATTAGGGTTTGCTCAACTCAAGACCTCATCTTGCAATGATGACCTGAAATTAGGGTTTGAGTTTGCACAGGGATTTTTGGACTTTAAATGCCTCATGTGACTTTCATACTTCATGTTGGACCTCTAAGATTGCTCATACCAAGTTTCAAGCTTTGAATCACATTTTGGACCAGTCAATTGGACAGTTGACCTAAAAATCAGCTGTATTAGGGAAAAAGTCAACCATGGCCAATTTACAGTCAAACCTCATAATTTTTTATCCACGTCAACATTCTAGGATCTTATGTACCATTTGATCAAGTTTGGACCACAACTCCTCAAGAAATTTGATCAGATCATCAAAAGGGCAAAATGGTCAAAATTAGGGTTTTGACTGGAGAAAGGCAATTTATGATTTTTCACCTAGCCAATGGCAAATTGGGTTCAATCATGGTTTAAAGGACTCAATGGAACCATCTTGACCTAATCACAAGGTTGACAGATGAATTTTCCAATCAATTGATCAAAAATTAACTATACACTGAAAAGTCAAACTTTGACTTTTTGGTCAAAATCAAGTGCCAAGGGTCATATTTCATCAAGATGTGTCAAAACATGAAACTTGTTCACCAAGAAACTTAAATTTGGAAATTAGGGTTTAAGTTTGAAATTTTTCATAACTTTGAAAATTTCTAAGTGTTGAAAATTTCTTATTTTTTCCCAACTTTTCCCAACTTTTTCACCATGATGCAATTGGATTCAAAGCAAACCTCTAACATGAAAGTTGTAGTCCTCCATGAAATATACAACTTTTATTCACAAAGTTTTCCCAAAAGATGCTTGGATCTCAAGTTATAATTTTGTGAATAAGGGTCCATAAACTTTTTAACTTAGTGAAATTTTTCCCTAGTTTAGGCAGATTTTTGACCTAACTTCATGGCAACTTTTCACCTAGTTCCAAGAGGAATCTCAAAATTCATTTCAAAGATGGATTTTAGAGAATTTTACAAGATTTCAAAAATGTCAAAGAACTCTCCAAGATCATTTATGGTTAGGGAGAATCGAAGAAATGAAAATGGCAATTTATCACTTTTGTGCAAGGCATTTTCAGAATGTTACAAGTTGCAAACAGTTTCAAACATGCTTGTACTTGGTTTTACAGGTCCTAATCCTTTATACACTCCATAATTTAATGAAAACACAATGGATAATGGTCTTATTTTTATCTTTGAAGCTTTGTACATTGAATTAATCCAAAAATGGCATAAAGTGTACAATACCATTTTGATAAAGCTTGCTTTTTCCAACTTTGCAAATCTTAAGACATGGACCTGATCTCTTGTTGCAAACAAGATCCACAAACATCAGAAAAAGTGTACCAACTATATGCAGTCCATAAGCTAGCTTGTACAGGCCTTTGGCTTTGTCACTTCACCTTTTCTTCAAAAACAAGAAAACTTGCAAAAGTCAAGTAAGCTTGTGTATCTGATAAAAGCAAGCCTTGGTATCATTGGAAACGATCTCAGAACATTGTTGCAAGCCTAAGCACGAATACACAACATCCCAAACACCCTCAAACACCAAAAACACACTTTTCTTCCCAAACAGGGCATCATCTGCAGAACCTTGGCCAAATCATTATTGGCTCGTGCGTTTTACTTTGAATCACTTCAAACACATTCCATATCTCCTACCTAAACTATCCAGGCCTTTCTATTGCAATTGTAACCCCTATTTCAAGCTTCACCATTTTCATTTTTGGAGTTTGCAGGTTGACTTCTATAGGAAGTTTCAGGCATCTACAAGGCAAGCTGAGCATTGGAGAAGCTTGAGGGAACCTCAAGAAAGCTCACAAGAACTTCAGGCCTCACTCAAAGTTCCCACATTGCCATATCCAAACTCAACTGAACAAGGTATTTGTAAAGTTTCTATCTCTCTATTTAGGCATCCTTAAGCTTAGGTTTGTGAAGCAAAAATGTAGTCCTCAACATGCTTAAGTTGTACATATGCGTAGATTCCATTTATATTAACTGAGCTAAGAGTATTTGGATGTTGAAGATGCTGAAAAAACTAGGTCAGAATTCAGGGCCATTAAAATTCTCTCTGTCCTTTGAGAGTTAGGTCACAAAATGGTATGGTTGGAATCGTGTTAAAAAATGCTATAAGTTTCATGTTGTAAGTTTTTGATTTCATGCAAGCATGAGCAAGAACAGGATTGGCTCTGAAACGCGCGCAGGAGGATGAAGCCAACGACAGAGATGAAGTGTCTGGGCCTGGCGCGCCTGGGCCTGGCTTTTCTGACTTTTTGCACCTCCGTGTTTCCTTTTTGCACCCCTTTGGTGTTTACAGTGATTTCTAGTAAACAACCGCTAGTCTTCCAATTTACTAATTATTATTGGTTACTTGCAGGATCGACTAGATTGATCCTAGAACACATGTGTCATAACTTATTTCCATGTTCATATCTATTATATTGATAGACTTATATTGTATGTTAAGTTCGAATACGTGATTCTTAGGAAAGATTTCTAAAATGGTCTATAGGAAAAAACTAACTGAATGTAGGAAGGAAAGACTTCGAATTAGACTTGGGCTTGAATGTAAAGATAATTCTAAAATGGCTTGAATGTGAAGATAAATGTTTGACTAAAAGGATAAAGTTAAAGTAAAGTTTCTAACGAAGTGACTGTGTTTAAAGGCAAGTAAAATAAAGAAATGCAAGGAAATCGAAGGATTTAAAGGGCAGCTTGAATTAGACTGTATTTAAAGGCAAGTAAAAGAAGGAAATGCAAGGAAATCGAAGGATTTAAAGGGCAGTAATATTGTAATGCAAGGAAATGAAGGATTTAAAGGGCAAGGAAATGCTGTAATGGCGAACTAAATATAACAAGACTTGTATTGAAATTGTAAAAAAGTAATGATGTTCAACACGTACATTGTATCTTCTGACTCGTTTTCCTTAATTTACGGAAGTTTGAGTATTTTGAGATCTTTTAGTACATCAAAGTGAACATTTTTTAATTCTAACATAAGAACACCTATTTATAGTGTCTTGAGCCTAACGGCCCTATTCTAAAATCACGCTACGTTCGAAGCATGCAGGCTTCCTATGTTTGCTGACTTCCACGCGTCTTCTAGAATGGCGCTCTTTATTTGAAATTCGAAATCTGTACCAATCGAAGCATCTTGTTCCTTCGTTGCTTTCAAAATAACCCAATTACCTGGACCATTTCCAACTTCTGGCACCCTTACATAAAGGAGCTCTTTTATAATTCGAACACCAAAACAAGTCCAAATCGAAATCTGCTGGAAATTGAATAATCCTTCAAAATAATGAGTCCATATCTCCCACCAATATCCAATATTGATATTAATCTCCTTAGGTACTTTATTCGAAATATTATTTTGATAATGGTTTCTTCCTTATTCGAAATAGCCAGCTAACAAATTGCCCCCCAAGAACATGTATTTCGACAAATATAAAGAAATACTTGTTTTTTTGACTCATCCAGGCTATTTCGAGAGTATCAAAAACTCATGCAAAATCAACTTATGCAAGAGCAAGTTTTCTAAGTTGAAACGAAACAATCCCTGTTTTGTTTGAGCATTTTAACCACTTTGCCTTTTAAATTGGGACTAAGCTTCGCACTGATGTATGTAATCCTTTTTTCAACACCATCCCCAATATCAACTTCCTCCAAAGGATCTTGGGCCAGCATCTTAGCGCTTGATGATTCTGGATCCTTTTCGAACCCCAAAGGCTCTTGATCATAAATGGCATCTAGTCTTTGATCCATCAGCTCAGAAGTTTGTCCATCACATGGTGAGGATGAATGGTTTCCTTCAGGATTTGTTATTTCTTTTTTGTCTATGGCTTCGGCAGCCATGTTTTGTATTTCGACTTCGAGAGCCGTTCTTCGTTTGTTCTCAGCCAGATAGGCCGAAATCTTTTGGTAGTAATTCGATTCAGTCATAATAACCTTCGTTTGCCCAGCCAGTTGGTCGTATCGTCGAAGTCTCTCCATCTTTTTCAGTCACCTGCCCGTTCCACATGATTTCCCTATCCCATTGGAATCCATTGGGACGCAAGGTTAGGGAATAATAAGCGTTTTCATTAAGCTCGAAATATTCCTCAGGTGGGCGACATGGCCCTATGTTGGCCATATTTCTGTCGAAATTTCTTTTGTCCACATTGTTGATTTCTTCCATATAGTAACTTTGGTCTGCTTCTATATTTTCAACAATCCCATCATCTCTCCACAACACCAACCTTTGATGCATTGAAGAAGGTACAAGTCCAACTCCATGGATCCATTCCCTGCCAAGCAACAAATTGTAATTTGCTTTTGCAGCAATGACCATAAACATTGTTGGCCTTGTGAGGGAACCAACTGTCAGGTTAACTTGTATTACTCCCAAAGTCTGGCTAACCTTCCCTTCATAATTCGAAAGCACCATGTTGTGAGGCCTAACATCTGAATCCCACATTCCTATTCTCTTTAGCATGAATTGGGGCATCAGATTGACAGCAGCTCCACCATCTACCAAAACCTTGTTCACACCATATTGTTCCACCTTTGCCCTGATGAATAAGGGTTTGAGATGGTTTTTCATTCCTTCGTCTGGCTTTTCAAAGAAAGCATTCTGCTCTTCGACCACTCCATTGTTCATCACATAATAGCATACTGGCCTATGTCTGGCCATTTCGTCCTCATCAGTCTCCTCATCAGCATAAACCTATGTTTTTTGATTGTACTCACGAGGCAGCACCGAAACTACATTGCATTTTGCATTGAAGAAGGATTCCCCCTCAGATTCGAAGGCATCAGTCATCAAGTCCTCTTCGTTCGCAGCTTCCTTCTGAGTCCTATTTTCTTTAGTGTCCTTCTGTAGAGAAAAAAGTTTCCTGGATACTGGGGGTTTGCCCCCAGTCTGGTTCAGTGATGTTGGGTTATTGGTACTGGATTCTCCTACTCTTATAGGTTTCGAATCCCTTGTTGCTTTTTGGTTTCTCTGGTGTCTGCGCCATTGAGAGCGAGACATTAGGTTTCTGCCTTTATAATTCTCCAATCTTATTTCTTCCCTCCTGTTTGAATTGAATTGCCTCTTGTAAGCCATTGCAGTCCTGCCTCCTCGATCGAAACTGCGCCACTTCCCTTTTCCCTTATCAGCATTCACTTGCAGCCATCTATCAGTGGGGATTTCTGCAGGTAGTTTAAAGGAAACTCTCTTTGCTCCCCTGGGATAAGGGATATCTGGCCTCCTTGGCATACTTCTGGCTGTGCTAACAAGATTCGAAGGCATTCCGCCTTGGTGCCCCTAGCCTGACGCAAACGGAATTCTCTCGAATGCTTCAGCCATTTCCTTATCATACACTGCTGCACATCTGGTACATATCAAGCATTCAGTTCCAATCTTGTGGCAACGAACCAGGAATTCGAGCAGACTTTCATCAGCTTTTGGATAGACTTTGTATAGTTGGTTATCCTGCCTCCAGTTGACTCCTGTTCGTTCACGCTGGGCCCTTTCGAATTCAGCAGCAAATCTGGGGTTGCAGATGATACTGCACCTTGGGCATAGCAACTTTTCCTGATTTTTCTTATGACAGTGGAAGAGGTATTCACGCAAACCTGCGTCCTTTCTAGGTAAGTTCTCTCTTCTTTGTTCTCTTTCCCTCTCTAAACAGCACTCCACTTCTTCCATTTCAGCGTTAGGCTGTTCGAAGTCCACCATATTCACTCCCAGCATTTGGTCATCAGAAATTTTGACTTCTTCAAATTTCATCCTAAGACCTTCAGTGGCCTTAGCCAATTTTCTATTACTTAATATCTTTGCTTTGAGCACCTTTGGGAGGCCATCAGTAGCCTCTATTTCGTTTTTTATCAATGGGAGGCCATCAGTAGCCTCTCTTTCGTTTTCGATTAAGATGAAGTCCTCATCCTCTTCGAATTCCTCCTTCGACTCAACTTTCCCCTCAGCAATTTCCACCACATTGATGTCTAGAGGTTCAACATAGTTAGTCTCCGCCATCAGCAACGGATCAGTATCAACTTTTATTGGATTCTTTCCCTTGTCTGAGAACTTCAGCCTACCATCTTTGATTGCATTCTATATCAGATCCCTGAAAAGAAAACATTGTGAGGTTTTATGGCCTAAAAAGTTGTGATATTTACAAAAGCCCCTCTTTTTCCTTTGTTCCAACGGAGGAACCTTAAGGTTAGGAGGAACTATTAACTGGCCATCTTTAACAAGTAGATCAAATATCTCATCACATTTAGTTATATCGAAAGTATAGATTTTCTTGGGGAATTTATCATTCCTTTCACTTTCGACAGAATCCTTTCCATTGGAAGGAAGTAGAACTTTGCAAGCATAAGGGAGTGCTTCTTTTAGTTCTGCAAGATCTATTTCGAACTGATCGAAATCATAAGGGTCTTGAGAATCATCTATGTTTTCCTCTTCAGCCTCTATGTAGGCTATTCTCTCTTTCTTATGATTTTTACTAGCCCTAGCTTTTTCAGCTTTTAATCTTTCGACCTGACGCACTCTGTCTGCTAGTTGGGCCATATCTCTAAGATACTGTGTATCCAATTTCTTTCGAATGGAATAATCTAGGCCCCCATCAGCCATTTCGACCAATTCATGTTCAGGGACCACTGTGAAGCATCTAGATTTTAATAAACGGAATCTATTCAAATATTCATCTATTGGTTCCGTGAATTTTCTCTTAATGCTTGTTAGTTCCTTGAGACTGATTTTAGACTGACCCATGTAAAATTGTTCATGGAAAAGTCTTTCTAAATAAGGCCATGTGTCCATAGATCCAGGGGGCAAGGTGGTGAACCAAGTGAACGCGTTCTTTGTCAAAGAACTTGGGAAGTATTTTATCCTAAGATTTTCATCATTTTCTATATCTCCTGCTTCTGTTAAATATCTTGCTATATGTTCCACTGTTGATTCACTTGTATCTCCAGCAAATTTCGTGAATTTAGGAACTTTAATGCCCCTGGGTAATTCTGTTTGCAAAACATAATCTATAATAGGATATGTGTAGTTTGGCCTCCTAAATCCTGAATTTAAACCATTCTGGGCCATTATTCTTTCAATCATGGTGGTGAGGTTATTTTCTGCCACTAAATTGTCATTTCTAATTCTATGAACAATTTCGTCTGCATTTTGGTCCCTATTCACCATCATTATAGGTCTAGGCTATTCATTCTGAACTTCCTGAATTCCATGATCTCTTAATCTCACCCCTATATTTCTTTCTTCGACCACTTGTGCAGGGGGTCGAATTCGTTTGATTATGGGTTCTTCATTTCGAATTACCATTGGGTTCTGCCTACGCCTTGTAGGCGCATTAGGGGCACCAAAGAAATCTGCTATTCTGGCCATCTGGCCTGCATTTTCTTGGTTTGTTCTATTTATATTCTGGATTAGGGGATTAAAAATAGCATTCATTTCGCGGGCTAAGATTCCTATCATATCATGATTGCTATCATCCATCTGTTGTCTAAGCGCTGCCTGACTATTAGTTGTAAGAGTAGGCAATTGGGCGAAGTTTCCTGTATTCTGAAAATTTGTACCCAAATGGTTCATTCCTAAACCAGATCCTTGGAGTGGGGACGAAGTTGTTGTATTATGTAACCCTGCCATAAACGAAGTTGGCATCCCATACTGAGGATTTATGGGTCTCAAAGGTTCGAAACCTGGAGGCCTAGGGGGGTCGAATACTGTTGATTCCCTATGTGTGGCGCATTTTGCACTGAAGACACGTTTGATGGCATGTCTAATGTACTTACTGGGATCGTATTCGAACTGCCAACAGGAATGGCATTGGAGGCATCAATCGAACTTGAAACGATTGTTGCAGCCCCCTGTGAGGGATTTTGTACCCCATCTTGGTTGGTTGTATTAACCATTATTTTGGTACGTTGTTTTCTGGGTATATGTGGATTGTTATTCTTTATTTTGCCGCTTCGAAGGTTCATGTACCGAAACGCGCTCCACACTCAGAAAATCCTAAAACTTCTTTAATATGTTTGTTTGATAAAACTTTTTGTTATGACACTGTCCCACTAGGCGTGCCAATTTGTTTACAGCGATTTCTAGTAAACAACCGCTAGTCTTCCAATTTACTAATTATTATTGGTTACTTGCAGGATCGACTAGATTGATCCTAGAACACATGTGTCATAACTTATTTCCATGTTCATATCTATTATATTGATAGACTTATATTGTATGTTAAGTTCGTATACGAGATTCTTAGGAAAGATTTCTAAAATGGTCTATAGGAAAAAACTAACTGAATGTAGGAAGGAAAGGCTTCGAATTAGACTTGAGCTTGAATGTAAAGATAATTCTAAAATGGCTTGAATGTGAAGATAAGTGTTTGACTAAAAGGATAAAGTGAAAGTAAAGTTTCTAACGAAGTGACTGTGTTTAAAGGCAAGTAAAACAAAGAAATGCAAGGAAATCGAAGGATTTAAAGGGCATTTCAAATTAGACTGTATTTAAAGGCAAGTAAAAGAAGGAAATGCAAGGAAATCGAAGGATTTAAAGGGCAATAATACTGTAATGCAAGGAAATCGAAGGATTTAAAGGGCAAGGAAATGATGTAATGGCAAACTAAATATAACAAGACTTGTATTGAAATTGTAAAAAAGTAATGATGTTCAACACGTACATTGTATCTTCTAACTCGTTTTCCTTAATTTACGGAAGTTTGAGTATTTTGAGATCTTTTAGTACATCAAAGTGAACATTTTTTAAATCTAACATAAGAACACCTATTTATAGTGTCTTGACCCTAATGATCCTATTCTAAAATCACGCCACGTTCGAAGCATGCAGGCTTCCTATGTTTGCTGACTTCCACGCGTCTTCTAGAGTGGCGCTCTTTATTTGAAATTCGAAATCTGTACCAATCTAAGCATCTTGTTCCTTCGTTTCTTTCGAAATAACCCAATTACCTAGACCGTTTCCAACTTCTTGCACCCTTACATAAAGGAGCTCTTTTATAATTCGAACACCAAAACAAGTCCAAATCGAAATCTACTGGAAATTGAATAGTCCTTCAACATAATGACTCCATATCTCTCACCAATATCCAATATTGATATTAATCTCCTTAGGTACTTTATTCGAAATATTATTTTGATAATGGTTTCTTCCTTATTCGAAATAGCCAGCTAACACTTGGCCCATTATCTATATTTTGCATATTTTTCATTTCTTTTCATATTTTTGACTTTATTATTTTTTTTCTGAACATTAAAAATCCCAAAAAATATTTTCTTAATTTTTTGCATTTTATTTTATTTTTTATCTTATTTTTTGCATATAAAAATAGTTTTATTTTAATAAATAGAAATCATTTTCTTAAAATAACTTGTAAATATATAAAAATATCATACATTTTTATTTTATTATTTTTCACACTTAAAATATTAGTTCCATACATATTTCAATTTTTTAACATTTTTGTACATATTATTATTATTTTTCTTGAATAAAAATGAATAATATAGAATATATTTCTTTTAAACAAAAATTAGGGTTTCTTCACCCTTTCAAAAAATAATCACAATATTTTTCTTATTTTAGACTTAAATAATTTATTTTTCATATACATAAAATAAATACAAAAAAAAACATTTTGCATCCATACATTTTATTTGCATATTTAAATAATTATTTATTTATTCATTGTGCAATAATTCAATTTGGTTGTAATAATATTTTAGGGTTTATTTTTGTACAATATTCCCCATTCTAAACTTGTATCCCCCCTCCCATAATAATTGTTGTAATAGTCTAGATTTACTTTACGCATTTTATTGCTTTCATATACCATGATAGTAAACTAGGGTTTTGAATGAAAAGACCAAAAATCAAATAAATAGCATGACCTAATACAAGACAAAAATGCATGAAAAATGACAACACCTTGCAGATAAGCACCTCTAGGGTTTCACCCACTTGGTTGCCTAAACAAAATGGCCATGGTATGCATGCTAGGTATCTTGGCAAAACAAAACAAAACAAAAGATCATAGTCCCTCGATGACGCTATCAAAAGGTTGCCTAAAAAACAAATGATCTTAGTCCCTCAAAACTTGCTAAAGATACTTGGCAATATTGCTATCATGGTCATACGATGACCCATGCCCGTCCCGTTTAACATCCAAAGATAGGGTTGTTTACCAATGCAATGGTAAAACAACAATGTCGAAGGAATAAAAATATGTAGGAAAGACTTTTGAGTAGGTAGATGCTTCTAGTTACTTGATCAATTTGCAAACCATCCTTGCTATTTTCAAACAAACACACACAGTATTTCAAAACATTTCCAAACAACTTTCAAAACATTGAAACATTTTTCAAAAGACAAACATCTTTGTATACATTCTTACGAACGAGAATCATTACAAAGATTGCCTAAACAAAGGCCTCTTTTCAAAATACTTTCAAAACCACACAAAGCACCATTTCAAACAATTGGAAAAGCAAAACAAGTGATCTAAACAAGTAACTAAGAGCCCATGGAAAACCATGGATGAAAAGGGTGCTAGCACCTTCCCTTTTCATAATCTACCCCCCGAACTCAAGAAAACATCTCAAAAGTCTTTCCTGTGCTTTTTTATCTTTCTTTTTGGATAAAATAAAAGTCGATGGCGACTCTTGCTAAACCGAAATATTTGCGAACACAAACGTAAAACCTCAAGTCAGTTCTCCCACCGTATCACATACACCATCCCTTTCTAGTTCTTTTTCTTAAATCCAGGAGGTTGTGACACATATACCTCTTATTGTAATGGACTAAATCTAATTCATTTAGTAATAATACCTATATTTAAATATAATAATTTAATCGATAAAGATTCTCTCTTACCTAGGCAATTTTTTATTTTCTATTAAGACAAATTTTTTAAATTAAGAAATTTAAAATTTATAAACTCATAAAAATAATTTAATTTATTTACAAATTAATAAAAAAAACTCATAAAGATAAACTCATCATTGTAGTGTATTAGATAATATTTGATGATTATTAACATGAAATTCATTTTTTATTTTTTACTTTTATATATTATCATCATTATAATGTATTAGTTACAATGATATTTATTATTAAAATGATTATATACAATGTAAACTTGAATTTTATTATTATTATATTATTATTATTATTATTATTATTTAATTGTGGGTGCTCAATGTTGTTATATTACTATTTTTTTATTATTATTTTTTTATTTATTATGATTTTGATTATAATAATAATAATAATTATTATTATTATTATTATTATTATGGTGTCAATTTAGTAAATAATATATATATATATATATATATATATATATATATATATATATATATATATATATATATATATATATATATATTCGATTATTGCATAATTGATAAATAATTATAATTTTTAATAGTGATAATTGGATATTTTATTATTATTATTATTATTATTATTATTATTATTATTATTATTATTATTATTATTATTATGTATACTACATTAAGAATAATTAATAATATATATATATATATATATATATATATATATATATATATATATATATATATATATATATATATATATATATATATATATATATATATATATATATATATATATATATATATATATATATATATATATTCGATTATTGTATAATTGATAAACAATTATAATTTTCAATAGTGATAGTTGGATAATTTTTTATTATTATTTAATATTTATATTATTATTATTTTTAATGGAGATTTAATATTCTATTATCAATATTATTATTGTTATTAATATTTATTCTTAATGTAGTGTCAATTTAATAAGTTATCGAATTAGAATTTATGTCAAAAGTTGCTATCATGGTGACACATGGCTAGTGTTGTCATCATGATAACTTATAATTTATATATTAGATTATTAATAGTGGAGATTAAATATATTATTATTATTATTATTATTATATTATTATTATTAATATTATTATTATTATTATTATTATTATTATTATTATTATTATTATTAATATTTATTTTTAATGTAGTGTCAATTTAATAAATAATAGAATTATAATTTGCGCCAAAAGTTATTATTATGGTGACACTTGGCTAGGGTTGTCATCATGACAACTTTGAAGTTATATATATGCTGAAGCGGTAAAGAGGCAAACAAAAATTAAAGTATTATTTTACCGGACGATATTTAGGTTATATCGTATCGTGTCCACAGAGATTGGTAAATTGAAATGTCATTCGATAAATCTCTTGTTAATGAGTTTGGGGATAATTGGGTTGAAAGGAAAAGTATCAACAGAAAATAAATGTATAAAAATAGAAAAGGAATAACTTATCAAACATGCATATATACTACTTCTCACTGACTTAAACCTATCGACTTGTTTTACCCAACCTACAATATTCATCAATATCATCACGTGTCACTCACAACCTAAGTCATTTCTAACCTAAATTGAGAGGCCGAGTGCATCACCTAGGTAGCGATCTCTCAACCACCTCAATAACACAGAAGTCAAATGTGCTCGCTTGCATCGATGATCTCTCCGAGCGACACAAACAACACAGAGACATTAATCAGACACCCTAAGTGAATAACATCGCTAAATCTATCTCTAGAATTAAGACACTATTAGATAATCATCCTAGATAAGAATCTAAGCAGTATATGTCTATAACAACTCAAGTCCCTAGCACATAACAAAAATCCAGGATAACAATCGACAAAGATTTATAAAGCAAGTTTTATATGACGCCAAGGGCAAGAAATATACATGAGTTCAAATAAAATATACATACAAATCCAACCAATAGAGAATACACAAAGAAGAAGAGAAATGAACCGCAAATCTACCGGTTTATCAGTGCCGATCGAAGAGTAATTCGCCCCGGATCATCCATATACAAGCTCTATAGTTGTTATCTAAGCTAATCCTAACAAAAATGAAGTTAATGGAGTTGGGAGCAAATACTTCCCCAAAACCATCACCTAAAAAGTAACTAAATTTGTTTTTATAAAACTCAATTCCACAGACCGCGCTAAGCGAGTTGATCCCGCTAAGCAGGTTGCACGATATTTACACACTAAACTGACATAAATCCCGCTAAGCGGCCTGATCTCACTAAGCGGCACCCCTGCTAAGCGGCCTCATCCCGCTAACCGGCCTCATCAGTGCAACTTCTTCCAAATATGTCAAAACACTTGTAGTGCGCTACAACTTCCGCTTAGCGCGCCTGCCTGGACAGAACTTCCCAAAAATGGACTTTTATTCCGAAAATGCACATCCGGAGTCGTGCCTTTGACACCTTATTTCTCGGTACTCCAAATACGCAACAATACCTATAAAAAGACATTAAAACTATCAAACATTACACAAATGAATCGAAAACTAAATTATATATAAACTAAATGTATTTACAACAAAGTCAGGATTATTCAACGATTTTTACAATAAAAAGTCGATAAGTGCAACAAAAAGTATATACAATAATAGCTATAATTTTCACTTATCAAACTCTCCCCAACTTGAACTTGTTTGTCCTCAAACAAGGCCAAATAACTCAAAGAACCCAAAAGTAATACCAAAATGTCATGAATCAACAAGTTTTTAAAACAGAAAACAAATGTAATGGTTCAAATGAAAAACGGTACACACGAAGAAACATACTTATCACTAAGCTACGACGATAACATAAACACGAAACTAATGCTAAATACAAAGAACATGCCAAACATTATAAAACAACACTAGTTCACAAATGAATCACACCTAACAAAAAAATTATCGGTAGATGAAAAACACACAAAATAAGGTATTTTCACTCATCCACAATCTTGAAAAGAAAAGAATAAATTATCCATTCATCCAAATATTCATATTGAAAATACAAAGGCAAGAATCTCAAGGATTTTTCAAGGTTTTAATGTGTCTTGGTTGACAAACAACGGATAAATCGTAAAGCTAATCGAAACAAAAACTTGCCTAAACCTAAGGGAGTGATCAACTAACAAAGTCTCAAGCAAAATAATTTCATTCAAACTTCTTCTTCATTCCGAATTTCTCAAACCAACACGCATCACTTATTAGCACAACATTATTCCATACTCTTTTTGTTTTTATTTTTCAAAACTTTTCTCTTTCTTTCTTTCTTTCTTTCTTTCTTTCTTTTTCTTTTCTTTATTTTTTATTTTTCTTTCTTTATTTTTCTCTTTATCAACCTCATATCAATCAACAACATAAGTGAGCAAACAATTCTCTCCCCAACTTGAATTCAACCAACATTAAAGTGAATACTCTCTACTTTCTAAGGTAAGATAAAAATTCAACTAAAAATCATAGTTGAGGATTCAAGAAAACAAAGAATCAATATCCATACAAAAATATGAACCAAATACTCATTAAAAAGCATTTAGCAAAAACAATATGGATATCGATAAAAAGGGGTCAAAAAGGGATACTAATGATCACACACTCACAAGGTGAATTGACTATTTGACCAAGGTAGTTGTGCTTAAAATGAAACAAAAAAATGCCTTGATCACGTTCATGCTTTCATACAATCAATACAAACAAAATATTAAGCATAATGAAATCTAGTTAAAACAAGAGTTGTGGTCTCCAGCATATGTGAATAATGGAAAGCTATCTCATAAAAAGGGTAGGAACTAAAGTGATTCACAAATGAATAAGTATACAAAAGAATGAATGGCATAAAAATTTTAAAAAGTCTAAGTATCATGAATATGCTAAAGTATAGAAAGTGATAAACACATACCTCAAACGTGTACAAAGCTTTAACAAAATCATTACCACGCATTCACAAGTTGAAACACTTAAACTTGGAAAATCACCAAAAGTGACTTCAAGTTATTGAACCAAAATTGAGTCCAAACAACAATAAAAGAATTAATTATACTAATAATTACAATACTATAAATCCTTGGGTGAAGTAGGAAAAAGGAGATCCAAGCGAAAAATTAAAAAGAATCCACTGGCTCAGCACAGTAGAGCGTGCTAAGCGGCACAAAGCGTACTAAGCGCACTACACTGGTTGCAAAAAAACAGGACAGCAACTGGTGCAGCTGCTATGCAAGCACCACTTACACCTACACAAGCTCAATGTACAAAATATTTAAAACATACAAACTTCTTCATGCTAAACACGACAAGCTTGTGGAAAAACACAAATTGACATAACGAAACAAACAGGTGAAAATGAATTAACAAGTTGAAAAGTGAAACTTTTTAGAATTTAAAATAGGTCCAATTTCAACTTGTTAAAACACAAGTCAACTCATACATAAACGAATACAAACAAAACATGATTGTTATACGTCGTAAGCTCGATGCCTTTATTGTGCAAGCTAGTAACCTCCTCTCGTCATGCCATGGTATTGTCACACTGTGCAAACCTAAAAAAAATTGTCCTAACAAACACACAACAAACGTTACGAAAATGAGACAATTCACAATAGTATGTGAAAACAAAGAAAAACACATATATGCACAAGTATGGAAAGTAAATAAAAAACATGTACAAGTAAAAATAGACAAGTTTATGTACATATTCTATACAACATATACATTAATTTCAAAAATAAAAAATAAATAAACTATCGCAATGCAAAACAATAAACACCAATCCCTGGCAATGGCATCATTTTGTTGGAAGCGGTAAAACGGCAATCAAAAAGTAAGTTATTAATTTACCGGGTGATATTTAGGTTATATCGTATCATGTCCACGGAGATTGGGGAATTGAAATGTCGTTCGATAAATCTCTCATTAATGAGTTTGGGGGTTGAATGGGTTGTATGGAAAACATATCAACATAAATTAATTGTAAACAAAAACCATAAAGGATATATAACTTATCCGGTACAAATGTACACTACTCGTCACAAACTTAAATCTATCGTCCAGTTATACTCAACCTATGATACTAGTCTATATCATCACGTACCACTCACAACCTAAGTCATTTCTAACCCAAATTGAGAGGCCTATTGTACCACCTCGGTAGTGATCTCTCAACCACCTCAATAATACAGAAGTCAACCGTGCTCGCTTGCATCGATGATCTCTCAGAGCGACACAAACAACAGAGGCATTAATTACAGATACCCTAAGTGAATAACAATGCTTAATCTATCTCTAGAATTCAGACACTATTAGATAATCATCCTAGATAAGAATCTAAGCATTATATGATTATAACAACTCAAATCCCTAGCACAGAGTAAATATCAAGGATAACAATCAATAAAGACTTGTAAAGAAAGCTTTATATAATGCCAAGGGCGACAAATATACATAAGATCAAAGTAAATATACATACAATACCCAACAAAAGAGAAATACAAAGAGAGGAGAAGAGAAAAATCACAAACCTTCCAGTTTGCCGGTGTCGGTCGATGAGAAGTCCACCTCTAATCAACCATAAGCAAAGCCTTAGTGTTGTTTTCTAAGTTAATCTATAAAAAATGAGGGTTGATGGAGTTTGGAGCAAAAAATTCCCTAAAACTATCACCTAAAAATGAACTAAATTTATTTTTATAAAACTCAACTCAACAGACCGCGCTAAGCGGGCTGATCCTGCTAAGTAGGTTGCGCGATATTTACACATAAACCGACCTAAATCTCGCTAATCGGCCTGATCCTTCTAAGCGGCATCCCTGCTAAGCGGCCTCATCCCGCTAAGTGGCCTCATCAACACAACTTCTATCAAATCTGTCAAAGCACTCATAGCGCACTACAACTTCCGCTTAACACGTCTGCCTGGACAGAACTTCCCAAAAATGGACTTTTATTCCGAAAACGCGCATCTAGAGTCTTGACTTTGACACCTTATTCCTCGATACTCAAAATATACAACAATGCCTACAAAAAGACATTAAAACTATCAAATGTTACACAAATGAATCGAAAACTAAATTATATACAAACTAAATGTATTTACAATAAAGTCGGGATTATTCAACGATATTTATAATAAAAAATAGATAAGTGCAATTAAGCATTATAAAGTGTATAGTAAAAGAAAGCTTGGAGGAAATATATGCTTCCACAAATAAGAATTAAATAAATTCATAAGAATGTGAAATTTAAACATATTTAATAATAATAATAATAATAATAATAATATTAATTAACAATAACTATTACAAATAATATCATTTATATAAATAATTTATAATACATATATCACAACGATTGTACAAAATAACTATAGTCATATCCATTTTATTTTTTAATTTAAAATAAATAAAAAAGAAAACGCGCGTCTTAACGTTAATGAAATAAAATTTTTGAGGGCGTTGAGGTTCCAATCTATGAAAGCTTAATTGTATCAGCATGTTCTGGTCACCAACCGTTATTATATCCTAACAATTTTTAACAAAAAATTAAAAAAAAATGTTAGCGCCTGAATTTAGAGATGTCACCATGGTGTTTGGAAGAACCGTGGTGACTCGAGTGTTGTTGTATGTGTGTTTTATAGTAGTGAGGGATTTTGTAAATATATCAGCCAATTGATGGTTCTATGGATGAAAATTTAAAATTCCCTTCTTAACATAGTCTCTTATAAAGTGATGTTTAATCTCAATATGTTTAGCTCTAGGATGTAAAATGAGATTTTTAGATAAATATATAGCAGAAGTATTATCACAGAGGATATGAACGTTACTCTCATTTCAAAAGTTAACAAAAAGACATTTTTTGTTAAGACGACTTGCATCAAGATAAAGTCTTCAAATGAAAAAATGATCAACATAGAGATTGTAGAGGACACCGTGAGCTTTCCAAAAAGTCCAAGATCACCTTCATATGATAAAACTTGAATTTTTTGGCTAATAGGCTTATGTTTCAAGGTCCAAACATGTTTTAGGCCTCATAATAAACCTCTGAATCTATTCATACACCCCTTTGATTTTTATTCCATTTATTTTGATTTTATTTATTTAAATTCAAAATTAAATTAAATCAAATCAAAGGCTTTCATACAAAGATCCAAGCCTACTCTTCTTGACCTAATTTTCCTCTATATATGCGTCATTCCGACAACAACAAGAACAACAAAACCTTGCAAGAAACCACCTTCCAAAAACTTCAAAAATTGTCAAAACTAGGGCAAATCGAAACCCTTCTTTCCAGCCTTCCTCAAGGACAAATACCTGTTCCAATCAATCCCTGAGACAGTACAGAGTAAGTATGGATCGATCTTGATGATCCAAAGGGCCTGAAAATCGCATACATGCATCTCCGATTTCCTTGTTTTCTTGTAAACTCATATTTTTGTTTTCATGTTATTTTGATGCATACTAACATTACTAACATGCTTTGAGATATAACTATGCAGGATAGACCCATCGCATGAGTCCCATAATAATCGAATCATGTATTGCCATGCTTGAACCGATTGACCTTGTTTGCTTTGTATCTCTTTGTACATGGAGAGTTAGCCAAAACCAAGACCACCATTGAATTCGCAAGATTCAAATTAGGGGGGTAGGGCACCTTCGAATCACTGAAGTTTCTTACTTTGCAGGTTGACAAAACGTGTTCGTCGGAGAAAACGGTTGGAGCTAGGGCTCCGACGTCTTTTCGGTCCAACCATTTGTGTTTATTATACATTTATTGGTTTTCATAATGTTACTGGATGAAACAACCACCCCAGTGGCAAGGAAGCGCGCATTAAATCATTAGTCTCTCGGGGTGTGGGTTTGATCCCTGCATGTTGATGTTTTTTTTTCATATTTTCTCAATTCTTGCAGGTTTAATATGTATTGTGTTGCATCCATTCTCCAGACAACAGCTCACGCCTATCGCAGTGGCAAGCCATGTTATTGTGAAGGAAAATGGCATGGGTTCAATACCCACCCCTGACATTTTTCCTATTTCTTTGTTTCTAACTTTTTTTGTCATTGATTTTTCTTCCCTAATCCTATTTTTTGGCTAACCCTAATTCTTTTTAACTTAATTTATTTTTAACTAACCTAAAAATAAACCTTTTTAAAAAACCATAATTAATTATATTTTTAGGTTTTTAATTAACCTTTTAATACTTTAATTAATTAACCCTTTGTTCAATTTTAAAATTAATTAGATTTTTAAGTTTTATTTAATTAATTGTCGTCATAAATCATTTTTCTTCACAAAAACCCTAACAAACATTCAAACCACTTTTGTTCCTTATTTCTTTTTCTTTCATTTGTATTTACATTTTTTAGATCAAGTGTATAGGGCACGTTCAACTGTAATAGTGTAGCTTTATATTTTTCGCATTGTTTTCTATTATGTACCTGTTCCTAATATGTAATAGCTTAGGGTTTTATTTTCTGTACTTCACTAATATGTAATTGCCCCAAATCCGTGAAATAGTTTTAGGTTTACATTTTCGCCTTTATCTTCTGCTGTTATATCTGTTATGCAACTGCTAGTAATTAGGGTTTGTATGGCAAGATAAAATCAACTGATATCAAAACCCTAATTTCGAGATAAATAACTGAACTGAACACACTTGCACACTTGCACCTCTAGGATAACCTCTCTTTGTTGCCTTTCGGAATAATGGTTGTGTCCCTCGAAAGTATGGATGCTTTTGCAAAGACCCTAGAATAAAAGATCATAGTCCCTTGATGACCCTTCGATGTTTCCTTTCGAAAAATGATCTAGACCCTTACGAAATTGCTAAAGCATCCTTACAAGTTTCCTTCAATGATCGTACGATGACCCTACGCTTGTGCCTTCACATCAAATAGATAGGGATACCTACCAACTAATGGTATGGATAACACTATCTTTAAATGAGAAGGAAAAGAATAAGAACGACCTTAAGTGGGTAAGGAGCTCTTAATCGTTTGCTCACAAACTTTTCAAAAACAAAATGTTTCTCACATTACATTTTTCAAACAAAATATTTTCAAACACTTTATATACATTCTTGAGGATCGATACAAGATTCATTACAAAGTTCTCCTTACATTGACATTTTCAAATATTTTTCATATTACACACATGAAAGAAAATTTTCAAAGTGAGTTAAGCGATTAAGAGCTTGTAGATAACTACGGATGAAAAGGGTGCTAACACCTTCCCTTTTCATGACTTACCCACCAAACTCAAAATCTATCAAGGTATTTCCTGTTCTTTTCACCCTTTCCTAAATATTGGATAAAGGAAAATTCGGTGGCGAATCTTGCTATCCGTAAAAACGCTAAACAAGTCAGTTCTCCCACTGTATTAGAGAACTGGCGACTCTGTTGGGGATTACTTAAAAAAAGAGGGGTTACCTTAGAGTCTTAGATCACTTTATTTTCTTTATTTGTTTGCATTGTTTACTTTACTTTAAGGGTTTCTTGGGTTTATTTTCTTGCAAAGATCCTACACCCGGATCTAGGGATGCCTTAGGTAAGTAGCAATAAATCATGAAAATTGTACGGTGTAGACTGATATAGTTGAAGTGATGGCTACGTTAGTGTGACAATTTTATTTGTATTAGTGTTCCTTGAGTCAATCAAGGATAACATTAGGCTATCGCTTGTGTCATAAGAACTAACTGACTTTTAGAACCTTAATTGACCCATCTTGGCCATTAGAAGATAGTGAGATAGCCGATTTTGGTGTAGTCCAAGGTTGGTTGATACTCGATGCTACGCTCATTGAGATTCGAATTTCGGGATATTTTGGTGGTAAGTCAGTTGTCGTGCTAAAATAAAACTTGCGAGAAGGATCAGTGGTATGAGATTCCTAGAACCCAGCTGCTTTTTTAGGACATGTTGAGCCAACTTAACTTCAATAGAAAAGCGTACTTACCTATGGACCTCATGCATGCCTTTAAAACTAAGTCTTTTTTTTAATTTTTTTGGGTTTTCTATTTGTTTAAACATAACATCACGACATCATAACATCATATCATAGCATCTTCTCTAACCATTTCAAGGATCTTATGGACCTTTGGTGTAGGTTTATCATGAACCAAACTTCTAGCAAGGGGCAAGAGGATTTACTTTCCTCTTACCAGATGCCGTTAAAGGTTAAAGTACATTCCTTTGAGTTAGAAGCTAGGACCCACTTGACATGGTGAGCTTGATTCTTGTAGAAGTATATTCAAAGATAAAGATGCAAAGTTATTCAGACAAAGCTGCAACCAGATCCACATTTCAATTTTTATTTATCCTACGAGATCCTTGAAAACATTGCATATGCATCTACAAACCATAGATATAATCACATAATAGGTATTCCCAAAGAAGGTTTTCTCATCTTCTTGCTGTTTATTTCAGTAAAAGATGGCTCTTGAACAGACAGTTAAAGATCTTCAAGCTCAAAATGCTCAATTCCAACAGATGCTCTTGAACTTAGCCAAGGGGCAGGAAGAATTGAAATCACTCATCACCAAAGAGAAAAATAAGAAGACTAATAAACCAACTGACATCCTTAACATGGGGAGAAGACTCAAAGGGTCGGTCAAGCGAGCTCTAGATTTTGAGGTCCCATCAAATGAAGATGATAACTAAGAGGAAGATGATAAGAGTGTGAAAGCATAGGAAAATAATAACCAGGGTTCTGTTAAAGAGGAAGCATACTATTCGGATGAACAATATCCTCTTGCTGATGAGAAATACAAACAGTTAGAGGATCGTATAAATTCCATGGAGATCTAGAAAGTGCCTGGGTTGGACTTTGAAGATTTGGGTCTAATCTCAGGAGTTGTCATTCCTCATAAATTTAAGGTTCATAGTTTTGCAAAATATGACAGTGTTTCTTGTCCAAAGCTTCATTTAAGGTTATATGCCCGGAATATTCAACCGCACACTACTGACAGGAAGTTATGGGTGCATTTCTTTCAAGAGGGCCTATCTAGGACATAGTTGGAATGGTTTTATCATCTATAACGGATCAATATTCATACCTGGGAAGATTTGGTTGCTGCTTTCTACAAATAATACCAGTATAATGTTGATCTTGCACCAACCCGTGTGCAATTACAGAGTATGACCATGGGCTCTAACAAAGGCTTCAAAGAGTATGCTCAGAAATGGAGAGATCTAGAAGGAAGATTTCAACCTCCCTTGTCTGATAGGGAGTTGGTTGACATGTTTATGGGAATTTTGACAGGTACTTTCTTCAATCATCTAATTGGAAGCTCTTCAGTCGGGTTCATCGAGTTGATATTAACATGGGAACATGTTGAAGGTGGAACCAGAACCAGAAAATTCAGGTGGCTGCGACTTCAAGTATTGTGAAGAAGACGTTAAATGGGAAAAAAGAAGCTAATGTTGTGTATGTCCAGAAGGGTCGTACTAGAGGTGATCGCAACCATTATATGGGGGAAGTACTAATCTCTAATCATGCGCTAGTGCAACAACAACAACAGGGCAATCAACATAGGTCAGACGCACCTAGGATATAATTTACCAAGATCAACATGCCATTGTCCCAGGAATTGTAACACCTACTGAAAGCAGAGCTAATTACATTGAGAGATCCAACTCAAAATCCCAACACCTCCTCTCCTTGGTACAATCCTAATGTAAGATGTGCCTATCATTCTAATAGTCTCGGACATGACACAGATGTTGCTGGACTTTGAAAAATAAAATTCAAGATATGATTGACTCCAAAGAGATGGAATTTGATCCTCCTGAGACCCCCAATGTGATTACTGCACCTATGCTTAACCATGACAAAGGTGTTAATGCTATTGATGATGTTTCGTGTGTTTCTGTTGTAAGTGACTTGGCTACTCCTCTCCCGATTATTAAAAAGAATTTGTTGCAAGACAGTTTATTTCCGGGTTGCATTGAAAGATGCTACTGCTGCGCAACCCAACCCAATGGCTACAAACTACTGAAAGAAGGTATTCAATGCTTGATGGATAACCATATAATTCTAGTTGAGAAGACTCCTTCTATTGAGAATTTGTTTCAAGACTCGGAATTTGAAGAGGTATTTGTAGTTTCTAGAACTCCTATAAGGATCATTTCCAAGGGTCATGTGAAGATTACTACCGAAAATAAAGTTGTTCCTCTGATCATTACTGCGCCCGGACCATTACATATTCCTCTGAAAAGGCTATCCCCTGGAATTATAGAGATGATATTTACTACCATGGTGTTAAGCAAGAACCATTGGTTGTCAAAAATGAAGATACTAAAGTTACTGATCCCAATGTCGACAATATTGTTGGGACCAGTAAAGTTACTAGAAGTGGAAGGGTTTTCTCTCCACAGATCTCTCCGAAGACCATCACTACACTAGTTCGTGTTACTGCTACTTAGTCAACTACTGAGACTCAGGGCAAAGAACAAATAACTAAGCCTGCCCAAACGGAAACCACCATTCGGCATCAACAACAACGGAGTCAACGTTGTAGAAGATGTTGATAATGACTATGACCTATACAATTGGATTTTTCCTACCACCGATAACAGACTCAGTAATTGGAAGACTGGAGACATTATACTGATCTTCTTTAGTCAGGAGTAAATGTTATTTTCTGTTTTCTTGCTTTCAATTTTTGGTTATGTAATTTTAAAACAATAACTTTAAACCCTGCGCCTTACCTAGGACACAACGGTCCATTTGTTAGGGTTGTCATTTTTCATCCACATATTTTCATTTAATAAATCATTGGATGTTTTCATTCAAATTTTTCGCTCTTTGTCTTTCTTTTACTTTATTGCTTTCAAAATAGCTATATGTTCTTACACACACCCGCACAACAAATTGCAGATCCATATCCACCCTGGATCCCATTGATAACAATTATGCTATTGCCAATTGTGACTTTGAAAATCCGATCTACCAAGCCGAGGACGAAGGTGAGGAAGATTGTGAAGTACCTAAAGAGATTTCTAGGCTGTTAATACAGGAGGAAAGAGACATACAACCACATGAAGAGCCAGTCGAGGTTGTGAACTTGGGTACTTAAGAAGACAGGAAAGAAGTCAAGATATGTGTCAACCTAGAAGACAATATCAAAAACAGATTAATCTAGATGTTTCATGACTATGTTGAGATCTTTTCTTGGTCGTACGAAGACATGCCATGGCTTGATACTGATATTGTGCTTCACCGTCTATTGATGAAAGAAGGTTGTCCTCCCATTAAGCATAAGGTTCGTCGCATGCGTCCCAAGATGTTCAAAAATATCAAAGCTGAGGTTATGAAGTAGTTAATTGCAGGTTCCTTAGCTGTTATATCCTATCCTCAGTGGGTTGCAAATGTGGTTACAGTACCTAAGAAGGATGGAAAGGTGCATATGTGTGTATACTATAAGGATCTGAGTAGGGTAAGCCCCAAGGATGACTTTCCTCTTCTGCATATTGATGTTTTGGTTGACAACACCACTCAACATAAAGTATTTCCCTTCATGGATAGTTTCTCTGGGTATAATCATATCAAGATGGCACCCGAAGACATAGAAAAAACCACCTTCGTCACACAGTGGGGCACTTTCTCTTACAAAGTTATGCCTTTCGGTTTGGAGAACTCCGATGCAACGTATATAAGTGCTATAGTAGCTTTGTTCCATGACATGATCCATCACGAGATAGAGGTTTATGTTGATGACATGATAGCTAGGTCTCAGACTGAAGAAGAACATTTTGACCACCTACACAAGTTGTTTGAGAGGTTAAAGAAATAAAAGTTGAGGCTGAATCTAAACAAGTTCACCTTTGGGGTAAGATCCGGTAAACTCATAGGTTTCATCATCAGTGGTAAAAATATTGAAGTTGATCCTGCCAAGGTTAAAGCCATTCAAAAAATGCCAGCTCCCCGACTAAGAAGGAAGTCAGAGGTTTCCTGGGACGATTAACCTTTTAATAATTTAATTAATTAACCCTTTTTTCAATTTTAAAACTAATTATATTTTTAGGTTTTATTTAATTAATTGTCATCATAAATCATTTTTCTTCACAAAAACACTAACAAACATTCAAACCACTTTTGTTCCTTATTTCTTTTTCTTTCATTTGTATTTACATTTCTTAGATCAAGTGTATAGGGCGCGTTCAACTATAATAGCGTAGCTTTATATTTTTCTCATTTTTTTCCTACTATGTACCTGCTCCTAGTATGTAATAGCTTAGGGTTTTCTTTTCTGCACTTCACTATCATGTATCCGCCTCAAAGTCATGTAATAGTTTTAGGTTTACATTTCCATATTTATCTTCTGTTTCTATATCTATTATGCAACTGCTAATAATTAGGGTTTGTATGGAAAGATAAAATCAACTGATAGCAAAACCCTAATTTCAAGATAAATAACTGAACTGAACACACTTACACACTTTCACCTCTAGGTTTGCCTCTCTTCGTTGCCTTTCAGAATAATGGTCGTGTCCCTAGAAAGTAGGGATGCTTTAGCAAAGAACCTCGAATAAAAGATAATAGTCCTTCGATGACCCTTCGATGTTGCCTTTTGAAAAATGATCTAGTCCCTTACAAAATTGCTAAAGCATCCTTAAAAGTTTCCTTTGATGACCGTACGATGACCTTATGCCTGTCCCTTCACATCTAATAGATAGGGCTACCTACCAACTAATGGTATGGATAGCACTATCTCTAAAGTAGAAGTAAACGAATAAGAACCACCTTGAGTGGGTAAGGAACTCTTAATCGCTTGCTCACAAACTTTTCAAAAACAAAACGTTTCTCACATTACAATTTCCAAACAAAATATTTTCAAATACTTTGTATACATTCTTGAGGACCGATACAAGAGTCATTAAAAAGTTCGCCTTACATTGGCATTTTCAAATATTTTTCAAAACACACACATAAAAGCAAATTTTCAAAGTGAGCTAAGAGATTAAGAGCCCGTAGATAACTATGGATGAAATAGGTGCTAACACCTTCCCTTTTCATAACTTACCCCCCGAACTCAAAATCTATCAAGGTCTTTCCTGTTATTTTCACCCTTTCCTAAATATTGGATAAAAGAAAATTCGCTGGCGACTCTTGTTATCCGCAACATTTGCGATAAAACGCTAAACAACTCATTTATCCCACCGTATTACACTAATAATTAAATTGTTGGTTGCCTTTTGTTTAACCATGCGATCATATTGTCTCCCAGAAATTGACAGCTTCCAAAAGTGCTTTTTCTCTCTAGTTTATCTCCAGCGTAGTTAGCATCATGATAACCTACTAAATTGTACTTTTATTTTCTATAACATAAGCCAAGGTTTGTAGTACCTTTTAGATACCTGAAGATCCTCTTAACAGTTGTTAAGTATGACTCTCTAGGATCTGGTTGGAAGCGAGAACATAAATAGACACTGAATAAAATGTTAGGTCTAAAAGTAGTTAAGTATAAGAGAGAACCTATCATACCTTGGTATACCTTCTGACCTACCTTATTGCTTACATCATTCTTCTCTAAATACACATAAGATGCATTTGAGTCTTAACTATCTTGCATTTTGACAAGTCAAACTTCTTTATAAGTTCTTTGGTATACTTGTTGATGATATTCTTTCATTGCATATATTTTGTCGAAGAAACGGAGAAAAATGAGCCAAAGATCACTTAATTTGATAAAGAATAGCCAAATAACGAAACAAAAATGACTAAGTATGAAGAAATAAATATGGACCCGAGTACTGGAAAAATCATGCCACCATCGCGTACGTGATGGATCTGAGTAAGTTACATCATGCGCGTGATGAAGGCTATTATGTGCGCGATGGGAATTTTTATGGGCAATTTTCTGATGCAATCTGACAGCTCCTGAAGGCTTTTAAAAAGGGGGATTTTGGCACTTTTCAAGGGTTCTGTAATTTTACATTGTAAGTGACAATTTACAACACTGGAAGGCATATTTGGAGTGCATTTGAAGCCATTGGAGACCAATTATTCAAGGTGTGATACGGTGGCAGAACCGGACTGTTTTAGGAAAATGCTGGTTTGCATTTTGCATTCGTGTTCACAAAATGTCGCGGTAAGCAAGAGTCGCCACCGACTTTTATTTTATCCAACTGGAAAGGAAAAAAGCACTGAAAAAAAATCCTTTTTTCGAGATTTTGAGTACGGGGGGTAGATTATAGAAAGGGAAGGTATTAGCACCCTTTCTATCCGTAGTTTTCTACAGGCTCTTGGGTACTTGCTCATCATTTTAAAAATTGCTTATGTGTGTTTGTTGAAAAGTTTTTGTTTTACTTCATTTTAAACCCTTGCTTCCATCTTCAAGAGTGTTACGAAGTGTTTTTGAAAACTTTGTTTGAAAAGAGTGTAAGTGTGAAAAAGTTTGATTTGAGCATGTACGTAAGATTCTACCTACTCAAAAAAAGATTATTTCTATTGTTGTTTCCTTTAGACAGTGCTATCCCATTATTGAGAAATAGGTAGCATCATTGTTAGACTTGTAAGGGTCAATTCGAAAGGGACGTACGATCACTAAAGCAATGTTAGGACGTCTTAGTAATAACCCTAATGTCTTAAGATCATATTCGAGGCAACATTTCCTAGGCAACCTTTCCGGGGCAACATTTCCGAACGGGACTTTTGATCTTTATTTCGACAGGAGGGCGACCACTAAAACACCCTATACTTAATGACCGTTTATCGAAGGCAACCGAAGTGAGAGTATACCCTAGGAGTGCGCATGTGCGAGTGATTTGATTTCAATTATTATCTTTGCACATTAGGGTTTTCTAGCCATTTTAAATTGTCATGCAATCTTGTCATACAATCCTATTAGCATACATCTAACAGTTAATATTTGCGAGAATTAAAATGCGAGAAATAAAAACTACGCTATTACAAGGCTTCGGGGTAGGGGATTAATTACATAGCCAAAAACCCATAAAATGACAAATAAAAGGAAATCATAATTAAACTATTACATACTGTAAGCAGTTACATTAATATTGTAAAAATAATAATAAGCGCGCGCGATGAAACGAATACGACAGAATTAGGGTTTTGACCCTGTCTAGACCTAATTGAAAGAAAAATCATATTTTTGTGGTTTTTGTGTTATTTTTGAAAAAAATAGAGTTTAATTGAAAAGAATAGAGTTTAAGAAAAATAATTAAATTAACTATTTTTGTATTTTTTATTATTTTGTGAAAAGAAATAAAAATTAAATCAAGAATAAACCTAATTTTCTAATTTGATTTTAATTATTTACAAAAAAAAAGTTATAATTAAACCTAAATTAAAACTAATATAAAATTAATTTAGATAAAATAACATAAAACCTAAATTCTAAATTGGTGAAATTGATTTTATGATTTTTTTTTGTAAAAAAAGAAATTAATTTGTGGTTAGAAAATAAATTAAACTAATTAAATTAAAAGAAATAAAATGAATAAAGAGAAAGAAAGATGGGCCTGGTTGTAGCAAGAAGGGGGGGGGGGTCTGAATTGCAATTTTTGAGCCCAATAGCGCCTAGCCCATTTGTCTTTTCCAGATCCCATGTACACGCTTGACTGATGTCCATGGTAGACCTTCATTGGGAATCCTTGGATCTAACATGTGGATGATCTGATTGGTTGGACATTGAGAACGCATGGTTGACTTATGGGGCGCCTATGTACCTGATCATATGATGCAAAATAATATGGAATAATATGGGGACCTGGGAATCAAACCCAGGCCCTTAGGCTTTTCCCAATGCATGATGACCATCTGAGATAGCTTGCTTAATTGTACATGGAACAACAAATAATCATTATATGGAAAAAACAAAACAATAATTATCAAAACGCACATAGATTTGAATGGGCCATTCGTGGGGCGCCATGTTACCCTTCTTCTTCCTCCCTCCATTGCAAAAAGTCCTGACTTTTGCCTACGGACAAATGAGCGTAGGTACAGCCCTGTGATTCTCCAGAATTCTATGCAAGCATGATAAATGCACAACAATGGTACCAATCAACTCGTGGCAACCTCACGAGCATCATGGTACCCTTATCCATGGCCAATTGTACCTGTAAAGAAAAACCCCAAAAACGAACCAAGAACCCTAACTATGGCATCTTGCTCTACAGTTAATGAAAATGCAATTAAATAAAACCATTAGCTTGCAAATAACTGATGGATTAAGGATATGTCAATAAAATATGTTAACTATGCCAGAATCATGATATACGAATTCAAAAATACATGGAAGTCGTGGGACTCTTACATTGCGTTTTTAGATGTTATGGGGCTTGCTAGTGATTGGAATGGGATCCTAGAACGTCCAGGAAGCGATTGAGATGGTTAGAACGCTTTGAATTGGTCTGCAACTTAGAAATTAGTGTGCCACTTTTTTCTAATTTTTTGAAACTTGCTCTCTTGTTTACACGCCTCCAATCCCCATGCTTTTGGTCTGCACATGTTCTTTATGTACCCTAGAACGAATTAGGGTTACAAACTTGTTTCAAATCTTCCTCAATTAAGATCATTGATTCAAGATTTGATCATTATGCAAATATTTCCAAATCAAGCCAAATCCAATCTTTTTGTGTCCAAATAAAGCTTGCATGATTTGATTCCGTTTCCAGCTGTATAAGAGGCCTAAACATGCACAAAATCTCAAGCTTTGATTAGTTTTGATATTTTCATGATTTTATTTTGATTTTATTTTATTTAATTGAAATAAAATCAAAATAAATGACAAAAATAAAAGAATGACAAATGGGAAGTATCATGGGTCGTGGGTCATGTTACAAACTCAATGCAAGCATAAAAAGTTAGGCCCATTTGATAAAAATGCATTTTTGGCCACATTTGACTTTTGGCAATTTTGCAAAAAAGGTCAACTTTGCCAATGCATAACTCCCTCAATTTTTACCTTAGAGATGTGTTCTTGGACTTTTTAGAAAGCTCAAGATGTCCTTTAAGCAAAACTTTTGGTCTCATCTCAATTGAACCTTCCATGTTCATGTATGAAGCTTTGACAAAAAAAGTGTTTTTGTTGACTTTTCAAAATGACCTATAATGTCCAAATTCATATCTTCTTGTGAGTGCATATTTTGAAATTGGGAGATGAAGAGGAATTTTAGGTAATTGCATCCTATTCAAAATGTGTTTTGGATGGGTCATTTTTGATAAAGTATGAGAAAGTTATGCTTGGTCAAAGTTGGGTTGACTTTTCCTACAAAACCCTAATTTAGCAACTTTTGGATTTTGATGAATTGTGAGCAATCCTTGAGGAATCATGGTCAACCCTTGATAAAATGATGAATGATACTTCAAAATGAGTATGTTGACCAAAAATCTTGAAGTTTGACTATATGTAGGACACAGTTGACTTTTGCCCTAGCACAGTCGATTTTCAAGCCTTGGAGCAATTGATTGAGAAAACTTCCTATGCAAGGCTTGAAACTTGACATGGATGATCTTGAGAACATATTAGGACAATGGTGAGAATTTGGGATCCTTTGGACTCAAGTACCTTGATGCAAATTGAAACCCTAATTTGAGGTAGATTGTCTTAGGAGAGAGTTTGTCTGGTCAACCCTTGGTCTTCCTTGATCAATTTGAGGACCTCACTTGAAATGTATTGAGAAATATGGGAGGGCAAATTTTGGGGTACAACACAAGGGATATCTTATGCAAAACTCTTATTTTCTATTAGTGGTGTGATTTTAATTATGAGTAGCTAATTCTCTCATAGGTTCGATTTTCTTTGATGAACCTATTTTAACAATATTGAGACATATGTTTGATTTGTTATTGTATAATTAATTAGAGTTATAATTTTATTTAATTTAACCTTGTTCTTAATGCTTTTTCATGTGAGATGCTCTTTTAATCTAACTTTGGGCACATAGGTAATACTGACCATTAGTCTATGCATTGGACCTAGGACAATTATTGTGCTTACGCTGGTTGAGTAGGGATAAGAGACCTTGAGTAGTGGCTTAGGAATTAATGTTCTATTGCATTGTCTAATCTTGCTTACGCTGGTGGACTAGGGATAGGAAAATCCGAGTATAGATTAGTGAGCTATACACAAAGAGATTGGATATAGCGGTTTAATTCACCGTGGGATTATAGCAACAATATCAGTTATGCAATACATGATACATTAACAGTAGAGAAATATGGTATTCTATACACAATCTAATCACTTTCGTATTATTGTCAGAACAAACTTTTCTTCTTTTTCGTATGAAAACTAAAAAAACCCATTTAGTATTTTCTAAACATTGCATACATATTGTATTTTAAATAGGAGTCCATGTGGATTTGATCTTTTTATTACTTCGACATTATCAGTACACTTGCTGAGAAGTCATCATGTTTTTGGTGTCGTTGTCGGGGACTATTGATAATTTCAACAGAGTGATGCTTGTGCAATATTTAATTTATTAATTTTTTTTTGTTTCATTTGTAAATATTTTTTTAATTAGTTATTTTTATTTTTTCTTAAATTTTCTTTCTTATTCTTTTTCTTTGTAGTTTTATTTTTGTTTAATTTTTTTATCTAGTGCAGTGCTAATAAGGTATTACTCTTATTGTTTGTGTGCAAGGTTAAGATAATCATGCAAGATGAAATATCAGTTACTTTAGTAAAGTTTGAAGCTTATACAAAGCAACATGCAACAAAATCTCTCATGATGCAAAATGCGAGATATTATTCTGAACCAGGATCGTACATCAACACTGAGCATTCATGGGAGGAGGATTCATCATCTCAACTTGAAGAAAACTTGACCCAGTCCAAAAATATTACTCAAATCAATTTCTAGAAAATCAACAGGAAACAAGAAACCTTACAAAGGGGACATGGAAGCATCCTTCGAGAACTTAGATATGCAAATTGGTCAAATATCTAACCAATTAGCATTAAAAATGAGCTATAATGGGGAGTTCAATGAGAATATTTTAGATAGTCTTAAAGATAAGGAAACTAAAAGAGAATCCAAACAAGAATGCAAGTTAGTGTATGAAGGAGGAGTTAAAAAGAAAAAGAAGAAGAAAAGTGCACAACACCTGATAAAGAAATTGAAGAAAGAATAAGAGAAGTAGAGATGAAACAGATATTTAGGAAAAGAGAAAGAATGCAAGATGAGGATTGTGTAGTTTAGGATGAAGCTCCAAATTTAATAATTTATCTAGACATAGATATCCAAACAAAAATATCTTAACCAAAATAATATCCCTAATTCTAACAACAAGGCTGATAAAAGAGGAAAAATAAATAAAGTATTGGATGAGATTTATGCCTTGTTCAATACTATCAAGCTGAAGAGAATATGAAAGAAAAATCCTTAATTTCTAAAAGTGATGGAATTCCTACTAAACAAAAGGAAGAAGACTGATTATGAGTTTTTTTGTGTCATATATGACGCCCTAACAAAAAGTTAAAAGGTCAAGCTTAGGACCTTAAATAAGCGCTTAATGGTAGGTAACCTATTAGATAAGTTTTTATTTAATTTGCAATGATAAAAATTTCATGTGATTTTCATTAATCATCTTTGTTTTGTAGCGTGTCACATTTGGGAGTAGTAGGACAAGGGCTTGAGAAAGGAATTAAAAGAAGAAAGCGAGAATAAAAACTCTCTCTAATCCTATTTTTTCTTCTAATCTCTTTTCACTTTCTAGCATTGTTGTTGTTTTAGGCAATGTATTTAAAGCAAAGCCGCTCCTCTCGAGCATCATCATCAATCAGGAGAGGATAGAGTGGACCAAACAAAACCAAGATTTCAACAACACCATGCAAGACTTGCAAGACTTTTTCCTCTCCATTGACATGCTAATTTGGATTTTTCTAAATTTGTAGTAATTTCTGCGATTCCCTTTTACGTCCAACAAGTCAATATCTCAAGTCAATGTAGAGTATTATCTACAATACTTGGTTCCCCTTTAGATCAAAAAAGTTAGGTTTGTCTTTCAGATTTAAAAAATTGCAATTTTAGCAGTGAACAGATGAACCAAAAGCGCCATCAGATAGAACTTGATCATTAAGAAGGTGACTTATGAATAGAAAGTGAAAGAGTGAGACGTAATCAACAAGCTTGTACTCAATCTACAGATACCTCGGCTAGTAAGGTTTGAGCCAAATACTTCCATTATTTAACAATTCTTTCTTTGAGTGTATCCATGCTTTCCTAAATATCAAGTTTGAACTATTTTTAATTTAATTTGTCTAGTTTGATTTACACACACCGAGACCGTTTTTTGTTTAAACTCTGAGCCTTTTAAGTCAACCTGTAATATTATGAATATCCTTTTCTAACCATTTGAGCATGGCCTTTTGTTTCAGTGACATAACCTCATATGTTAGCCAGTCGACTTGAAAGATTAAAAATTTCCACCCGCTCTTTGGAATTAAGTAAAAAAAGAAAAATTAGTTTGCATGTCATAGGAAAAATAACAAGTTTGGGGTTGCTCTTGAAAGTGAGCAAAGTTAAAGTTTGGGGTTGGGGTACTAGAGATATATTGTGGTCAAAGTTTCAAAATTTTGAGAAAAAAATCAAGTTAAAGCAACTTCTTCGGAAAAAAGAGGAAAAAAATGAAAAAGACATAATAGAGACCACAAAATCATAAATCTCTAGTATCAATTAGAAGAAAAATATTTGTTATGCTAATTAAAGGGGAAATATGAACCTAACTCCAAAGGTTTAAACCTACTTTCCCAAAAATATCCTACCCAAACCTAATCCATGTTACATTCGAAAAAGCCCTCAAGTGGGTGTGTTTTGGTTACTGTGATAATTTTGTTAGAACATGATCAAAATCAGTATAAACAGTTTTGCATGTTGATTGAGAGATCATCCTGTCAATTGAGTGCATTATAGTGAGATGAGAGACAGGTTAAGTATTTGCTAAAAGTTGAGGATGTTTTTTGATTTTGTCGGATTGCAGCTAGAAGCTAGAATGGTGATCAGGTAAAAATAATATATGGCGATGTTCAATTGTTATTGTTGTAGTTGGTGTTTTTGTTGGGAATTTTAAATTGCAGGCAAGTTACTTGAGGACAAGCAACTAATTAACTTTGGGGTTATGATTAAACTCTATCATTGCATATATTATGTCGAAGAAACAAAGAAAAATGACTCAAAGATTGTAACACCCTTCTAAACCCCAAAGAATATTCGCGAAATAATTCAATAATCAAATCAGAGTAATGCATCAAAAAGGGTGTCACATTTTCTTCAAACAAACTTCATAGTAAAACACATCCTGCTCTGTAACACGTGTTTTCAAAAATCAATTACATTAAGTACTTCATGATTAACAGCCACAGTTTTTCAACTTACTCGCAGCGGAAATTCATAATTCAAAACATCTTTATTAAGATACTTCTAAATAACTTCATCAAATCAAAACAACTCAAATACCATAATGGTAGTTCAAATCCCAAAATAAATGAATTAACATGGTTATTCAAAACAAATGATCACATCCCTGATGTTACATATCATAGCAAGACCCTCTTACTCTACATGAAATAAAGAACATACTCTGCATCTATCCTCTAAGAATTACCGGACTATTCTTGATTACCTACAAGTTACCCACATATAGAGGAAACATTTCCATGTAGCAAGGGTGATTAAGTCATAATCATTAAAAGACATAAGGAATAAATATAGTAGTTATAATACAACACCAAAGAAACACACCATTGAAACCTCATGTCATGATCACACCTTCTAGCATCATAATACACATAGACACGTGGTAATACCATCAATTAGCAATTGACACAAACACACATTCATAAAACATCAGTCAATCAAATCATCAAGCAATGCCACATATAATGCAATGTGTTGTACCCCAAAAAATTGCCCTCTCATGTTTCCCAAGGTTTTTCTCTTATATGGGTGGTCACAAGCACTTGATTAAAGAAAAATAAAAGTTTTGAAGTGAAACAAGGTGTCTTTCGATTGGCATCTTGACAGGCTTCGATTGAGCACCTAACCTCCTCCAAGCTTGCTTCAAATTTCCAAGCTTCGATTGAAGCCTTGGCCTTTTTCTTGTTTGCTGTACACAAGCTTCAACTGGGCATGTGTTTCCTTTGAAACAGCCTCCTTTGATTCAAAAGGGAAGGGCCTCATGTTGGTGCTCCTTCGATTCAGAAGTTAGTAGCTTCCTACTGGCTTCTTTCGATTCAGAGGGCGTTGGCTTCTTACTGGTTTCTTTCGATTCAGAAGGTGTTGGCAATGTCCTCCTGCAGCTTTCCTTTGATTCAGAAGACAAGTGCCTTATTTATGCTTGCCTTCAATTCTCAAGGCAGGAACATCCTTCATGCCAGCAGGCACAAAGCAATGGCCTCCTGCATACGTCCTTCGACTACACCATTGGCTTTATATGCTTGCTTGATTCATAATGTAATGGTTACCTGCATGCCTGCTTCGATTGAGCAAGGGCCTCTACAGGTTTGTTTTGATGACTACCTGCATGCAAGCTTGATTCCTGCTTCGACTGGGAAGTATCTCCCTTGAAAAGTTTGTTTGGCCCATTCGAAGGAATGGCAAGTGATGCATACAAGTGATGCATGTGGTCCCTTCAAAAGAGCATACACATTGGTTCAAAATGAAGGATACACATATTTCTAGCCAAAACGAAAGAGAGATATGCAAAGATGCTGGTTGGCCCAAAATCCCACATATTTCCATACTCAAGTTTCCTGCACAAGCATTTTGAAGGAAGCTTCGATTAGCTTGGTGTTTGCCGTGTTATTCGGTAAACAACCGTTGATCCTCCAAAAAGGGTAATTTTTTGGTTACTCGCAGGATCGATCAATTTGATCCTAAGACATATGCTAATTTTTGCCATTGTTTGGACATAAATGCTAATATAAATAAAGAACACACGTTCGACTAAGAAAGGTTGAGGTTTGAAATGATTTTGAGTGTAGAAGGTAAATAGAAAAGGGGTTGAGAAGAGTTTAAGTGCAGGAATCTGATAAAAAGTGCGAGTAAAGTGCAAGGGAAAATAGATGTTTGCAAGCAAGAAAAAAAAGGCAAGGAATGTAAAGAGAAATGTAAAAGACTTTGATTATAAAATGTGGTGTTTCAAACGTACATTTTCAGTATTCTTTCTCACGCAGCGGGTACTCGAATAGTATTGAATGATTTGTACAGTTAGTTGAACACACGAAAATATACAAAAACTTCCTATATTTATACTAAAAACTAGGTAACCGTCGATGAGTTGCTTTGCTCTAGGATGAGGACAAGTGTCTTCTGCATATACTTTGACCTCTATCTTCATGCCATGTTACTTTCCTCAACTGCTAAGCGAACTAATTTTCTCTCCTTTCTTTAGATTCAAAATCACATGTTGCTGATACGAGATTTCCTTTTAGTCGAAGGCCTTGGATCCCTTTCAGTCGAAGGCTGCAAGAACCTTCTGGTCGAAGATTAACTTTAACTTAGAAATTTCTCTAAGTATTTTTCCAATCTGTCGAAGTATTTCCAACTTAGATTTGTTCAATCTATTTTTGGCCCATAAGGCCAATTTTATGTAGGTTTCGAATTTAGGAGCTAACAAATTTCCCCCCAAGAATGTCAATTTCGATGCAAGAAGAAATTATCATTCTTTGAGATTCCCATTCAACGCCTGTCTTATTTTTGACCACATAAGTCAATCATGCACTTTTCGCCTTTTACCAACCACTGCTGGTATTTAGAGTCATCATTACCTTTTTCCCAATACGTCGCTGTCAATCAGCCGTTACTACACTGGCATGATGGCCGTTATCCCTACATCCTAGGAAAGTATGGCAAACGTTTCTATTACCTGTACGATAACTGCCTCAACGTTCGCCACGTGCCCCACTAACCATGCAACATTAAATGGTCTTGAGGGAAAACACTCTTCCATGAACACTATAAATAGCCACGAATCCTTTTCTTTGGAATTTTTTACAACTCCTAATACTCTATATTTCCTTGCAAAGAAAAGTCTTAAGAACTTCATCTTCTTTGTTCTTTCACTACCTTCAGCCATGGCTTTCCTTTCAAACGCACCAAACAATCCCAAAACTAAGAACATTTCTGACTTACAACGACAATCAGAGATCTTTTCCACTAGCCTTGTCCCTGTTTCGACTGGGGAGCAAAGGGTTGTTTTTGAACCCATGACCAGAGAATGGCGTGAAGCTTATGACTCTCAATTACTCATTCCCGTTAAGTATTCTGGGCACATGTATGCCATGTCTGGCCCACTATCTACATGTTTCGAGAACCCAAAACAAAATAACACCTTCTTCCCAACTCACCCCAGGCTCAAGCCTATAGGTTACGCGAAGAAACCCAAGAATGACACTGATGATGCAACCTCTGCTAACCAGAAACACTCTCAAACGAAGGAAGACATCAACCTTCAGTATATGAACAAGGGGAATAAGATCTTTTGATCTTTCCCTAGTGTTTCCAGTGATTTCTGGTAAACAACCGCTAGTCTTCCAAACTATCGAATAATCTTTCTTACTGTTATTCAATCCCTCTGGTAACTCACAGGATCGACTAGATTGATCCTAGGACTCCTTGGATATTAAGGTTACTCTCACAATCGAACAGATATTCATGGTTGATATTGTATAAGTGTTTGGCTTGTTTCGATCTCTCTCTCTCTAAGAGTCTAAAGATGTAATCAAAATGTGTATGAAAACTAAGTTGTACGAATAAATGCTAATTGTAATGCTAATTGTAAAGACATATAAAACTGCATGAAAATGAAGTAAATGGTTTCGACTTACAAAACGGTTAACATAAAGGGTTTCTGGAACGTAGAAGTTTGAAATGTGAAGAAAGCGTTTAATGCAAGAAATCTGTAAATGATTTTAAGTAAAAGTATGCGTTCGAAAGACAAGACTTGAAGGTAAAGGTATGGAAAATGTGATAGTTTTCTGAAATATAAAGTGCTCGAAATATAAAGAAAACAATAAAACGTAAAACTTTGAGGAAGAGACTTCGAAGTGAAAAGACTGTAAATAAGAAAACTTGTAAATGTTGTTTGACAAAAAGAATAAAGGAAAGTACTGGAAATGGTAAAAGGTTTTCATTAAATCAGAAATACATGGTGCTATCATACATACATTTCTCTTGCATTTGTTTCCCTTGCCATGTGGTAGTTTGAATGTTATTGAGTATTTTGTATAATAGATATGACACACTGAAATCCTAATACTAAGACTTCTATTTATACTAATTCGACCCTAACGGTCTCGCTATAGGATTATGCCACGTTTCGAACATGCAAGACAATGCTTCTTTCATATTTCCACGTGTCCCCAAATGCTCCAACACATAACTTTCAAACTTTGAAAGTCCCGCTTCCATTTGAATTTTAAATGCTTTGGTGTTTCTCCGTTTCGAGCGCTCTTTTAGATACGTTCCCATAATTGTCGCTCGAAGCTCCAAGCTTTAACACACTTATTCGAAATACTGCTTCTACTACTTCGAAATATGACGTCTAATTCCATTTCGATCAAAACGTTTAACTTATTTGCCTTCTAAATAACATTATCAAAATCTTCAGCCAACAAATTGCCCGTTTAAAATATGTATTTCGATTCCTCTGAGAAATACCTATTTTAAACATATACACAAGATTTTGATAGGACTTTCGAATCATCATAACATTTAATGCATTTGACTCCAGTCACATCAATCATAACACCTTTTGGATTCCTTAACCGCCCGGAGTCACTTCACAGCGTGGTGCAGTTATAAGTAATGATTATCTTTTTAATCACGCCTATTACCTATGTTAATCTTCACGCCACCTCTTCATCACACCAACCCATGACCTCCACGTATCACACCTCTATTCGGTGGATGCTTAAACTTCCCCATTATAAAACATCAACTTAATCTTCTTCTTTCCTTTTCACACTCTAAATCTTTCACACTCTGAATTTTTAACCCTCCTTCTCTCATAAAACAATCTAAGCTTTCAAACATCTTTCAAAATGTCTTCTTCTACTTCATCCCAACTCAAGAAAGTCTCTAAGAAGAAAGGAAAAACTACAGGAGCTACCATGGAAAGTAAAATCATCACCATCCAAGGCCAATCTGCTCTTGCCCCTCAGATGATTTCCAAAGAAAAAGAAATGTTGTATGCGTCACAGGTACTCATTCCTACCCATGTTGCTGGTAAGAGGTTAGCTTTAAATGGCCCTCTTACGGTTTTTGAAATATTAAAGGACACCAGGACAATTTTTCCCGTCTGTTATAGCTTCAAACCCTTATTCAACAAGATGGATGCCCCTAGGGCAGTAGAATCTCCTAGTTCAAATACCGTAGAAACCCCAACTGTTCCTCCCAAGGACCCCTTTGTTTTGGATTATGTAAAAAGTAATTTTAAGCCATTTCGATCTTGCCCTACTTCTGATATTGCTTATCAAAATTGGTTCACGAAAGTAGAAGCCAAGAAATCCCAGCAATGGGAAGAATTAGGCATTTATAACCTGATTAAGTTATCGAAACCTGGTTTCACCTACAGCCACCCTCTGCTATTCGCGTCCCTTTATTTCTGGGACAGTACCTACAACACTTTCCATCTCCCAGGTGGAATGATCACCCCAACCTTCTTCGATATAGCGGCCATTACTGGGCTGTCGCCAGTGGGAGAAACTTATGTTCCTGACAATGAAGAGCACTCAAGCATAATTGACTTCGAAGTCAAGTTAGCCAGTTTTTCCAAATTTATCAGTCATTATCATGCTGAAGGGGACAATGTGTCTGACGTAGAGCACATTGCTTTTTTAACCCTGTGGTTGTCAAGATACGTTTTCTGCAGTAGATCCCTGCAGGTAGCTAGTAGGTTCATTCCTCTAGCTAGGGATTTACATGAAAATCGAAAAGTGTGCCTAAGTGAATTACTCTTACTTGACCTCTATGAAAGCCTGAGGTCAGCTGTTTCGAGCCTCAAATCCCACACCTCCAAAAACATTTTATTGGCTGGCCCATTTTGGTTACTCCAACTATGGCTAAATGCCATGTTCGAACCCTCCTTATCAACCGCCAATACCATTGATGAGCAAGATTCTGAGATAAGTGATAAGATAGTCGAAGGCACTAGGCTTCGAAGACTAACTCCTAATGATTACAAAGATGACTTCAAAGTTCAATTCTCGAAGTACATCATGATATTCTCCAAAAGGCACAAGTTCGAAGAGAGCATGGCGCCTTTTGCTTCGAGGGCTCATGGACCTTCTTGGTTCACCATGGCTCTTTCAGAAGCCATCAAGAGCAAGGAGATTCAGGATGTATGGAGAGCTTTCTTGCTGCCTAGACTCATCTCTTCAAGGATAACCCCAGCCAAGAACCAAATTCTTCTCTTTGCCTACCAACCAAACTTCGTTTCGAGGCAGTTTGGCTTATGCCAACTGATTCCTGAACCTTTGTTCCAAACTGAGAGCGCCATCACTTCTGGACGAACCTTCAAGGCAAGAGAAGCCAAAATCCAGCAAGAACAATACCAAGGCTTTGCCCAATTTGAGCTGATAGCCTTCGAACCTACCCATCTCGCGGCTAAAGGATTTCTGGAGTGGTGGATTAAGTTTTATCAAACTTATATGTTCGATACACTTACAAATCGACAGAAACTAATTGATGCCTTCGATGTGCAGGTACCAGCAAAGAAAGGTATGTTTACTCATGCCAAAGAGATTAAAGCTTTTCAAAATTATTTTGAAACTACTTACGACCCCACGCGCTTGGACTCCACTGTGCATCAAGCAGCTGAGACCTTGAAGGAAAAATTTAAACAAAAAGTTTCTAAGCTAAAACTTCCTTCAGGGCTGTCACCTGAGGATAGGTATAGGTTGGCATTCGAAATGCATCCACCTAAATTTCCCAGATTACCTACCTCAGAACTGGCTCTGGCTTGGTTTCCCCCATATCCATGGTGGTTTACTTGCAAAGAGATGTTCAAATATCTTCAAAGGAAACCAAAGCCATCTGAGACTGTGACATGGGCTCGATACTGGCTTCATGATTTCCCAGGGCACCTTCGATACGACCTTTCTGCCATGTCAATTAAATCTGATCAAGGCACAGGTGCGAATGCTTGGGAAAATCCCAAATGTCTTTTATTTTCCATATCTTTAACCTTTGCTTTAATTGTTTCGATTTTCAGCTATCAGGATAAAGACAGCTGCCTCGAAATCGAAGGAAGGGAGTGCCTCTCAAGCCTCCATCGAAACTACTGACAAAGCTACTCCACCCGAAACAACTACTACTGCTGCAACTACAACAACAACAATAACGCCAACAACAACAAGTGCTCCAATTCCAACGGTAATCACTTAGCCTTGATGTTTCGAATTCACTCAAGCTTTATGGTTTATATCTAACTTTTCGTTTAAAATTCTTTCAGACCAACAAGCTTCCTCCTACTACTCCCAAGAAGCAGAAATTAAGCACCACTGGGGAAGACCCCAAGGCTGGAGGAAACTTAAATACTGCTTCGAAGAAGAAGTTAAAGAAAGATACTTCTAAAAGCACTGTTCCGACTAGTGTCTCTGGACTCGATTCCAGGGATGCTGCTCCCTTACCTAAATCCAAAAATCCACCTTCGACCTCCAACCCACCGTTGGAACGTATAGCTAGTAACCTCTCCTCTGAGGGTCCACAGGTAAATCGAACTTCTAAAAATTGTTTCCAATACTAACTTCTTATTACCTTGGTGAATGTTTTTCTTTAACATTCTGCTGTTCCTTGCAGAAAATTTTGAATCCCACTTCCACCATTTCGACCTCACCATCCAGAGCTGCTGCTCCGCTCAACTCCTCTCCTCAAGGAGATTCCAGCAACTTGGTCCAAAACAAAGGTTCCTCCAATGTGGCGGTTCTGGCTGGAACTTCTGAACAACAGGATGATCAAGGTACCTCCATTCCTCTGAAAGAGGTGAACGAAACAATACTTCAAACGTCTGCAGAGGATTCGCAAAGGGCTTTTCTTCAAAAGTCCCCTCTTGAAACTCTTCAAGAGGACCCAAAGGACACTCAAACTGAAGAAGAGAAAGCTGATTCTGGGCAAAGAGCCGAAGAATCTGCAGACGAAGAATCTGAGGAGGAAAATGCCAATGACGAGGAAAACGTCAATGACGGTTCGACTGCTGGGACGGAGTCTAACGCAAATAGCAGCGAAAGGGATGGTATCGAAGTGGTAGATTTGGACGAGGATGAAGAAGACCAAGAGCACGAAGCAAATGAAGGGGATGGTAATGCAATCAACGAACCCCTAGAGGTTGAAACAAACGTGGTTCCCCTACGCGTGGAACTCCCCCAATCCTCTCTGTCTCGAATGACTGACGAGGAACTAGCACTTCTGAGACGAAATGACCCTATTGGGTACATGAAGGCAAAGTTGGCTCAGAGGGACGTCCCACTCGCTAGGGCTGGCACAAGTTCAACCAGCTATCCTCTTCCCACAGATGAAAGAGTTGTTCTTCTTAACAAAATTAGGAGAACTATTCTCAATGTGGATATATTCGAAGTGCTTAAGCAAGATAGTACTGCTTGCTATACTATGAAGGAGCTGCTCACAAAGGTCAATCTTTCCACCTGCTCCTTACCAGTTAGTACTCTCTTGTTCGATCTTCAGAATTTGCTAGACAACGTAATTGGCTACCTTCTCCAAGACGAATCTGCTGCCAAGAAGGTTCAAGAGAAACGCATTGCCATGGATTCCCCTTATGAACAAGCTTCGAAACTCTCTCAGGAAGCTGAGGATCAAGCTATGCATCTGAAGCAGGCGAAAACTGATTATGAGGCTCGAGCTGAGTCCATTCTTATTTGGGAAAGGCAGATTCTGGAACTTCAGCAGAAAGTTAAGGAGGCTAAGGAACAACAACTAGCCTTCGAAACCAATCCTGCAGGTAACCAATTCGAAGAGCTTCTCAACCAAAGGCTTGCAGAAATGGAGACTGCAGAACAACTTAAAGGAGAAGCGGCAACCTTGGAAGGAGCCAGGCGGTTCGCTCAGCAGAAACTTGAAACATTTCGAAGCACCTTTAATCGATTGAAAAATAATGCTTATTTCTAGATTGATGTTTATTTGACTATAATTTTGGTTTCTTACATGTAATATTCGAACAACGCCATTTTGGCATTCTATCTTGCCATCTTGGCTTTTTATAATATTTTGTTTACGTTGTTACTATTCGAATCTCCCGCAGGCTTGGCTTATATTTCTTTAAATATTTCCCATTAACCTTTAGGACACGTTTATCATCCAAGAGTTCTTCGACTTCGTATGCATTGTTTGAGAACACTTTTAATATTCGAAAAGGTCCTTCCCAATGAGGTGACCATTTACCTAACGCTTTATTCTTCTTATCCATAGGCAATATGACTCTCCAAACCAAGTCATTAATAATGAATACTTTTTTCTTCACCCTTTTATTGTATGTTCTGGCCACTCTTTCTTTTTGCCTCATCAAAATTTCCAATGCATGTAATCTAATTTCGTCCAACTCAACTAATTCATTCATCATCATTTCCCAATATAATGCAGTTGGGATTTCGTTTTGTCTCTGAATTCGAACTGATTGTAGATGAATTTCTACTGGTAACACTGCATCATGACCAAATGTCAGTTGGAAAGGCGTAGTGTTAGTAGCTTCCTTAGGAGATGTTCTACAAGCCCATAACACTTGGTCCAGAGTTTTGTGCCAGTTTCTTGGCTTCTTGATTAATCCTATTATTACTTTATTTGCTGCTTCGACTTGTCCGTTTGCTTGAGCATAATATGGTGTTGATGTTAGCAATCTAAACCCCATTTCTTGGGTAAATCCTTGCATCTTTCTACCAGTAAATACAGAGCCTTGGTCTGTAGTTATGCTTTCTGGCAATCCAAACCTATAGATAATGTGCTTCTGTATAAATTCAATAATTGCCTCTTGATCAGCAACTATCAGAGGTATAGCTTCGATCCATTTGGTAAAATAATCTACTCCCACCAAGATGTATTTCTGTCCTTTAGACGAAGCAGGATTTATTTCTCCTATCAAATCCAATGCCCATCCTCTAAATGGCCATGGTTTGATGATCGAATGCAACTCACTTGCAGGGGCATGTTGAATTCCTGCATGCTTCTGACATTCCTCACATCCTTTAGCAAAGTCTATGCAATCTTTGAGCATGCTAGGCCAATACAAACCGTATCGAAATAGCAACCATTTCATTTTATGGCCTGCTTGGTGTGCCCCACATGCCCCATTATGGACTTCAGACAATGCTAAATATGCCTCACTCTCTCCTAGGCATTTCAATAATACACCCTCTTGGGTCTTTTTGAATAATTCGTTCCCCATGAGGAGATATGACAATGCTCTATATTTTGTTTTTCTATCCACCTTTAGAGTTGGGTCTGCTAAATAACTCTTCAATGGACTTCGCCAATCTGCATCTGACAAAGTATTTATGGCTAGTATTTCGAATCCCTGTTTCTCAGCATATCCCAATCTCATACTTTCCAGATCCGATGGTATGAATCTAGTAGCCATAACTCTTCCCCTTAATTCGACCAAATCCTTAAAGTTCTTGGTAGACACTTTATAACCTGAAGCCAACTGCGCTAAGTCATTTGCTTCTTGGTTCTCTACTCTTGGTATGTGTTGAATATCCATGTATTCAAATTTCCTTAATAGCCTATTGACTATGACGAAGTATACCATTAAATTTTCCTTTATGCACTTGTATTCCTTTGTGATTTGTTTGACCACTAATTCAGAGTCTCCTTTAATTTCGACTCTGGTTGCCCCCAATTCCAACAAAGCTTCAAGTCCAGCAATGAGCGCTTCATATTCAGCTTCGTTGTTCGAACAACGAGGACCATCTAATTTATACTTGAATTTTGTTGGAATTCCTTCAGGAGAAATTAGAAGGACTCCAACACCACTTCCATTCCTGTGGGTTGAACCATCAAAGTACAATTTCCATGGTTGCATTTCGACGTAACTCATGCTCGTCTGCTCAACCAACGAATGGTCCACAATGAAATCAGAAATCACTTGACCTTTCATAGCTTTTAAAGGCATGAAAGTCAATGAATATTCTGTTAAGGCTAAAGCCCACTTGCCAACTCTGCTATGCATTATTGGTTTTGAAAGCATATGTTTAATGACATCGAAATGAGATGAAACATAAACATCAACAGGTTTTATATAATACTTGAGTTTCATACAAGAGAAATACAAACAGAGACATAGCTTTTCTAAATTGCTATATCTGGTCTCTGCATCATTTAGCACTCTACTTAAATAGTGTATGGCTCTTTCGACGCCATTGCTATCCTCTTGTGCTAGCATACTACCTATACTAACTTCAGAGATAGATATGTACAATCTCATGGGCTTCCCCCATGATGGTGGAGACAAAATAGGAGGCTGAGACAGATATTCTTTTATTCTGTCAAACGCCTCCTGGTGAGCTTCGTTCCATTCGAAGGCTTGACCTTGCTTCAGACGAAGTAACGGAGAGAAAGCTTGGGTTCTTCCACTCAGGTTCGAGATGAATCTTCTGAGGAAGTTAATTTTCCCTAGCAGAGATTGCAATTCCCTTTTTGACGCAGGTGCTTTCGTCTCCATTATGGCTTTGGTTTTGTTCTGGTTGATTTCGATTCCTTTCTCGTGGACCACAAAACCAAGAAAATCTCCAGCCTGCACAAAAAATGCACATTTAAGGGGATTCATCTTTAAGCCATGCTTTCTCATTCGCTCGAATGATTGGCTTAAATGATGCAAATGTGCTTCTGCAGATATAGATTTGATGACTATATCGTCAATATACACCTGCATGAAGGTTTCGATGAAATCATGAAAAATTGAATTCATCGCCCTTTGATAAGTTGCCCCAGCATTCTTTAAACCAAAAGGCATTACCACCCATTCGTAGGTGCCTAAGGCTCCTGGGCAACGAAATGCTGTTTTTGCAACATCTTCTTCAGCAATGAAAATCTGGTTATACCCAGAGTATCCATCTAACATACTCAAGTATTCGAACCCTGCAGCAGAATCTACTAGCATTTCTGCCACGGGCATGAAATATTTATCCTTAGGGGTTGCAGTGTTTAAATCCCTAAAATCTATGCAAATTCTTAAAGAACCATTTTTCTTAATAACGGGTACTATGTTTGCTAACCATTCGACATACCTTGTTGTTCTGATGAATTTGCAGCGCAGCAACCTTTCGATCTCAGCTTTAATTTTTGTGAGAACCGCTGGTGCGAATCTTCTGGGAGTTTGTTTGATGGGCCTCTTGCCATCTTTGATTGACAGTCTGTGTTCGACCAATTCCCTCTTTAAACCAGGCATCTCATCATAATCCCATGCGAAGCAATCTTTGTTTTCCTTAAGGACTTCGATCACTTTCTTCTTGAGGCCTGGGCTAAGTTTAGCACTTATGTAGGTTACTCTTTTCGTTTTTTCATCCCCTAAGTTGACTTCTTCGAGCGGATCCTGTGCCAACATTTTGGCACCTGAGTTTATGGGGTCCCTTTCGAAGCCTAAGGGTTCTTTATCATAGATGGCATCCAACCTTTGATCCATCTCAGACTCTTTGAAGGGTGAGCATTTCGAACCCTCCCCACTAACTTCGTTCGTCTTTATAGTTGATTTATTTATTTCAGCCTCTAAGGCCGCTTTTGATTCGTTCTCAGCCATATAGGCCGAAATCCTTTTGAAAAAGGTAGACTCAGTCATGGCTAAGGTTGTCGAAGTCCCAGCCTGCTGGCCGTTTTTGTATAGGGCTTTCGACTTCCTCTTCTTCACTGATTATTGTTCTATCCCAGTAGAGGCCGTCATGACGAAGTTTCATGTAGTAGTGGGCGTTTCTAGTTTCATTAATCTCATCATTTGGAACACATGGAGCAATCTTTGCCAGATTTTTATCATAATCCCTTTTGTCAACTAAATTGACAGTTGACATGAAGTAACTCTGGTCTGCTTCGATGTTTTCCACGATTCCATCATCTCTCCACAGAACTAGTCGCTGATGCATTGACGAAGGAATTGCCCCCACGCCATGGATCCACTCTCTTCCCAGCAGCAGGTTATAGTTGGCCTTGGCTTCGATCACCATAAACATGGTGAGCCTACAGCCTGAGCCTATTGTCAATTCCAACTGGACCACCCCCAGTGTTTTGCCCACTTTTCCCTCATAATTGGACAAAACCATATTATGGGGTTTGATATCTCCTTCGCGGATCTCTAATCTTTTTAGCATGAAATGGGGTATCAAATTGACTGCAGCACCCCCATCCACTAGAACTTTGTTCACGCCATGGATACCAACTTTCGCCCGAATGAAAAGTGGTTTGAGATGGTTCTTCATTGCAGGTTCTGGACGTTCGAAGAACGCATTTTGTTCCTCAACAGCCCCGTTGTCCATCACGTAGTAGCACACGGGCCTATGTTTCATCAAATCTGTGGTGTCTTCCTCCTCATATTCGTTGATTTCGGTTTCCTGCCCAAATTCGCAGGGAAGCACAGACACCACGTTACAGTTCAAGTTGAATGAAGACTCCCCCTCCGATTCGAAGTTATCTGTTATCATATCTTCGTCCTCTTCCGGGCCTGGAGTGTATTCCTTTGGTTCATCGCGTTGTTCTTAAGAGAAGAGCCTCCTATTGACTGGAGGTTTATCTTCAGTTTGATTTTTTGGTTTGTTGGTGCTAGATTCACCTTGTATTTTCGTTGAAGTATCCCCTTTGTTTGCCACAACTTCTCTCTCAGCCTTTCGAATCCTTTGCTGTCTGCGCCACTGGGATCTTGACATGGGGTTCCTTCCTTTGTAATTCTCTAATCTCACTTCCTCCCTTTTTGCCGTGTTTAATTGCCTCTTGTACGTCACAGCATGGCGTGCATTTCGTTCAGCGTTTTTCCATCTATCTTTGCCTTTGTCATTTCTGACTTGTAACCATCTATCGGTTGGCACTTCAGCAGGGAGTTTGAAAGTTACTCTTCGAGCAGCCTTGGGGTGAGGGCTATCAGGCCTTCGCTGTTTGTGTCTGCTGTCGAAACGTGGGCCCATCTGGGCAGTTTCTTGATGGTTCCAGCAAGGGGCGAAGGGAATCGTTTCGAAGGCCCTGGCCATGCTTTGGTCATACACAGCAGAACACCTTGGGCAAATCAATCACTTGGTTGCCCCTTTGTAGCAGCGAAACACAAACTCCAGCAAACTTTCCCCAGCCTTGGGATAACACCTAAAAAGCTGGTTATCCTGGCGCCAATTGTTGCCAGTTCGAGCCCTCTGTACCCTTTCGAAATTCGCAGCAATTCTTTGATTGCAGAGGATGATGCACCTGGGGCACAATATCATGCCCGAATCTCCTTTGTGGCATGTCATGAGATAATCTTTGAGACTGGCATCTCCAATGTGATTATCCCCCATTCTGTACTTTTCTTTTTCTAAGTATTTTTCCACTTCCTCCATCTCAGAGCGAGGTCTTTCCATGTCCACCATATTTATTTCCACATCCCCCTCTTTAGCTTCATCATCACCCCATCCTGTGGGCTTTATATCCTCAATCTGAACCTTCGAACTCTCTGGGGCAGAATATTTGACCAAATAGTCAAATTTCCCACTGGGTTCCCCCAGAGTGTCCCATATTTCCTTCTGAGGGGAAATTGGCTGCTTAATTTGGACTTTCTCCAATTCCAGCCTCAAACTTTCAGTGCCTTGTGTTAATCCTTCGTTTTGATTCCCCTGGCCTTCAGTAGCCTGGGTTTCTCCTGCAACAGCTATAGGTGCAGCAATCGAAGTCTCTAGCGTATTCTGGATGTCTTCAGTGACCTCCTCGCTGACTTCGACCATCACCCAGTTTTCAACTCCAGTACCTTTCTCTTCTGTTAGGGCGTCGCTTCGATCAGTTTCCACCATGTTGACCTCTCCAATGCATGCAGGCTCGGAGTAGTTGGTGTCTGCGACGTCCAAGGGATCTTCGTCCACTTTCATCTTCGCCTTATCAGCAAACTTTAGTCTGCCATCTTTGATCGCGTTTTGAACCAAGTCCCTGAAAAGAAAACATTGTGAGGTCTTGTGGCCTAGGAAACTATGATATTTGCAAAATCCCCTCTTCTTTCTCTGATCCAAAGGAGGTATTTTGACATTTGATGGCACAATTAGTTGGCCATCTTTGACAAGTAAGTCAAAAATTTCGTCACATTTAGTGACGTCGAAGGTATAAACCTTCTTTGGAAATTTGTAACTTTTCTCATTTTCAACAATATCTTTCCCTTTTGTGGGAACTAACATTTTGCAGGAGTAAGGCGGGGCCTGTTTTAATTCAGCGAGGTCGATTTCGACCTCTTCGAATTCGAATTCAGGGTATTCTTCTGCTTCCTCAGTCCCAACGTAGGAAATCCTGTCTTTCTTGCTATTCTTAAAGACTCTGGCTTTTTCAGCCTTTAGTCTTTCGACCTGTCGAACCCTATCGGCTAGCTGAGCCATATCCCTCAAATACTGAGTGTCTAGTTTCTTTCGAATAGAATAATCCAAGCCACCGGCGGCCATTTCGACTAACTCATGTTCAGGCACTACTGTGTAACATCTGGATTTCAAAAGCCTAAATCTATTCAAATAATCATTTATGGGTTCGGTGAACTTTCTCTTAACACTGGCCAGTTCCTTCAAACTTATTTTCGATTGTCCCATGTAAAATTGTTCATGGAATAATCTCTCTAAGAGAGCCCAAGTGTCAATGGACCCAGGGGGCAAAGTGGTAAACCAAGTGAAGGCGTTTTTTGTCAAGGAACTTGGGAAGTATTTGATCCTGAGATCTTCATTATTGGCTATATCTCCCGCTTCGGTCAGATATCTCGCTATGTGTTCGACTGTTGACTCATTAGTATCCCCAGCGAACTTTGTAAATTTAGGGACTTTATATCCCCTTGGTAAATCAATATGCATTATGCAATCCAATATAGGAGAAGCGTAATTAGGCCTCCTCATTCCCGTGTTGAGGCCATTCTGGGCCATGACCCTCTCTATCATGGTGGTTAGGTTATTTTCTGCCAAGATGTTATCGTTTCGAATCCTATGAACGACGGCATCGGCATCTTGATTTCGACCAACCAAAACAACTCCCCTAGGTTGTTCTTCTCGAAATTCTGGGGCTTCTGGCCTTTCGACCCTTGCCCCTGGTTCCATAATTTCCCTTTGTGGACCTGGGATTATTGGGGCTTCTAACCTTGATGCCCTGGCCCCTAAGTTAACTTCTTCTCTGGGTGGCCTATAAATTGGGTCGTTAGCAATTTGTTCTATAACAGGCATGTTTGTTCGAAATCCCGCCTGGTTCTGCCTACGCCTTTCTAGAGGAGTAAAGAAATCTGCTATTCGACTCATATTGTCAGCGTTTTCCCTGTTCGTCACAGTCACATTCTGCACTATTGGGGCAAATATCTCCTGCATGGTTTGCGCTAACACCCCTATCATATTATGGTTACTGTCATCCATCAATTGCCTAAAAGCCAACTGGTTGTCTGTGGTTAGGATAGGCATTGTGCTATAACCCACCGACCCTTGGTTATTTGTCATAAACTGATTCGCCCCAGACCCAGACCCTAGTTGTGGAGATGAATTCGATGTGGAATTGTGTAAACCTGCCATAAAAGACGTTGGCATTCCATAAGAGGAATTTCTGGTTCTATTCCCATCGAAACCGGGTGGTCTAGTTAATGGGGTGGCGAAATGGGATTGTGTCCCTGATGGTGGAACGAATCCCCCAGGGTAGCCCATAGTTCCAGTATTTCCTAAGATCGAACTATTAGTTGATATGCCACCTACTCCATTGGTGGCTATGTTACTGGTCGAAGATGCAACAGACTGTGCATTCGAAGGGATTACATTAGATGTTCCGCTCGAAGTGGACGCGTTAGTGCCTGTTGCATGTGGGCCACTTTGGTCCCCTTGTTGATTGTCTGAATTAGACATTTTGTCTAAACGTTTTCTTCTGGATAAAGGTTGGTTGTTGTTGGTTATCTTACCACTTCTCAGGTTCATAAAACAGCAAACTTCTCAAGTTCCAACGTTTTTGTAATGGTTACGTCTCAACAATCCTTAATTTAATATCAAATTATTGTCCCACCGGGTGTGCCAATTTGTTTCCAGTGATTTCTGGTAAACAACCGCTAGTCTTCCAAACTATCGAATAATCTTTCTTACTGTTATTCAATCCCTCTGGTAACTCACAGGATCGACTAGATTGATCCTAGGACTCCTTGGATATTAAAGTTACTCTCACAATCGAACAGATATTCATGGTGGATATTGTATAAGTGTTTGGCTTGTTTCGATCTCTCTCTCTCTAAGAGTCTAAAGATGTAATCAAAATGTGTATGAAAACTAAGTTGTACGAATAAATGCTAATTGTAATGCTAATTGTAAAGACATATAAAACTGCATGAAAATGAAGTAAATGGTTTCGACTTACAAAACGGTTAACATAAAGGGTTTCTGGAACGTAGAAGTTTGAAATGTTAAGAAAGCGTTTAATGCAAGAAATCTGTAAATGATTTTAAGTAAAAGTATGCGTTCGAAAGACAAGACTTGAAGGTAAAAGTATGGAAAATGTGATAGTTTTCTGAAATATAAAGTGCTCGAAATATAAAGAAAACAATAAAACGTAAAACTTTGAGGAAGAGACTTCGAAGTGAAAAGACTGTAAATAAGAAAACTTGTAAATGTTGTTTGACAAAAAGAATAAAGGAAAGTACTGGAAATGGTAAAAGGTTTTCATTAAATCAGAAATACATGGTGCTATCATACATACATTTCTCTTGCATTCGTTTCCCTTGCCATGTGGTAGTTTGAATGTTATTGAGTATTTTGTATAATAGATATGACACACTGAAATCCTAATACTAAGACTTCTATTTATACTAATTCGACCCTAACGGTCTCGCTATAGGATTATGCCACGTTTCGAACATGCAAGACAATGCTTCTTTCATATTTCCACGTGTCCCCAAATGCTCCAACACATAACTTTCAAACTTTGAAAGTCCCGCTTCCATTTGAATTTTAAATGCTTTGGTGTTTCTCCGTTTCGAGCGCTCTTTTAGATACGTTCCCATAATTGTCGCTCGAAGCTCCAAGCTTTAACACACTTATTCGAAATACTGCTTCTACTACTTCGAAATATGACGTCTAATTCCATTTCGATCAAAACGTTTAACTTATTTGCCTTCTAAATAACATTATCAAAATCTTCAGCCAACACCTAGTCTTACTTCAGAATACTCAGAATGGCTGAGTAAGATGGAAAAAGTGCAGGCCCAAATCTTGAAGGACATAGGGATTTATGACTTGGTCATGCTATTAAAAACTGGGTTATCTTATTTCCCTCTCATGTTGGTATCTTCGTTGTATTTCTGGGATATTATGCATTTCACCTTCCATTTGCCTTGTGGAATGGTGACCCCAACTCTTTTCGACATAGCCGCCATTATTGGTGTTCGACCAACTGGTGACTATTTCGACCCTGAAGATTTGTCTGAAGATGCTATCGGGTTTTCGGCCATGAAACCCACATACACTATATTCATCAACCACTTTCACGACAAGTGTAGTAGCATTTTCTCTGAAGTGGAACACATAGCTTTCCTATCTTTGTGGTTATCTCGCTTCGTTTTCTGCACTAAGTCAATTCAAGTGACTAAGAAGATGCCCACCCTTGCGATGCAGCTTCATCATGGTTATCCCCTTTGTCTGGCTGAATTGATTTTAGCTAACCTGTATGAGTCCATCAACAATGGTGTGACTCAGCTTAAAGTTATTGGAGACAAGGCGAGTTTGCTCCTTTCTGGCCCCTTTTGGCTTCTTCAACTTTGGCTCAACTCCACTTTTGAATCTTCTATTCCTCAGAAGCATAAGATTAATGAGAGGGCCCCAGAAGTCCTAAACAGAAGGGTCGAAGGCACTAGATTCGTCCTGTTGACTTCGACTGATAAGGGTCAACAATTCCAGAAAGCATTTATTAGCTTTGTAATAATGTTTTCAAAGCGTAAGAAATTTGTTTCGACCATGGGTCCCTTTGCTAGTAGAAAGGTTGGTCCGAAATGGTTTATTCGACAATATCCTTCATCTGATAAAGATTACCATGTGGATGAGTATGTGGCTATCTGGGAGTCGTTTCTTTTCCCAAGAATCATGCCACTGAGATTCAAGAGTTTGAAGAATCAACTAAGTTTGATTTCTTATCAACCGAATCTTGTCTCTCAATAATTTAGCATCATCCAGACACTCCCTTCACCAATCTATTCCTGAGAAAAGCTTATGTTGTTTTATAATGCAGACTATTTAGAGGATGCTGCTACCAAGCATATTGGTAGGTACGTTTGTCGAACTGTACTAACTTTGTTCGACTTCAAACTCAATTTCCTGTGTTTGCCTCTTTTTGAAGACTGGTGGAAGCAGTATTATGATGAAGAATTCTTCGACAAAAAAGACTTCGCTGACCACCTTCAAGAGGCGTTTATGCTGGTCTTTGATAAGATCAAAAATGATAATCTTTCTTTTCAAAGAAAATGTCTTATCGTCTTCGATTTAATCATTCGACATCTAGATTATACTTGTTTATTTTCTATCCGTCAAGAGGACCATTACCAAGAAAGTCGTTGAAAGTGCAAAGGGAGGAGACCCTTCTGTAAAACCTTCACCAAAGGTAAACACTTTCTGCTATATCTTTCTTTCTAACATATTAATATTGGCGTTGATGCCTTCTACTCCTTTCTTTCTGGGTATTCAAAACCACTCCATAGAAAAGGTAAGTTCAAGAAATTGAAATTTCCAGTGATGAAGAAGAAGAATCTCCTCCTGTCCCTCTTAAGAGGCACACATTAAAGAAACCAGTCCCTATTCCTGAGCCTCGTCTAAAAACCAAGGTCAAGGTTATAGATACTAAGTCGAGACCTCCTCCCGTCATCATCAAAGAGCCAACGGAATAAGAGATAATTGTTAGGCTAAATAACCCCAATGAAAGCGATGGCTCAAGTCCTGGTGCTGAAGTTCCGCCTAAGGTAATTACTTCGACCCTTTAAGATTATTTATTGACTAAACCTCCTTTTTCCTTTTTCAATAGTTTTGATAACAATCTTATAATCCTCAAGACACTACTGGTACTTCTAAACATGCCCTTATACCTGTAGAAGAATCTGTCACTTTAATAAATAGTGAGGGTGATCCCACTTATAGGCCTTCTTCAGCAAAGGGATCCTTTGTGAGCTCCGCAAACCTCTGGGCATCAAGATGAAACCATTGGGAAGCCAAATGAAGAAGTTTCTAGTGAGTAACAGGCGAATCTTGGGACTCCACAGGCTATTGATGATGGGAAGAAGGACGAAGAAGAGGAGGTTGCTGATGATGTAGTCGAAACGGAGAGGGAAGGCACACTAGAGGGAGAGAATCAAACTGAGGATATTCTGGCGACTGATGAAAGAGAAAACTTTATAGTGGGAGCAAGAAACTCTGCGAATGTTGAAGGTGCCCCTGTCCAGATACAAGATTTATCTATCGGAGCAAATGTGACTCGCATTGCAAACGAGAGAGTCAGCTTGACTGGGTCTCGTACTAAGGAATATTTGGCATTACTAAAACAACATAATCCTCTTGGCTACTTGACTACCATTCTCGAGGGAAGAGAAAGTTCTTCTGATCAGAGTGCTTCGACTGCGTCTGGCAAATATACTTCAACATCTCCTCTTGAGGAGGCACTTCAAAAGGTCAAGGCGCAAATTTTTAAAAGAGATTTAATGCTGACCTTAGAGGGAGAACCTACTGCTCCTTCCTTTCTGAAGACTACTTTAAGAGCTGTCGACCTTCTTGTTGCTTCACCTGACATTGCCAGCGCTATTTTGGATTTGATTTCAATCATCGATCAGGTCTTAGCTGACTACAATTGTCGAAGGACTCTCAATCACGAAATTGAGGAGGCCAATGGTCATGTAGTTGCTTCCTGGGGTGCTGCTGCTGAATCAACTTCAAAGCTAAAGGAGCTATCGAAGGCACAAGAGGCCAGGCAAAAAGAAGTTGAAGAACTCGACTAAAATACAGCCAATATGAAGGCTCAAATCAGAGAGTTAGAGGCTAAGATTGCTGCTAATGATAAACGAAAGGAAGAACTTCTCGCTATCAGTACTGATTCTGAGAGTTAAGAGGAACTCAACGAAGGATTAGAATATGCTGAACGAGCCCAAGCATTAGATGCCAAAATCGAAACTCTTCATCAGTCAAAGGCTTTGTGTGAAAGATGTTTGAAGTTGCAGAAGATAAAATACCTCCAAATCAAAGCTAACCTCCCATTTTGATTTTGACTTTGTTTTTTATTTGTATAATTATGTATTTTTTATAATGACTTTTAGCCATTTTGGCTTTTTAATACATCTTCCATCTTGGCTCTTTAACTCGATTGAGATTAAACATTGGTTATTTTAACCTCTTGAAGCACAGATCTATACTTTTTCAAGTATTCACCATTTACTCTCAAGAGCCTTTGATCTTCATTTAATTCTTCGACCTCATATGCGCCACCAGATAATGTTTGGATGATCTTAAAAGGTCCTTCCCATTTAGGAGACCATTTTCTCATATTCCTATCCTTTCGATCCATTGGGAGGATTACCTTCCATACCAGGTCCTCAGGAAAGAATGTCTTGGGTTTTACTCTTTTATTGTAATATTTTTCCACTCTTTTCTTTTGTAAGCTTAAGAGATCCAAAGCTCTCAGTCTTTCTTCGTCCAAATCAACCAATTCGTCTAACATCATATTTCAGTAAGCTTCAGAAGGGATGTCTTGATGTTTCTGAATTCTTGTTGATTGTAGATAAATTTCTACTGGTAATACTGCGCCATGGCCATAAGTTAGTCGAAAAGGTGTCGTTCTGGTAGCTTCCTTAGGAGAAGTTCGACAAGCCCATAAAATTTGATCTAAAGTCTTGTGCCAATTATTTGGCTTCTTTCCTACATGCTTCTTTATTAAGCTAATTATTACCTTGTTTTCCACTTTGACTTGACCATTGGCTTGTGCATAATAAGGCGTAGATGTTAATAGTTTGAACCCCATTTCTGTAGCAAACTCTTGCATTTTTCGACCAATAAAGACTGACCCTTGATCAGGTGTTATTGTCTCAGGGATTCCAAACCTATATATAATGTGCTTTTGAATGAATTCAATGACATTTTCCTGGTCTACATTGATTAAAGGAATTGCTTCAATCCATTTAGTAAAATAATCAATGCCCACCAATATGTATTTCTGGCTTTTAGATGATGCTGGTCGAATCTCTCCAATAAGATCCAAAGCCCATCCCCTGAAAGGCCAAGGTTTCACAATTGAGTGAAGTTCACTTGCAGGTACGTGCTAGATACCTGTATGTACTTGACATTCCTGACATCCTTTTGCAAACTCAACACAATCTTTCAACATAGTTGGCCAATATAGTCCTTGTTGAAACAATAACAATTTCATTTTATGGCCTACTTGATGTGCTCCACATGCTCTAGCATGTGTAGTTGAAAGGGCTATGTATGCCTCTGTTTCACTCAGGCATTTTAATAACACCCCTTCAGGCGTCTTTTTAAATAACTCGTTTCCCATTAGAGTATAACTTAGCGCCATATACTTTATTTTTCGTTATGTCGAAGCTACTGGATTTTGCAAATAATCCACTATAGGCTTTCTCCAATCTTGTTCTGTTATATTATCTATGAATGAAATTTCGAAGTTTTCGTGGTCAGCATACCCCAGTTTTGTTGTTTTCAAATATGTTGGAGACAACTTAGTTAATGTTACTCTTCCTCTAACTTCTATTAGTTATTGTAATTTCTCTTTCGAAATTTTATACCCAGATGCAATTTGTGCTAAGTCATTAGCCACTTTTTTTCCAGTCTTGGTATATGTCGAATGTTGATCTTTTCAAAGTTTTTCAACAAACCATTGACTATTACAAAATACACGATAATATTTTCTCTTATGCATTTGTATTCTTTTGTAACTTGCTTTATAACTAACTCTGAGTCTCCCATTATTTCGAATCGAGTTGCCCCCAATTCCAACAAGATTTCAAGGCCTACGATTAGAGCTTCGTAGTCAGCCTCATTGTTTGAACAAGAACCTTTGATCTTATACTTGAATGTTGTTGGAATTTGATTTGGAGAAATAATCAGAACTCCTACTCTAGTTCCATCTTTATGACTAGAACTGTCGAAGTATAATTTCTAGGGTTCTATCTTCAGGTAGTTGATTGATTCTTCATTTATTGAGTGGTTAACTATAAAGTCTGCTACCACTTGAACTTTTACAGCCTTAAGAGGCATAAAGGTTAATGAATACTCAGTTAATTCAAGTGTCCATTTTCCAATTTGGCTGTGCAAGATGGGTTTCGACAACATATATTTGAAAACATCAAAATGAGACGAAACATAAACATCAACTAGTTTAATATATTTCTTGAGTTTTGTACACGAGAAGTAAATACATAAACATAGTTTTTCAACTTCTTTATATCTAGTTTCTACATCGTTTTAAACTCTACTAAGGTAATAGATGGGTCTTTCGACACCATTCTCATCCTCTTGAGCTAACATGCTTCCTAAAGTTTTATCAGATGCAGCTATGTACAATCTCATACTCCTATTTCTACAAGGAGGTACCATAATAGGTGGCTTGGCGAGGTATTCTTTGATCTTGTCGAAAGCCTCTTGTTGTTCCTGCCCCCACTCGAATCCTCCTTTGTTGATTCGAAGTAGTGGTGAGAAGGCTTGCGTTTTTCAACTTAAGTTGGATATAAATCTCCTCAGGAAATTTATCTTGCCAAGTAAAGATTGCAACTCCTTCTTGCTAGTTGGCGCTTTCGCTTCCAAAATGGCTTTGGTCTTGTTCTAGTTTACTTCAATTCACTTCTTGTGGACCACAAAGCCTAATAAGTCCCCTGCTCTTATGCTGAAAGCGCATTTTAGGGGATTCATTTTCAGACCATAGCGTCTCATCCTTTCGAAGGATTGTCGAAGATGGTCCATATGATTCTTCCATGAAACAAATTTGACAACAATATCATCAATATAAATATGCATAAAAGTTTCAATAAAATCATGGAAGATAGAATTCATTTCTCTTTGATATGTTGCCCCTGCATTTTTTAGGCCAAAAGGCATCACTACCCATTCGTAAGTACCTAAAGCCCCAGGGCATCGAAATGCTATTTTCGACACATCCTCTTCAGCAATGAAAATTTGATTATACCCTGAGTATCCATCAAGCATACTCATGTATTCGAATCCAGCGGCAGAATCGACAAGCATTTCCTCCACAGGCATTGGATATTCATCTTTGGATCTTGCAGCATTTAAATCTCTAAAATTGATGCACACCCTTAAGGTACCATTTTTCTTTATAACAGGTACTACATTTGCAATCCATTCGACATACCTGATTGTTCGGATGAACTTGCATCTCAACAGTCTTTCGACTTCCGTCTTGATCTTCAACAAGATCTTTGGTGCAAAACGCCTTGGAGTTTGCTTGACATGCTTTTTTCCAGGCTTTATCGGTAGTTGAAGTTCTACCACTTCTCTGTCGAGACCAGGCATTTCATCATAATCCCATGCAAAGCAGTCTTTGAACTCCTTCAACAATTGGATTATTTTGATCCTGAGCTCTGGATTTATCTTCGCACTAATGTATGTTGGTCTTTTCACCAAACCTTCACCCAGGTCTATTTCTTCCAGAGGATCTTGCGCTAGCATTTTAACACTGTTTGCCAACGAATCCTTTTCAAAACCCAAAGGGTCTTTATCATTGTTGTACCCCAAAATTTTCCCTCCCATATTCTTCAAGGTTTATCAAGAATCATCTCCAACTGGTTCAAGATTTCTCAAGGGGTTGCACAGGCCAAATACCTCCTAAGCCAGTCAAAATTAGGGTTTTGGTTCCTTCAAGGAATTTGAGGTTTTCAATGGCTCAATCAAGTCCCATAGTACTATACATATTCTCAAGCATCTACATGTCAAGTTTCAAGGCTCACAATGCCAGTTTGCACAGTCAAAAACTCCATTTGATCCACAGTCAACTACAGGGGTAAAATGGTCATTTTGCAGTCAAAAGTCAGAATTTTTGGTCAACATCTCATTTTGAGTCCACAATCATCATTTGATCAAGTCTTGATCATGATTCCTCAAGCATGGCTCAAAAATCATCAAGATGCAAAAAGTTACTATTTTTGGACAGTAGAAAAGTCAACTGTATCTTGACCAAGGCATAACTTTTTCATGGTTCATCATAAAAATCTCATCCAATGCTCATTTTGAAGGGGATGAAATTTCCTACAATCCATCTTCACATTCCAAGTCCAAGAAATGCTCTTACAAAAAGTTATCAATTTCTACATTATAGGTCAATTTCAAAAGTCAACAAAAATGCACTTTAAGTCAAAGACCATAACTTGAGATTGGTAAATCCAAATGACATGGGACCAAAGGCATTGGTTAGAGGACTTCAATTCCTTTCCAAAATGTCCAAGAACATGTTCATATGATCAAAATTGAGCAAGATATGCATTGGAGAAGTTAGGAAAGTTTTGTGAATTTGCAAAAGTCAACTTTGCTCAAAACACTTTGTTTTTGCTAATGGGCCTCAAATTTCTTCTTGAAACTTTATCCAAGGCCTATGCACGACCCATCAAGCCTATTTGAATTTATTTTCTTATTTTTTATTAATTAATTGGATTTTTAATTGATTTTAATTCATTTAATTAATTTTAAATGTAGGAAATACAAAGATTTGAGTTTTCAATCTTTTGGTGAAGCAAACAAGCTCAAGATATGCTGAGAATTTCGTGTGCCAATCAAAGGGACAAGAATTTCCAAGTTTGGCAAGTTTTTCCAATCAAAAAGATTGAAAAATATTTGATTTTCAATCAAATATACAAACATCAATTCTATGGATTTCTTGGCCAAGATTTAACCTAATTCCATTCTCCTATAAGTACACAACCTAAACCTAATGCCATGGACGAGAATTTGCTGCAAGAAAGCCATAATCACATTCAAAAAAATCCAATAAAAAGTGAAAAATGATTTCCACATTCTAACGTGATTCAAAGCTTTTTATTGTTTTTGATACATTGCAGGGGTTCCCAGAGACAGATTGCAATCAAAACCAAGTGCTAAAGATCAAGGAATCGTTGTTTACAGTCACACGGTTTGCATACTTTTCTCAAAATCGAAACTCATGATTCATAAGCTTTTAACATGATTTATGTTTTGTTTTGCATTTCTTAAGTTCATATAAAGCTAATGGTATTGGTTAATTGGATTATAGTGTACAGAATCGTGAATTGCCATTGAAGAAATTTAGGGTTCTTGAGCTTCCGGATTGGGGCTTTACAGCCCAGGAAAAATTGAGACCTCTAATGCCTATGGTTGAATTCGTCAAGGCCAGACGAACACAATGATATACTCGCGAAATATTTATGTTGCTCATAGGCCTCTTCACTATTTTTCGTCCTTGTAGGTTGTGGGGGTTAAAAACCCCTGCTATCTGTTTGTTATTTACAGGCTTCAGCGAAGGAGATGAAGAGGTGTTGAGTTGTGGTTGGAGCATTCAAAACTACACGCGTTTTTTGTTGTTTCCAGCATGATTACTATTTTCTATATATTATATTTGTTTCTTATTATAATAACCAAAGCAAGCAAGTGGCCTGGTGGTAGATGCGCTGGACGTGAATCATTGGGACCTGGGTTCGATTCCCAGGTCCCCCAAAATTCCTATATTATTTTTCATAATTGGATCACATGCAGGTTTCAGGCTACGTTCCACCATGTGCCTCCAACCAACAACGCGCCAAGTGGCCTTATGCATCAATCCAATGGCCAGGAGATGAAGAACACCATGTTCCCAGTCAATGCGTATCTGGACAATCAAGAAAGTCAAACAGGCTTGATAGCTTAATGGGAATGACTTCCAAACCTCCTAATGGGCCAACATACCCCCTGGGTTCTTCTTTTCTTTTCTTTTTCTTTTATATTCTCTTTTAATTATTTTACTAACTATTAATTATTATTATTAGTATATAATTAACTTAACTATTATTTTCATAATAAATTCAGACAATTAAAAAATGTAAATATTTTTATTTTTATTATTTATTAATTTCACTATTAATTATTATTTTGTAAATAAATACTAATATAATTAATTTAGTTTAATTAGGTTAAATTTGACTTTTTTCTCAATAACTTAAAATAAATTAGAATTAGGGTTTTTCTTTTGATAACTTTTAACTTCCTTTTTTATTTATTTTATTTTCATTAAAACATAAAAAACATAAAAAATACTTTTTTTATTTTAATTATTTAATTAATTAGTAAATTAGGTTTAATTTGAATTAATTGCAAAAAGGACAAAAACTCATTCTTTTCTCAAAAAGGGTCAAAACCCTAAGGACGTCCCCGATTTAATTTCTTTTCGCGCATTATTATTTTTGATCATATTTATGTATCTGCTCCGAGAATGTAATAGATAATTAGGACTTTTATCACTTTCTTTATTTTCTCGCATTTATTTTTCAAGGGTTATGCTTTTGGCGATGTAAATACCCGACGCCTTGTAATAGCGTAGATTTACTTTCCGCAATTTACTTTCCCGCACAATTATTAACTGTTAACTATGCATGACAAGACTTGCCTGAAAATTAAAACTAACTCGTAGCTCACCATGACACATGTGCAAAGATAATATAAACTGAAACCTGACACACGTGCACATGCCACTCCTAGGGTACGCCTCACTTGGTTGCCTCGAGGTGGTCATTGAGTATAGGGTGTTTTAGAGGTCGCCCTCCTGTCTAAAGATCAAAAGTTGCCTCAGAACGGTTGCCTCGATAAAAAATGATCTAAGACATTAGGGTTACCGCTAAGGCGTCCTACTATTGCTTTGGTGACCACACATGTCCCTATAATCGAATTGACCCGACAAACTCCAACGACAGTGCTACCTACTTCTCAATAGTGGGATAGTACTGTCTAAAGGACATTTACACAGCTTAATTTCTTTTGAGTAGGTAGAGGTTCTCAGGTACTTGCTCTTTCAAAACAAAAATACTTTTCGCACTTACACTTTTCTGACAAAAGTTTTCAAACAAACACTTCATACACTCTTGAGGACTGATACAAGAGTTAAAACGAAGTTTTCAAACAAAGCTTTTTCAAAACCCACAAACACAAGAAAAGCAAACATTTTTTGAAAACATAGTGAGCAAGTACCTACGAGCCCGTGGATAACCGCATATAGAAAGGGTGCTAACACCTTCCCTTTCTATAATCTACCTCCCGAACCGAGAAACATCTCGAAAAGGAATTTTGCTGTGCTTTTGTCCTTTCCTTGTTGGAGAAAATAAAAGACGGTTGCGACTCTTGCTTACCGCGACATTTCGCGAACCAGCATTCCAAAACAGTCAGTTCTATTTCCACCGATCACAATCATAGATGGCATCTAGCCTCTGGTTTTTCATTTCTTCCTCTTTCGAGTTAGGTGGTTCCGGTTCGAAGTCTTTCCCAGGACCTTCTGGAAGAAATGCTTGCTCATTGGATTCAAGAGTCATGTACTTGACTTCAGCCTCTAAGGCCGCTATAATTCTACTTTTGGCTACATATGCCGAAATCTTTTGTAAAGCTTGTGATTCAGTCATCATTCCCCAGCCTGTTGGCTGTATGTCATCAACTCCTCCATAGTCAATGTTTGATAAATCTTCTCAATTCCACTGGAAACCATGGTCGGAATGCAGGTAGGGGGAGCAAAAGGAATTTGGTGCTGGTTCCAAATCGAAGTCAGGAGGATTGCATGGCCCTATGTGAGCCAAGTTTATGTCAAAGCTATTTTTCCAACATTGTTAATTTCACCCAAGTAATAACTTTGGTCGGCTTCAGTATTCTCCACGATGCCATCAGGGCACCAAATTGTAACCCGTTGATGCATCAAAGATGGCACTGCATCTATGCCATGTATCCATTCTCTACCGAAGAGTATATTATAGTTGGGCTTCACTGAAATGACCATGAACATAGTTGGTCAAAGTATTGTTCCCACCTTGAGGTCTGATTGTATCACCCCATAGTAGTTCCAATACCTCCCTCATAGTTAAATAGAACCATGTTGTGGGGTTTGATATCTCCATCTCCCTTGCCCATTTTCCTCAACATAGATTGGGGAATTATATTTATTGTAGCCCCACAATCAACTAGAATCTTGTTGATTGTTATTTCCCCTATCTTTGCCCTTATGAACAATGGTTTGAGGTGATTTTTCATCGCCTCAGTAGGTGGCTCGAAGAAAGCATTTTTCTCTTCGATGCAACCATTGTTCATCACATGATAACACACTGGCCTATGTTTAGCCATTTCCTGTTCAACCTGCTAGTCAATCTCTTCGACTTCGACTTGGAGGTCGTACTCCCTGGGTAGTATTGATACTACATTTACCATAATATCTAAAGTAGCATCAGATTCAGAATTACCTTTTTCATCTGATTCACCTTGTTCTGGCCACACCAATCTTCTAGAAATTGGTTTTCTTTCCAAAGGATTTCTTTGTTTTCCTTTGTCCATTCTTTGTGGTACGTTGGTGCTTGATTCTGGTTGAGGCTCCTCTGTATCCTCTCTCTCGGCTTTTCGCCGTCTTTGACATCTTCTCCACTAGGAGCGAGACATGGGGTTTTCCCCTTGTAGTTGCTCAACATATGAGCCACTTTATTTGTTGTTGTAGTTTGGAACTCCTTCCTATATGCTAAGTGTTGTACCCCAAATTTTGACCTAAGATACCATCTCTCATCTGCATCGTTACATTGCGAGCGTTTTGATCTTTTGATTTTTAAAATTCATAACTTTTTCGAGTCGAGAGCTGTTTATTTTTTGAACGCTAAATTTATTAATCAATCAATGCTAAAACAATGTTTATTAATTATTTATTATCTTAAATTTAAATAATTGGAATTTATTTTCAGTTATTATATAATTTAAAGATTTATGAATAATGAAATAAACATTTGAAAAGGAGTTTATTAATTGATCAAGCAATGTTTATTTAATTATTTATTGTTCTAAGTTTAAATAGTGGAAATTTTATTTTCAGTTATTATAATTTAGAAGAATTAAAAATAGTGAAGTAAATAATTGAAATTATTAATTGATCAATGATGTTTATTTATTTGTTTATTATTCTGAATTTAAGTAATTGAAATTGATTTTCAGTTACTATATAATTTAAAGAATTATAAACGATAAATAAATAATTGGAAAGAAGAAAGAATTAATTTGTAAAATATTGGAATTTTATTTACTTTATTCTAATTATTACAATTGTTATTTAAATATTGTATTGTTTACAAAAATATTTACAATAACAATTATATAAAATGCTTAAAGTAAAATAAAAACTATTCTAATTTTTCCTAAATTCTAAATCTTCATCTTCTATCCAATGCTTCTTTGTCTGCTCATTTAATTTTACCTGCAAAACAATTAAAAGAAAAAAGTCAGAAATAAATAAATAATTAAAAGCAGAAAATTATTTTAGTGTTCATCATTAAAAGCAAACGGCTGGAATCAATTTTTACCCTTTTTGCAAATCACGGGATTCCTCCCGGTTCACAAAAAGGGATGAATTTTTATTTTCAAAAATGAATGCACAATTTAAAAGGATGCACAAATTCATTTTGTTTTCAAAACTGCATAATTAAAAATTAATTGCACTGCATGTTTCAAACAGCATATGCATAATCAAGTTACATACACAAGGCCAAAGTGCAACGTAAACCATGCCATGCATATAGGAAGATGCCAAAACAATAGGCTCCTCTACTGTTACATTGCAAGTCAAAGAGGATATGCAATTTTAAAACCAATTTGCAAGCAAAACATATTTTCCATTTACATCATTTTCCAGCACTATTGCTTTTTCAGAACAAATACATAACATATCATTTTTATGTCAATTTGTATTGAGGAGAGAGAAGAGAGATAGAAGTTTGGTTTTACAGGTTTTGGTTTAGGCAGGAAGAGGATAGAAACAGAACAACAGTAACTCAGTAAGAAATAGAAAGCATAAGAAAGGAATACAAACAAACTATTGGGGCAGTAGATGTGCAGAAGGCCAAGAGAATATAATAAAAGTATTCAACCTGTAACATAAACGAGGAAGCCACAAAATATATAACACAACAAACTCCTTCAAACAAAAGGGGAGTTCATAACCTGCCTGAAACTTTCAAAACCAAAACTGTCAAACAAATACAAGGAAAATTTCTCAAAGTCCCAAGCCTAAACTTGCATTCAAGACCATAAAATCATAACCACAAAACCATTAACCTGCATCACCATTACCAAAACCTTCCACCTACTTTCAAACATTAAACCACAAAACCATTAACCTGCATCACCATTACCAAAACCTTCCACCTACTGTCAAACATTAAACCACAAAACCATTAACCTGCATAACCATAAAACCTGTACCAGTAAAACTTTGGCCCTGTCCAACCTGACCAAATAACCATTTCAAAGTCTCAAAGCCAAAACCAAAAACCTTTTGGCCTAAAAACCAAGATACCCTGTTAAGGCCAGAACCTGCTGTCTTATGGCCTAAACCAAACAAAAACCATAGAACCTACTGCATAAAACCAGTAAAACCATCACCAAAATCAAAACCATGTCAAATACCATGGCCTAAAACCATAACCCCTGTCCATCCAACCAAAGCAAAACCCAGAACAATGCAAGCTTTTTATCAAACCCATGTCAAAACATTTCAACATTAGCATCAAGGCAACAAAATCATAGAAAGAAGAAGGAAGAAGCTAGTCAAAACCACATTTCGACATTAGCATCAAGGCAACATAAACATTCAAGGTCAACAGTAGGCGAGAAGAAGAAGAGGAAAAGCATACAGTAAAGCCTCAAACATTCATCATAGGCTAATACAACAAGGCGACAGAATCACAGCAAGCAAGCAAGAAATAAGAACGAAATACCGGTAGTCCGAAGCAAGCTCACGACGTCAACCTTCCTCGCCCCGGCCTCCTAGCTCGCCCCTACCTTCCTCCTCCGTCTCCGTCTCCAGGTAACGTTTTTTTCCCTCTTTTACTTTCATAATACCTCAATAATCACATAAAAATGAAGTAAGAATCAAAACAGAATCAAATCACAACATGCAGTAATCAACAAACCCTAACGAAATAGATAACATTGTACCGTGATTCCATCGCCCCGACTTTCGTTGGAGGGAAGAGGAAGGCAGAGGATACTGGTGGCCGTTGGGACAGAGGAAACTCATAGACTCAGAAGCACGAAGAAGAAGATGGAACGAAGAAGATGAACGCATGAACAAGAGAGAACGAGCGTCGTTTTGCACGTTTACCTTAACCCTAATCCCTTTTCCAAATGCTAAAACACAGTGTTAACCCTAAAAACAAATTAGTAAATAAATGGACCTCACCCCTTTTACGCCTAAGCCCAGCGAAACCCTTTGTGCACCCCCCTGTTTTCAGTTTTGTTTGGGCCTTTTAAAATCTTTAACCCATATATTTACCTGTCCACTTTTTCCTTTGATACCCATCCTTTTTCTATTTTGTTATCTTTTAGTTTTTTTTAGAATTATTATTACATTAGTTAATTAGTGAAGATCTAATATAAAAAAAAGAGAGATGAAATTTAATTAAAACATTTTAAATAATGTGACCTCTTTTAGTTTAACTTTAGGTTTAATTTAGAATTTTAATACCATTTTCTTTAGATTTAAGTTAATAACCTTTAAGTTTTAACTTAGTTTAGATTTATTTATTAATTCTTAAATAATGCTTTTGTTAATATTAAAAATATATAAAAAACAAATATATAAAAAAAATAGAATTCAAGAATTAAAACATTTTCTTTTCATTAATATTAAACAAAAATCCAAAAAATGCATATTTACACCATTTAGTCTTTTATTTAATTGTTATCTGCATAATTTTTCTATTTAATTATTTAATATTTACTTGCTTATTCCGTTTACGTTTAAATCCAAGGGAAAAACGATTAAATTTGTTGACTTCATGTCCTCAAGTCCGATCACGCGAACATAATTTTTCATTGATTTGTTTGATTATGTGCTTAAATTGGGGTTGTTTGGGTTTTTTGCAAAGGACGAATCCTATACCCGGATTAAGTAACACTTAAGGAATAGGACGGGCGGTACAGTCATGTTAACTTTGAGGGAGTAATCCCGAAGAAGGAGGCATGAGATCTCCCACTCAATGGAAGGCCCTCTTGAACTTAATATTTGTTTACCGAGTAATCGGGAAGACATTATTATTTTCGACCTAGGAGCCAGAGAAGTTGAGGACCGTAGAACCCTAACCCATCTTGGCCTTTTTAGGTGTAGCGCGGAGACTATAACGGAGTAATTCAGAAGTAGTTGTTATGCGATGCTACGCTCGGACGAGTTTCTCTTGAGAATATTGCTAATTATTGAGTAATCAAGACGTTGGTAATATCCGAAGGAGGAATGTAGACTTTGGGAACTCTTAGAACCTTGTCTTACAGGTGTGATTGAACCGATAGTACATACCTTTGGGTGGGCTTTACCCTCGACTCCATGCTGAACGTTGAACCTTTGAACCCCATGTTTGCAAACTTGTGTGTAACTGTTGCATTATCATTCATTCATGCATTCATCAACATTTTTGTAAAAAACTTGTTTTTCAAGGAACTTAGGAATGATTTTTGCAGACACCTCAAGTATTATGGAATTTGGAAGGAGAAACACTCGGAGTTTTAGTTTTAAGGAGCCTGAGATCGAAGAGCTGAAGAGTTTGATTCCTAAGATCGAGAACCCGACGGATTTCCAGAGAAAGTTTGGGTCCATTATACCTCTCATGAAGCGCAAGATGAAGGAAGGCATTCTTAATACGTTGGTTCAATTCTACGATCCTTTGTACCGATGTTTCACCTTTCCGGATTACCAGTTGATGCCCACCTTAGAAGAGTATTCCTACATACTTGGTTTGCCGATCACCAACTGTGTTCCTTTTTCTGGATTAGAAGAGGAACCCAAATCTCACGAGATAGTGACCATCACCCACTTGAAGAAGTCAGAGATAGAGGAGAACATGACTACAAAAGGGGGAATCCGAGGTTTGTCTGCGCAGTTTTTGTTGAGGAAAGCTCGTCATTTCGCTGAGATAAAAGATACTATTGCCTTTGAAGACGTCTTTGCTTTACTCGCTTATGGTCTATTCTTGTTCCCTAACGTTGATAAGTTTGTGGATATCAATGCCATCAGAATCTTCTTGATTGGAAATTCGGTCCCTATGCTGCTCGGAGATACCTACTACTCCATCCATCTTCGAAACTCTTATCAAGGAGGAATGATTATTTGTTGTGCACTGTTGCTGTATCAGTGGTATGTTTCTCATCTAGCTGGATCTGATGTTTTCTGGGATCTCGAGAAGGAGCCACGATGGGCGCCAAAGATTATGGCACTCACTCATTTCGACATTGATTGGTATAATCGAGCTTACTGTAACGTGAAGATCATCGATAGCTATGGTGCTTTTCCTAACGTGCCTCTTCTTGGTACGAAAGGTGGAATTAACTATAACCCTGTTCTCGCGCGCCGTCAGTTTGGGTACCCGATGAGGGACAAGCCGAACAACATCCATGTGAGTGGTTTCTTTCTACAGGAAGGGCAAGATCATCAGGCAGCTAAGAGGGAGATCGAAGGAGCTTGGCGCCACATCCATAGGAAAGGGAGAGATATGTTAGGACATAGAGGTGCCGTTTCTTTGGAGCCTTACCTACAGTGGGTCCGTGCTAGGGCTTATGCTCTCAAGATGCCCTATAAACCTGAGAAACCTTTATTCCCTACCGTTGCATCGTCATCTGTTGTTGTCCCTATCGAGAATATAGGAGAATACCAAGGAAATCTGGCTAGGATGAAGTCCGAGAGGGATGCTTGGAAAGAAAAGTACAATATGTCTGAATATGAGAATCGAGTCCTGACTCGACAGCTAAAGGAAAAGGAGGATTTACTCTTTATTCAAGACGGCTGGTTCATTGATCATGATGAGAAGCTTCGTCAAAAGGATGCTTTACTGAAGAAATATGCTAGTGAAAGGAAGAGAAAGAAGGAAGGTTCGGTAAGCGTTGCTCTCGTTCCTAATCCACAAAAGGAAATCATTGATCGACTGGTAGCTGAGAAGAAAGAGATGGAAAACTTTTATGAAGAGAAGATCAGGAAGCTCCAGTTACAGTTGGTATTTGGTCCCTCATCTGATGATTCTGAGTGATCTTTAGCTTTTAGTTTTATTTTATTGATGTCATTTTGTAAAACTCTGTAAAAGGGCTTCATGCTCCGAAGTTGTAATTCACTGCTTTTATTAAGGGCTTCATGCTCCGAAGTTGTAATTTATTGCTTTATTATGGGCTTCATGTTCCAAAGTTGTAATTTACTGCTTTTATTATTGGGTTATTATCCCAAAGTGTAATTTATTATTTTGTTTCAAAGTTGTAAGTTGTAATTTACCGCATTTTGATTAATGGATTGAGTTTTTGTTGTTCCGAATTCCTTTACCATTGATGTGTGCAAAATTATTGAAGTTCCTTGAAAAACTATTAAAATGAATCATCATTTGCATCACACATCATGCATCATCCAACATTCCACTTCACATGTTTTCTAGAGTCTTATCCTTGTTTCTTTTTCCACTCCAAAGGTTGTCAAGCTGTCTCACCGATACGACACTCGAGCCAATCGTCAGAGAAAAATGGAAGATCTGGAACAGGAAAATCATGAGCTTCATGGGGAAGTTGCTACCCTTCGTATCGAGATGGAAAAGTTAACTGCACTAGTGGAAAGTTTGGTGGCTGTTCAGAATCAGCCATCGACTACAGTTGTTGAGATTCAGACTTCAACTCCAGTGGTTTCCGAGATTGTCACCGTTCCAACATCCGTGACTCAAATAAACTCTCCGCTTCAACATCAGATGCCGAAAGGTTTTCCGCGGGGAATGCCTTACAACTTTGTGCCAGAGGGGTATCAGCTTTCCGTACAACCTTTGTTTCAACCTGCTTTGTCTCTTCCTCAACAAGAGACAACTGCCATGCCGCCGGTAATCCCGTCTGTAACACCTTTTCCGCAACCGGTAATGACAACTGTCGCTCCTGTGGTTCACTCCGTGCCATACTTGAATGAACCTACTTATCCTGCCGAGCCTGCTGAAAGTTTGGGTCTTTTTGATAGAATGGAAGAATTTCAAGATCAGTTCCAAGAAATGCAGAAGGAGCTCAGAGCGTTAAAGGGGAAGGATTTGTTTGGGAAGAACACGCATGACCTTTGTTTAGTTTCGAATGTCAAGATTCCAGCAAAATTCAAAGTGCCAGACTTTGAAAGATATAAGGGTGATTCGTGTCCTCGAAGTCATTTGACTATGTACGTGAGAAAGATGTCTACGTATTCCGATGATCATGACTTGTTGATTCACTATTTTCAAGACAGTTTGACGGGTGCTGCTCTAAAGTGGTATATGGGTTTAGATAGTATTCGGATCCGCAACTTCAACGATCTTAGCGAAGCTTTTGTCCACCAGTATAAGTACAACGTTGACATGGCGCCGGACAGGGATCAACTCCGGGCGATGTCGCAAAGAGACAGAGAATCTTTTAAGGAGTACGCCCAGAGGTGGCGTGAAATTGCTGCTCAAATCTATCCACCTCTTAAGGAGAAGGAGATGACGAAGATATTCTTGAAGACTTTAGGGTCCTTTTACTATGAAAGAATGATCGCCAGCGCACCCAGTGACTTCACCGAAATGGTAAGCATGGGCATGCGGTTAGAGGAAGGGATTCGTGAAGGGCGTTTGGTTAAAGAAGGAAGTCCGTCTAGCAGTACTAAGAAGTTTGGAAGTGTTTTCCCGAAAAGAAAAGAGCAGGATGTCAGCGCATTGTTCCCAGGGAGACCAAGGAGAGGTTACTCTCACGTTGCGACAGTCACTCCGGCTGTCCGCCCAGCTTTGATGACCCCAGTTCATCAAACCCCACCAACTCAACAACAGCCATTTCAGCAGCAACCTCGACAACAGGCTTATCCATTCAACAATCAGAACCGTTCACCAAGAAAACCGCAGTTCGATGCCATTTATGACTTATACTGAATTGTTCCCTGCTCTTATCAGAAAGAATCTCATAACGACAAAGCCTCCTCCTGTCGCACCGAATAGTACTTCTCCGTGGTACAAGGCGGATCAGTTTTGTGAGTATCATCAAGGGTCGCCGGGGCACAACCTTGAGAATTTCTTTGCTCTGAAGGCGGACGTGCAGAGGTTGATTAAGAATGGTATCTTATCTTTCAAGGATGTTAATCCAAATGTTAGAGATAATCCCTTGCCTCGACATGGGGCAGCATCAGTGAATATGGTGGAAGGTTGTCCGGGGAAGTTTCGAGTTTTTCAAGTTGAACACATAAGAGAGTCGTTAATCAGGTTACATCAGAGCTTAAGAAGACTTGCCTTTGTTAGGCAGCAACATGATTATGATGTTTGTGAATTTTGTTCAAGAGAGGTTGATTGTCCTATTGTGAAGGAGGATATTCAGAAGTTGTTAGACCAGAGAGTTATCACTATTACGTATGACAAAAATCCGGAGGATGAAGTGAATGTTATAATTCCACAATTCAATTTTCCTGAATCAGTAGAGATCGTTTACGACAGTCAGACTGCACCTGTTGATCCTTTGATCATTTACCCACCTGGTCCTGTGCCTTACAACTCAGACCAAGCTGTACCGTATAAGTATAATGCCACAATGATTGAGAATAGGGTAGAAGTCCCTATACCAACGAGGCCATCTTTTGTTAACATTGCTGATGTGAGTAGAGTTACGAGAAGTGGACGTGTCTTTGCAGCAGTACCTTTGAAGAGACCAGAAGTTCAAGTCAGGAGACCCATACCGGCGGAAATTCCAGTGAGAAATGTTGAACCAAGGGTTGAGATAGGCCGATCCAGTGAACCTATCCCTCACCCTGAGGATGATGAGATTCTGAAGCTTATCAAGAGAAGTGAATATAAGATTGTGGACCAACTATTGCAAACACCTTCCAAGATTTCTTTGCTTGCTTTACTGAGAGATTCTGGTGCCCATAGAGAAGCTTTGATGAAGGTCTTGGACCAGGCATTCGTGGATCATGATGTGACGGTTGACCAATTTGATGGAATTGTGGGAAATATTACTTCGTGTAACAATCTTGGTTTCAGTGATGAAGAACTCCCGGAGGAGGGGAGAAACCATAATATGGCTTTGCATATCTCAATAAGTTGTGGAAATGATACCTTATCAAGTGTGTTGGTGGATACAGGTTCGTCGTTGAATGTAATGCCCAAAACTACGTTATCTCGGCTCTCATATCCAGGTGCTCCTATGAGACCTAGTGGAGTAATTGTCAAAGTGTTTGATGGTTCTAGGAAGACTGTCATTGGTGAAGTGGATCTTCCTATAGTAATTGGTCCTCATACTTTTCAAATCACTTTCCAAGTAATGGATATTCGTGCTGCCTACAGTTGCTTATTGGGTCGTCCATGGATCCATGATGCAGGGGCAGTCACTTCCACGCTCCATCAGAGACTGAAGTTTGTGAGGCATGGGAAGCTAGTGATGATCGGTGGAGAGCAGGCTATGGTGGTAAGCCATTTATCATCCTTCTCTTTTATTGATGCTGATGAGGATGTTGGAACCCAGTTCCAAGGTCTATCTGTTGCTAAGAATGAAGTGAAGAGGAAAGGGGCATCCATTTCTTCTTTTGAGGATGCGCGACGAGTGGTGGAAAGTGGTTTGGCCGAAGGATGAGGCCAGGTGTTGACTTTGCCCGAGAACAAATCTGGGGAAGGTCTTGGTTTTCGTCCCGTGTCTGCGAGAGTCAAGCAAGAAGTAGTTGCTCGTCCGATTCAAGAGGTTTTCCGAAGCGCTGGTTTTATCCATCCGACTCCTCCTGAGGTAGATGCTATCATAGAGGACGATTCCGAGGAGGATTTACCCGATTTTGTGACGCATGGATTGGCTTGCCAAAACTGGATTGCTGTTGATGTTCCTGTTGTGATGCACCTTTCCGAGTAATGTTTTGTTTTGTTTTTTGAAAAACCTTTCGCTCTGCCCAAGGCGAAAAGTATTTTGTGTCGGGCTATGAAAAATAATTCCTTTTGCTCTACCCAAGGCAAAAGAGAAATGTCTGGGCCCTTTGTTTCAAGTATTTCCCGTCAATGAATAAAATGTTATTTTGTCCACTACTGTTTTATTCTTTCACTTTTTCTGGGAAATGATAATGAAAATTAATTGGTAGTAATAGGAAATATAATAACCTTTTGTTTTATTTGCACAAATCGATTTCTAAATTAAAGCATAATCATATGTGCAGATTAATCCATGACTTAACCATCGAAAACAATGATCTTATGCCCTCTCCCAACTTTGAATTCCCTGTGTTCAGAGCCGAAGAAGAGGATAGTGAAGAGATTCCTGTTGAAATTTCCTGTTTGCTTGAGCATGATGAGAAGATCATTCAACCGTTTGAAGAACCTTTAGAGTTGGTCAACTTGGGTGATGAAGAAGATAGAAATGAAGTCAAAGTCGGAGCATTGCTTATCCCAGAGGTTAAAGAGAAAATGTTGGAGCTTCTCAAAGAGTATGTTGATGTGTTTGCTTGGTCCTACCAAGATATGCCGGGTTTGGACAACGATATTGTGGAGCATCGTTTACCGTTGAGACCTGAATGTCCGCCGATTAAGCAGAAGCTGAGAAGGACTCGTCCCGATATGGCTGATAAGATCAAAGAAGAAGTTCAAAAGCAGATTAATGCAGGTTTCCTTGTTACATCGGTCTATCCTTAGTGGTTAGCCAATATAGTGCCTGTTGCAAAGAAAGATGGCAAGGTTCGGATGTGTGTAGACTATCGAGATCTGAATAGAGCTAGCCCAAAGGATGACTTCCCATTACCGCATATTGACGTATTGGTCGACAGTACCGCAAAGTTCAAAGTCTTTTCTTTCATGGACGGTTTCTCTGGTTACAATCAAATCAAGATGGCACCAGAAGATATGGAGAAGACAGCTTTCATTACACCTTGGGGAACATTTTGCTATCGGGTTATGCCGTTTGGTTTGAGGAATGCTGGTGTGACATACCAAAGGGCCATGACTGCTTTGTTCCATGACATGATGCATAAGGAGATCGAAGTGTATGTGGATGACATGATTTCCAAATCACAAACGGAGGAAGATCATTTGGAACATTTGTTGAAGTTATTCCAGCGTTTGAGAAAGTATAAACTCCGTCTGAATCCCAACAAGTGCACTTTTGGTGTTCGTTCTGGAAGACTTCTGGGGTTCATTGTCAGTCAGAAAGGTATTGAGGTAGATCCTGATAAAGTCAAAGCTATTCGAGAAATGCCCGCACCCAAGACGGAAAAACAAGTAAGAGGTTTCCTTGGGAGACTGAACTATATTTCCAGATTTATATCTCATATGACTGCTACCTGTGGGCCGATTTTCAAGCTTCTCTGAAAGAACCAAGGATGTGTGTGGACAGAAGATTGTCAGAGAGCTTTTGATAGCATCAAAGAATATTTGCTTGAACCTCCCATTTTGATTCCTCCGGTGGAAGGAAGACCTTTGATTATGTACCTGACTATATTGGAAGACTCTATGGGATGTGTGCTTGGTCAACAAGATGAGACTGGAAGAAAGGAACATGCTGTATATTATCTGAGTAAGAAATTCACAGGCTGTGAGTCTCGATACTCATTGCTTGAGAAAACCTGTTATGCTTTGGCTTGGGCTGCTCGCCGTCTGCGCCAGTATATGATTAACCACACCACTTGGTTGATCTCCAAAATGGACCCGATTAAGTATATCTTTGAGAAGCCCGCCTTATCTGGAAGAATAGCCCGTTGGCAGACGTTGTTATCTGAATATGACATTGAGTATCACACTCAGAAAGCAATCAAAGGGAGTATTTTAGCCGATCATTTGGCTCACCAACCAATTGACGATTATCAACCCATCAAGTTTGATTTCCCAGATGAAGATGTTATGTACTTGAAAGCTAAAGATTGTGAAGAGCCGTTACCTGAAGAAGGACCTGATCCCGAATCACATTGGGGTTTGATATTTGAAGGAGCTGTGAATTCTTATGGAAATGGAATTGGGGCAATCATCGTCACTCCCCAAGGTACTCATATCCCGTTCATGGCGAGATTGAAGTTTGACTGCACGAACAACATGGCGGAATATGAGGCATGTATTATGGGTCTCGAAGAAGCAGTGGATCTAAGTATTAAGATTCTTGATATTTATGGAGATTTGGCATTGGTAATTAATCAAATCAAAGGAGAATGGGAGACTCGTCATCCTGGTTTGATCCCTTACAGAGACTATGCTAGAAGATTGTTAACTTTCTTCAACAAAGTGGAGTTACATCATATCCCTAGAGATGAAAACCAAATGGCTGATGCTTTAGCTACTTTGTCTTCAATGTTTCAAGTGAATAGTTGGAACGATGTGCCTACAATCCGAGTTATGCGCCTCAATAGACCTGCTCATGTGTTCTCAGTAGAAGAGGTTACCAACGACAAACCGTGGTTCTATGACATTAAACGTGTTCTTCAGACTCAAGAGTACCCGCCTGGGGCATCCAATAAAGATAGGAAGACATCGAGAAGATTAGCAAGCAATTTCTTCCTCAATGAAGAGGTTTTGTATAAGAGGAATTATGACATGGTCTTGCTCAGATGCGTAGACAGACGTGAAGCAGACATGCTAATGCAAGAAGTACATGAAGGATCCTTTGGCACTCATGCCAACGGACATGCAATGGCTAGAAAGATGTTGAGAGCTGGTTACTATTGGATGACAATGGAATCTGATTGCTGCAAGTATGTGAAGAAATGTCATAAATGTCAGATTTATGCGGACAAGATACATGTGCCACCGACCCTCCTCAACGTTATCTCTTCACCTTGGCCTTTCTCCATGTGGGGCATTGATATGATTGGAATGATTGAACCCAAAGCTTCAAATGGTCATAGTTTCATCTTGGTAGCGATCGATTATTTTACTAAATGGGTGGAAGCAGCATCTTATGCTAATGTAACCAGACAGGTGGTAGTCAGATTTATCAAGAATCAGATCATTTGACGATACGGCATCCCGAGCAAGATCATCACTGATAATGGTTCGAATTTGAATAACAAGATGATGAAAGAGCTTTGTGAAGAGTTCAAGATCGAACATCATAATTCTTCTCCTTACAGACCGAAGATGAATGGAGCTGTTGAAGCTGCTAACAAGAATATCAAGAAGATTGTCCAGAAGATGGTGGTAACTTATAAAGATTGGCATGAAATGCTTCCGTTTGCTCTGCATGGATACTGTACTTCAGTTCGAACTTCAACAGGCGCAACCCCATTTTCCCTAGTTTATGGTATGGAAGCAGTACTCCTCGTGGAGGTTGAGATTCCGTCTCTGAGAGTGTTGATGGAAGCCAAACTTTCTGAGGCCGAATGGTGTCAAAGTAGGTATGATCAGTTGAATTTAATTGAATAAAAGAGATTGACAACTTTGTGTCACGGTAAATTGTATCAGCAGAGAATGAAGAAGGCTTTTGATAAGAAGGTTCGACCGCGCGAGTTCAGAGAAGGTGACCTTGTGCTCAGGAAGATATTATCTTTCCAACCTGATTCTAGGGGCAAGTGGGCTCCGAATTATGAAGGACCGTATGTCGTTAAGAGAGTTTTCTCTGGAGGTGCTTTGATTCTCACCAATATGGACGGTGAAGAACTCCCGCGTCCCTTGAACGCCGATGCAGTCAAGAAGTATTTCGCTTAGATTTGAGTTGACAGTTTGATAAGTTGAAAACCCGAAGGGGCGGCTTAGGCAGGCTTCTGGTCAGACCAGTCTTGAATTTGAGCACATTTTGGGATTCGAAGTTGTTAGGGAGAATAGCGATCATTGTTTTTGTGTAACCTTTTCCTTTCATGTACTATTTCCCAAGTTTTTGTAAACCGTTGGAGTCGCATTGTTAGCGAACTACCATCTTATTAATGAAATTTGAGCATTTACCTTTTGTGGGCAAAATTTTAATTTTTATGGAAATACTTGAAACAAATTTACTTAAAATATTCTTATTTTAAAAATGTGTCGTGAATAACGAAAGGAATATTAACAGTTTGTTCCAAGGATGGTCAAGCCATGAAATGCAAAGCAGTACGGTATTTTATCCTTGCATGATGAACTTGTTTTCTTTCAAAATCGTCATGAGGTGTTGGTTGTGTAAGCTTGTGTTTCTGGTGGTACTAAGTTTGGTGACTCCCCAACTGTTCCAGTTAAGATTTGTTTCAGTTATCTTTATTTGAGCAGATTTCGGAAGTGTGGTACGCTTTGTCTCCTGCCAGTGGTCTATTGGTATTGTAAGATTGGATTTGAATGCTTTTCTCCTCAGAAGATTTGAGCCTTGTAGCGTGATACGCTCTGATGTTGCTTTGGGGTTCCAGTTCCAGTTATCTTCCGTCTTTTTTTTTAGGATTGGCCGAGTATCTATCATGCTGTGACATCTTATTATCTTCAAGATATTCCATCTGTTCGTTTTGTCAGCATAACATTCATTTATTCATTTACACTTATATCACGCATACATATTCACATTTGCCATCGATTTTGGTTTGTACTTTGTTTATTCAAATAACGTACATGTTTCTTTCCAAGTAGAAGGTTAACTTAGGCAGAAAATGTGCTTCCTTTCTAAATTCGCCAACTGAGCTAATCCTCATGGATGATTTTTGATTTAGCTCACCTTGTCCATTTTTGGATAGGATGAATTCCCCAATTAAGTTACTTTCTCATTGGTTGGAGTCTTGCTTGACTGTTTTCTCTCTAGTTATTCCTGGATGAAGTTGTTGTCTCTTGCGTAGGCTATCTCATGATTTTCCCCAGTGAAGTCGCGACCTAGACGTATGGTGCATTTATTTTGCGCATTTAAGTATGTGATCTCCTCGGGAAGGTTTGATTCATGATTCTCCTTGATGAATATTTTATTCTCTGCCAGTGTCATCACAACTTCCTTCTGAGTTACTTTTCGAAAAACGACAAGCGGCAGCTCTTCACGAGCAACTTGTGCGTTATTATTATTTTTGGAAAACGACAAGCGGCAGCTCTTCACGAGCAACTTGTGCGTTATTATTATTTTTGGAAAAAGACAAGCGGCAGCTCTTCACGAGCAACTTATGCGTCATTATTATCTTGTGGAAAACGACAAGCGGCAGCTCTTCACGAGCAACTTGTGCGTTATTATTATTTTTGGAAAATGACAAGCGGCAGCTCTTCACGAGCAACTTGTGCGTTATTATTATTTTGGAAAATGGCAAGCGGCAGTCTCTTTATTTGAGCAACTTGTACGTTATTATTTTTCTGGAAGACAACAAGTGGCAGCTTCTTTATTTGAGCAGCTTGTATGTTATTGGTATTTTCTTTGGAAAACAGCAAGTGGCGGCTTCTTTATTTGAGCAGCTTGTGTGTTATTGACACCCCTGGACGACAGCAAGTGGCAGCCTCTTTATTTGAGCAGCTTGTATGTCATAGTTTTTGGACGACAGCAAGTGGCAGCCTCTTTATTTGAGTAGCTTGTATGTCATAATATTTTTTGGGAAGACGGCAAGTGGCAGCTTCTTTATTTGAGCAGCTTGCGTATCTACAATCTTATTATTATATCAGCATTAATGAGTATATCTCCGGAAATCTCGCAGAGAAGTTTGTTATGAATCTTTACCTTCAGAAGTTGGTAATCCATCATCAGCAAAATTTGATACTCTCTGTCTATCTTTGACTTTGGGTTGTGAACTCACTGTTTTTGGGTCGATAATCTGTTTTATGGCCTATGCAAGATGCCTTCTTTGTTAGGGTCGGAGGTCGTATTCCCTCAATTTTATTCGCCGTCAAGAGTCTGTCGTTTGAAATCGATGGCTCGTTTCCCCAGTAGTGTATAATCCACGTCTCTGTGTTTTGTTGGTGTTTGATTCCTCCAGCATTGTCTTGTTTCATACAATATCTTTCTCTGTGAATTCAATCACTGCATTCATATCAAACATAATGGCGGTATCTTAGGGTAAATATTTGCGTATTATGTATTTAAGTACCTTCAATCTCGTCGAAACGAAGATTTTAATCTTCATATCTCCGAATAGAAGAAACTTAAATAGGGGCAGCTGTTGTACCCCAAATTTTGACCTAAGATACCATCTCTCATCTGCATCGTTACATTGCGAGCGTTTTGATCTTTTGATTTTTAAAATTCATAACTTTTTCGAGTCGAGAGCTGTTTATTTTTTGAACGCTAAATTTATTAATCGATCAATGCTAAAACAATGTTTATTAATTATTTATTATCTTAAATTTAAATAATTGGAATTTATTTTCAGTTATTATATAATTTAAAGATTTATGAATAATGAAATAAACATTTGAAAAGGAGTTTATTAATTGATCAAGCAATGTTTATTTAATTATTTATTGTTCTAAGTTTAAATAGTTGAAATTTTATTTTCAGTTGTTATAATTTAGAAGAATTAAAAATAGTGAAGTAAATAATTGAAATTATTAATTGATTAATGATGTTTATTTATTTGTTTATTATTCTGAATTTAAGTAATTGAAATTGATTTTCAGTTACTATATAATTTAAAGAATTATAAACGATAAATAAATAATTGGAAAGAAGAAAGAATTAATTGGTAAAATATTGGAATTTTATTTACTTTATTCTAATTATTACAATTGTTATTTAAATATTGTATTATTTACAAAAATATTTACAATAACAATTATATAAAATGCTTAAAGTAAAATAAAAACTATTCTAATTTTTCCTAAATTCTAAATCTTCATCTTCTATCCAATGCTTCTTTGTCTGCTCATTTAATTTTACCTGCAAAACAATTAAAAGAAAAAAGTCAGAAATAAATAAATAATTAAAAGCAGAAAATTATTTTAGTGTTCATCATTAAAAGCAAACGGCTGGAATCAATTTTTACCCTTTTTGCAAATCACGGGATTCCTCCCGGTTCACAAAAAGGGATGAATTTTTATTTTCAAAAATGAATGCACAATTTAAAAGGATGCACAAATTCATTTTGTTTTCAAAACTGCATAATTAAAAATTAATTGCACTGCATGTTTCAAACAACATATGCATAATCAAGTTACATACACAAGGCCAAAGTGCAACGTAAACCATGCCATGCATATAGGAAGATGCCAAAACAATAGACTCCTCTACTGTTACATTGCAAGTCAAAGAGGATATGCAATTTTAAAACCAATTTGCAAGCAAAGCATATTTTCCATTTACATCATTTTCCAGCACTATTGCTTTTTCAGAACAAATACATAACATATCATTTTTATGTCAATTTGTATTGAGGAGAGAGAAGAGAGATAGAAGTTTGGTTTTACAGGTTTTGGTTTAGGCAGGAAGAGGATAGAAACAGAACAACAGTAACTCAGTAAGAAATAGAAAGCATAAGAAAGGAATACAAACAAACTATTGGGGCAGTAGATGTGCAGAAGGCCAAGAGAATATAATAAAAGTATTCAACCTGTAACATAAACGAGGAAGCCACAAAATATATAACACAACAAACTCCTTCAAACAAAAGGGGAGTTCATAACCTGCCTGAAACTTTCAAAACCAAAACTGTCAAACAAATACAAGGAAAATTTCTCAAAGTCCCAAGCCTAAACTTGCATTCAAGACCATAAAATCATAACCACAAAACCATTAACCTGCATCACCATTACCAAAACCTTCCACCTACTTTCAAACATTAAACCACAAAACCATTAACCTGCATCACCATTACCAAAACCTTCCACCTACTGTCAAACATTAAACCACAAAACCATTAACCTGCATAACCATAAAACCTGTACCAGTAAAACTTTGGCCCTATCCAACCTGACCAAATAACCATTTCAAAGTCTCAAAGCCAAAACCAAAAACCTTTTGGCCTAAAAACCAAGATACCCTGTTAAGGCCAGAACCTGTTGTCTTATGGCCTAAACCAAACAAAAACCATAGAACCTACTGCATAAAACCAGTAAAACCATCACCAAAATCAAAACCATGTCAAATACCATGGCCTAAAACCATAACCCCTGTCCATCCAACCAAAGAAAAACCCAGAACAATGCAAGCTTTTTATCAAACCCATGTCAAAACATTTCAACATTAGCATCAAGGCAACAAAATCATAGAAAGAAGAAGGAAGAAGCTAGTCAAAACCACATTTCGACATTAGCATCAAGGCAACATAAACATTCAAGGTCAACAGTAGGCGAGAAGAAGAAGAGGAAAAGCATACAGTAAAGCCTCAAACATTCATCATAGGCTAATACAACAAGGCGACAGAATCACAGCAAGCAAGCAAGAAATAAGAACGAAATACCGGTAGTCCGAAGCAAGCTCACGGCATCAACCTTCCTCGCCCCGGCCTCCTAGCTCGCCCCTACCTTCCTCCTCCGTCTCCGTCTCTAGGTAACATTTTTTCCCTCTTTTACTTTCATAATACCTCAATAATCACATAAAAATGAAGTAAGAATCAAAACAGAATCAAATTACAACATGCAGTAATCAACAAACCCTAACGAAATAGATAACATTGTACCGTGATTCCATCGCCCTGGCTTTCGTTGGAGGGAAGAGGAAGGCAGAGGATACTGGTGGCCGTTGGGACAGAGGAAACTCAGAGACTCAGAAGCACGAAGAAGAAGATGGAACGAAGAAGACGAACGCGTGAACAAGAGAGAACAGGCGCCGTTTTGCACGTTTACCTTAACCCTAATCCCTTTTCCAAATGCTAAAACATAGTGTTAACCCTAAAAACAAATTAGTAAATAAATGGACCTCACCCCTTTTACGCCTAAGCCAGCGAAACCCTTTGTGCACCCCTCTGTTTTCAGTTTTGTTTGGGCCTTTTAAAATCTTTAACCCATATATTTACCTGTCCACTTTTTCCTTTGATACCCATCCTTTTTCTATTTTGTTATCTTTTAGTTTTTTTTAGAATTATTATTACATTAGTTAATTAGTGAAGATCTAATATAAAAAAAAGAGAGATGAAATTTAATTAAAACATTTTAAATAATGTGACCTATTTTAGTTTAACTTTAGGTTTAATTTAGAATTTTAATACCATTTTCTTTAGATTTAAGTTAATAACCTTTAAGTTTTAACTTAGTTTAGATTTATTTATTAATTCTTAAATAATGCTTTTGTTAATATTAAAAATATATAAAAAACAAATATATAAAAAAAATAGAATTCAAGAATTAAAACATTTTCTTTTCATTAATATTAAACAAAAATCCAAAAAATGCATATTTACACCATTTAGTCTTTTATTTAATTGTTATCTGCATAATTTTTCTGTTTAATTATTTAATATTTACTTGCTTATTCCGTTTACGTTTAAATCCAAGGGAAAAACGATTAAATTTGTTGACTTCATGTCCTCAAGTCCGATCACGCGAACATTCGCATTTCATTAAAACTTAGGATAATTTTTCCTCAAATATTCAATCTTTTCAAAACTTATACCTTTTAAGCAAAAACTTCGACATTAGGTCGTCGTATCTTCAGAAACCCGTTTGTACCCCTTTTCAGCCAAAACAATTTATTTTTCAATCCAACGAACAATTTTAATAAACAGATATTTCAAAAGGTTCCTATAGAGTACTATAGATACATTGGGTGCTAATACCTTCCCACTGTATAACCAACCCCCGAACCATAGATCTCTTTTCAAAACGCCTTGTATTTTTACTTTTTTAAAAGTATTATTTTACATTGCATATTTAGGGTTTTATTTCGCTCTTTTCCCTTTTCCCTTGGAAATAATAAAGCGCGGTGGCGACTCTTGCTTTTTGTGAGACGAATTAATCAATAATTCGATCTCCGACTTACCCCGCTACATTTTTTATCGCTACACTAAGGACAATCCTCTTGGCACATCGAATGTTCGCCATTTCTCCTTACTTAGCCTTTTCCTATTTTCTGTTTTTAGCTAAGTGTCCACGAGGATATTTGTTGGAGGCTTGAAAGTTGATGGCCTCTTTGCCTGGTTCATTGGTCCTTTCTGATATCCTCTTCTGGGATCATATCTAACCTCAGAAACCATGTTGGGTTGGGAATTGGTGGCCCATTTCTCCTTTGTTGCCCTTATGCCCTGTATGTGTTATGCAACCTTTTTGTCGAAGATGGAACTGCACCTTGGACACAACATAACTTCATACTTCTTTTTCTGGCATCGTTGCAGAAAATATTCCAGATTCTCATTCTCTTTAGGAAATGCAGTTTTATTCACTTCCGCTTGTCTGATGGCCTCTTATGAAGCCTTTGCCTTAGATACTTCGACCATATTGACTTCTACGTTGCTCTTGGCAGCGAGATTCATCTTTTGTATTTTGGCTTCAAGGTCCTCTGTCGAACCCTTAAGGACAGCCAAGTAAGAACCTGCAGTAGTCCTTTTGTTTGAGTCTTCAGTAGCTCATTTGCTTAGTCCTTCAGTAGCCTCTTTTCTTAGGCCTTCAGTAGCTCTTCTCACCCCTTCGACAGTCTTTCTGGAGATGTTCCCAGTGAAACTGCCGAAAACCGGCTTATTGACGAAGTCTTCAGAAACTTCGACCATGTTGATGCCTTATGGTTCAGCATAGTGGGCATCAGCTTGCAATGGGTTTGCATCGATTTTCATTGGAGGTTTGTCAGCAAATTTAAGTTTGCCTTCTTTGATCGCTCCTTGAATGAGATCCCTGAAAAGAAAAAATTATGAAGTTTTATGTCCTAAAAAATTATGATACTTACAAAAACCTCTTTTCTTTCTTTGTTCTAAAGGAGGAATTTTTACTCCTGGGGGTACTATCATTTGGCCATCTTTAACTAACAAGTCAAATATCTCATCACATTTTGTGACATCGAAACTATATGTTTTCTTTGGGAATCTATCACTGTTCTTTTCTGACTCAGTAGGATTCTTCCCATCTGAGGGCACTAACAATCTACAAGAGTATGGTGGTCCTTGATTTAACTCTGCTAAATCTATTTCGCTTTCTTAGATAGCTATAGGATCACTAGATGTCTTTGGAACATCATCATCCATTTCGACATAGGCTACCCTTTCACTTCGACGAGTCTTAGTTGCTTTAGCTTTTTTAATTTTAAGACGTTCTACTTGTCGAACTCTATCGGCCAATTGGGCAATATCCCTCAGGTATTGGGTATCTAGTTTTTTCCTAATAGAATAATCTAGGCCCTCTACTGCTATTTCGACCAATTCATGATCGGGCACTTATGTAAAGCATATGGCTTTGAGCAGTCTAAATCTATTTATATATTCCTCTATCGGCTCGGTGAATCTCCTTTTTACGCTAGCCAGTTCTTTCAGACTTATTTTGGTTTATCCCATGTAAAATTGTTCATGGAACAATCTCTCCAATTGATTCCAATTGTAGATCGAAATGGCTGGGAGGGTGGTAAACCAAGTAAAAGCATTTTTAGTTAGAGAACTTGGGAAGTACTTAATCCTAAGGCTCTTGTAATTTGATATTTCCCTAGATTATATCAAATATCTCGCTACATGTTCGACAGTGGACTCTGTCGTATCCCCTGAAAACTTAGTGAACTTTGGAACTTTTCACCTAGGGGGTAAATCTGTTTGCAAGATATACTCTGACAATGGAGATGTAAAGTTTGGCCTATGAAATTCAATGTTCATTCCATTTTGTATCATGATTCTTTCGATCATGGTTGTCAGATTATTATGGTGTCGAACCTACTGTATCAGTTTGTCAGCATTTTGGTTTCTATTTACCACCATTACACCTTGATCACCATCTCTAGGGATCTGTAGGGGAAATCTAGGTATTTCGACCCTAGGTTGTTCGATTTCCACTCTGTGGTTCCTCCTATCTAGTTATTGGTTTTGGTTAATGGTTACATCTTCTTCTAAGACTATACCTTGATTCTCTCTTATTGGTTCTCTTTGGGGTTGTCGAATAGGTTGGGGAACCTCAAAAAAATTAAGCCATGCGCGTCATCTGCACTCACATTTGTTGGTTCGATTGGGTGGTGTTTTATATTAGAGGGTTCAACATTGTACTCAGAGTTTGGGCCAACATTTCTACCATATCATGGTTGCTTTCATCCATATGTTGCCTCAAAATTTCTACGGAAGCATTTGTGAGGCTTGGTATTGCACGGGATGATCCTACTAAGAGTTGGTTTCTACCCAAATTCGCCATACCAGTTCCAGATCCCTGTAATAGCGAAGACGCACTTACCAAAGGTTCTGAAAATGTAGACGCAACGTTCATAAGACTAGCCATTTCAGTAGTTAGCATGCCATAAGGCTGGTCTCGACCCATCCAGGCTGTCGAAAATCCTGGGGGAACGTATGGTCGAGATTCTGGATTCACCCTTGGTGGGGGTGTTCCTGATGGACCTCTAGAACCTGCATACGAAAGTATTGGTCCTATTTGAGTTGCTGTTAATGTTGGTGTCGAACCAACGGTTGACGATATAGTTTCACTAAAGGTTGGTATAACCATTGTTCCCATAGTAATTGGTGGAGGTATTTCTTCATTATTTGGCTGATTAGCCATTTCACTTTCACTATTTCTCCTTCTATTTGTACACTCTTTGGTGGTTAATTTACCACTTCTTAATAGCATACAAGACTTTGTAAAAGAAAGGAAATTATGCAAAGCATTTATGTTAATATAAACAACCAAAACATAAAATAAAAATTAGCAACGTCCCACCGAGTGTGCCAATTTGTTTGTTGTGTTATTCGGTAAACAACCGCTGATCCTCCAAAAGGGTAATTTTTTGGTTACTCGTAGGATCGATCAGTTTGATCTTAAGACATATGCTATTATAAATAAAGAACACACGTTCGACTAAGAAAGGTTGAGGTTTGAAATGATTTTGAGTGTAAAAGGTAAACAGAAAAGGGGTTGAGAAGAGTTTAAGTGCAGGAATCTGATAAAAAGTGCAAGTAAATTGAAAGGTAAAATAGATGTTTGCAAGAAATAAAAAAAGGCAAGGAATGTAAAGAGAAATGTAAAAGACTTTTATTATAAAATGTGGTGTTTCAAACATACATTTTCAGTATTCTTTCTCACGCAGCGGGTACTCGAATAGTATTGAATGATTTGTACAGTTAGTTGAACACACAGAAATCTACATAAACTTCCTATATTTATACTTAAAACTAGGTAACCATCGAGAAGTTGCTTTTCTCTAGGATGACGATAAGTGTCTTCTGCATATACTTCGACCTCTATCTTCATGCCACATTACTTTCCTCAACTGCTAAGTGAACTGATTTTCCCTCCTTTCTTCAGATTCAAAATCACATGTTGTTGATACTAGGTTTCCTTTTAGTCGAAGGCCTTGGAGCCCTTTCAGTCGAAGGCCACAAGAACCTCCTGGTCGAAGATTACTTTAACTCAGAAATTTCTCTAAGTATTTTTCCAATCTGTCGAAGTATTTCCAGCTTAGATTTGTTCAGTCTATTTTTGGCCCATAAGGCCAATTTGTTGTGGGTGTCGAATTTAGGAGCTAACACCTGGAAAGAGTTTTTTATTAGGGCTAACTGAGTAGGGGCTCAATCGAAGAGGCCCCAATGATGAGATTTGAGCCATTCTAAGGACACACCTTGGTGGCCCATTCAAAAATGGCACAAAACATACATATGAAAGGCACTCAAAAAGTCCATTCGAAGGAGGCAACCAAAGGCCCATTCTAAGGGTACACAAATGGTCCATTCAAATGACCCATTCGAAGGAGGCAACCAAAAGCCCATTCGAAGGATATACAAGAGGTCCAATCGAAGGGCAGGGACTGAAGGTATTCGAAAGCCAAAATTGTCCACATTCATTCAAATTCAAAAAAGAGACAAGTTTCCATGACTTTGTCAAAGATACAAAACATCATTCATGGCTTTGAAAACACTTGTTTATGGCTGTTTAAACCTTTGTTCTCTTATCCCCTCAACCCACTCTATATAAAGAACACACTAGCCATATCAAAAGGAGGCTGGACACAACCAGAGAGAGAGTCACACGAAATTAAAAACACGTTCTTTGAGGTTTCCTGAAGCTTTTCCAATCATCCCCAACCCTTAAGCAAGTATCCCAATATCCAGAAGTGCCAAATCGAAGCAACCCTTAAACAAGGGTATCCACGCCTGAAACCACATATTCATATATCACCATTGGTAAGAATTGGTAAAAGATCAAACTTTAAATTTACATGATAGATTAACACTTGTAACTCATTCGATTTGTATTCAAGATTAAGAACCTGGGTTCGACACCCAGGTTTGCATTTGTTTTGTTTCTAACGCTTGTACTGCAGACCAAGGCTGAGAAGACCAGCACGCACAGGATCAAAGGACCTGGGTTCGACACCCACGTCTTACATCTTTATTGTTCTAATGTTTGTCTTACATATATGAATCGAAAAGCAGATTGCCCTCCTGGATCAAAGAAGACAGTTCCCTCCTAGATCGAAGAAAATAACACCCTTCACAAAATCGAAAGGCAACTTCCCCCTCTAGATCGAAAAGCCCCTTTTTCTCCATGGATCGAAGGATGCCCCCCTTGTATTTTTATTTTTTTTTGTTTTCATTGACTTCTTTTTATTTCAACTTTAAATCAAAAAATCACAAAAAAAAAACATTAGGCTAGTATTTTTCTAATTAAGTTAATTTTGTAAACAAATTAATTGATCATTTTAACCTTTCTTGAAATTAAAATTAAATATACTTAGGTTGTATTTTCTTAAAATAAAACAAAACAAACAAAAAGATTTGTCTTCCTTAGGATTTAGACGTCCGTGTTAATTTGTTTGTGCATTTATTTACTTTCACATTTTTCATCTTATTGTAACTGCTTCCCATTTTGTAATAGTAACTCGGACTTTACTTTTCACATTTCTATAATGTACCTCTCACAAAGCCATGTAATAGCGTAGGAAAGACTAATAAACAATGCTAGCAAACTTAACAAAAAGACAAAAATAAGTGAAATATAATACACTTGCACATATATACCTCTAGGGTACCCCACTTTGGTTGCCTTTGGAAATAAAACAGTCATGTCCTTCGAGAGAGGGACGCTTTAGCAAAGACCAACAAATCAAAAGATCATAGTCCCTCGACGACCCTACAGTTGCCTTTCGGTAAATGATATAGTGCCTAAACAGAACTTGCTAAAGTGTCTTTATATTGTTGCCTTTATGACTATATTTCCCTTAGAATGTCCGTCATACATCCAACGATGGGGCTTCTTATCAATCAATGGTAAGGTAGCAACATCAAAAGGAGGAGGAAAAAATATTAGACCTTTTTAAGTAGATAAGATGCTCATAGTTGCTCGCTTGCTCACAACAAAAAAACATTTACACACCAACACTTTCAATTGAAACATTTTCAAAAGTCAAACCCCTTTGTACGTAATATTATAGAGACGGGAATCATTACAAAGGAACTTTTCAAAATCACTTTCAAAAACATCTTCCACAAACACTTCTTTAAACTATTTTCAAAACCAACACTTTGTACGCATTCTTATAGAAACGAGAATCATTACAAAGACGTTTTCAAAATATTTTCAAACCCACACCACAAGCACATTTTCAAACTAAAGCAAAGTGAACTAGCAAGAAACTAAGATCCTGTAGAAAAATACGGATGGAAAGGGTGCTAATACCTTCCCTTTCAATAATCTACCCCCTTACTCAGAAATTTCTCAAAAAGGTCTTTTTCTGTTCTTTTCATCCTTTCTTTAATTTGGATAAAAGAAAAGTCGATGGCGACTCTTTCTTATCACAACATTTTCAAACACAAACGCAAAACAAGTATTAAACAGTCGGTTCTGCCACTGTATCACACAATGCAACTTCTTTAAATTCATGCATGTGGTACCAACACTTCACTGATGACATTGTCATCGTTTTCTCCAAAGATCCCCACCAATAGGATCAATTTCCCCTTGAAAACGGAGACTTCAGAAATTGCACTCAAATCCATACTATGGGATTAAGGCCATCACTAAACCAATTGTCCTGCAACTTCACTGGACCGAATTTCTAACAACATCACTGGACGGAAGTCCTACTCTTATGCCATGAATGCATAATGTGAAACATCTTAATAAACAAATTACCACTGCTAGTCAAAATGCGTCATCATTCATATAATCATCCTAAATATCAAGACATGCATCATAACACGAAACAACATCATCATAGCATCAATGATTCATTATATACACATATGTCATACTAAATTAATCTATGAATCATCTTATTCATCAAAACATAGCTACCGGAATTATACTTCATATTATTCATTTTATTACACCTAGTCATACTTCATCATGTTAGCTATCCAACACTTTAAATGGAACCTCAAACAGAGTTCTAAAACTCAAGTTATGGCACTTTAAAAATTATGTTGATTTCCATTACCTAGTGCTCTCCCGATGTGGGAGCGACAACCCACCAATTCTTCTCTGGCCTATATCGCCCGACGACACGTCTTACTCGCCCAACGAAGCACCTTTCACTCCTACATTGCCCGACGATGATGCGAGCGAGACACTCCAGTAGCTTCACTTTTCTTCCCATCCCTTCTCTTCCAAGTCCGCCCCATGATGACCAGGCGACATCATCATTTCCTGGTGACGCTTCCTATCACCCGATGATCCTATGCGAACATGACTTCTCTGTTGCGATCTCTACATTGTACCTGTTCTATTTTTACACGATTTCATCATATTACAGGTCTCCAATCATCATAATTTCACTTGGTTTCATCATATAACAACAACACAATTTACCATACATCATATGCATCAATTCTTTGCAAGAAAATATCACAATTTCACCAATTTATCATCAAACATCATTTTAACATCATCAAACAAAAACACAACACAAACCTACAGTTATCTAAACCTTAGATCAATTATAAAAACAATGATAAACCCCTTTACCTTAGATTCCTAACAACAATCTATTTCCTCTTCTCGCGTTCTACAAAAACCCTCTGAGTTCTTCAGTGCCCTAGCTTTGCTCATTCTCTCTTTTCTGTAAAAGAGATCATACAGAATGAGAAAACACAAACATTATTTTCCTTTTGTCAATCTTAACCCTAATATGTTCTTCCCTTCTTATCCTCACTTACTTCAACATATTACCACCTTGCCCTCATAGTCTCTACATCATATCTTATTTCTATTTAACTAATTAAAACAATTCCAACTAATCATTCTAATTATCTAAATTATTCTAAAACATTATGTACCTTCTTAATTCCGACTACCCCAACATACACCATACAAAACATCATATAAAGCATCATGATTATCCATACATCGCATTAACATCACAATTAAGCCACAAATACTCAACATAAATTAATCAAATAATTAAATAAGTAATCTAATTATTTTGGGGTGTTACAAAGATCACATAATTTGATGATGAATAGCCAAAGAACGAAACAAAAATGACCAAGTATGACGAAATAGAAACTTGGGGAAAATTGGCTGAAAAAGGGGAGCAAACGCGAGTAAGCTACTGGAAAAATTATGCCATCATCGTGCGCGTGATGGATCTAAGTAAGTTGCATCACGTGTGATGCAGGATATCACGCACGCGATGTGCCTTTTTCTGGGCAATTTTCTAACACAATCTGATAGCTCCTAAAGGATTTTAAAAAGGGTTTTTTTGCACTTTTTAAGGGTATTGCGATTTTACGATGCAAGTGACAATTTACAACACCAGAAGACATATTTGGAGTGCATTTGAAGCCATTAGGGTCAATTATTCAATGAATCTCTTATTCAAACCTCTTATTTTTTATTGGTAGTGTAGTTTTCATTTTTAATAGCTAATTCTCTCATATGCTAGGTTTTGTTTGATGAACCTATTTTAATAGTGTTGGGACATATGTTTGATTTGTTATTGCATAATGAACTGGAGTTATAATTGTATTCAATTGCACCTTGTTCTTAATGCTTTTTATGTGAGATACTCTTTTAATCTCATTTTGGGAACATAGGGAATATTGGCCATTAGTCTATGCTTTGGACCTAGGGCAATTGTTGTGCTTATGTCGGTTGAATAGGGATAGGAAACCTCAAGTAGTGGCTTAGAAATTAACGTTCTATTACATTGCCTAATATTGCTTACTGTCATACCCTAATTTTTGGCCCTTTTATAGTTCTAACATAATAAGTTCATGCATCATTCTCATACCCATGCATGCATATCATTGATTCAAATGTAAGGGATCAAGGGTTTTGATAGAAGAGTGTGCACTGTTCAAAGATGAAGAGAGCTATTATTCAAAGATAGAAGATAAGGATTCCATCATCATAAGTTTCATCTCAACACACAAGTTTTTTGTCCAAAGATTTCTCAAAGACTCATAAGAGGATTAGGGTTTGAAGTTTGAATCATTATCTCCTATCTTATTGATCTTTAACTAGGTTTTGATCAAATTCATCTAAGGCTGACTTTTTTGAGCAAAGAAAGTGTCCATGGTTCCTAACATACCTCAAGACATCTATGTGAATCTTATTCATCATCATTTTTAATCATAAGAATCAAGATTGGATGGATAGATTGAGATTTGAATGCATTTTATCAAAAGTCAACAGGAAAGTCAAAGTTTTACTAAGATTTTTTAGTCAAAATTGAAGTCAAAATGTCAAAGTTGAGAAATTTTGGTCATTTGTTGCAAAAAGTCAAAGGAAATGGTAAAAATTCAAGTTACTTGCAAAAGAAGTAATCTTTGAAACTTAGAGAATTTTTCTAAGTACAAAATATTTGTGTTCATGTTACTATATTTCAAACTCTATATCTCATTCAATAATGGTTAAGAATTTGCAAGCTCATGGTCAAATTGAAGAGGAAATTTAATGCTTCAAATTTTCCCTTGTGGATGATTTCTCGAAAAGTCCATGGAATGCAAGATATTTGGTCATAAATTTTGGTTCTCCTTCATTTTTGTGTGAGCTAACACTTAGTGAAAATTTGAAACTTTGATCAGGTTTATTGGCATGACTTCCAAAGCATTTCTCTTTGTGATCTAAGCCTTATTTTGGGTTGCATTCAACACAAAAGTTATAGAATAATCCATGCTCTTTCTTTTGATCCCAAACTTGTCTCAATAGGTGCAAGGGACATTAATATATCACCTTTGGAAGTCACACACTTCAACTTGTAATTGGATTCTGACTTAGAGAAAATTTGACAAACATTTAGTCAGTTTCATGAAGGCATCTTCAAGGTTATTTTTCTCCATGATCCAGGAATCACCTCATATTCACTTTAACAAAAAAAATATTAAGCTTTCTTCCTTCTTTCCATTAAGCCCAAGTTTAGCTCAGATGGTGCAAATAACTACAAGTTATGAGCATGAGAAGTAGTAAAGAGAAACACGGGCTCCATTGTTAGCAGAATTGCAGTTTTGAGTCATTATTCCATTATAGGCTTTTTGTTATTCTTTGTAGCACAAATACACACATATACCACACATTTCATTTACTCCAAATGGACATATATTCCCTTTATCTCTCATGCACCATATTTCCCAAAATGGCCAAAAATGGAAAGATGCTTTCCACTCTTCCTTCCACCCAGCTATGACATCACCCTCACTCCTCTTTCATGCTCTCTCTAACCTCACAATGCAGCAATAACACAACATTACACACATCAAATGCACGATCCACTTTTCTGATTTTCTCATTTCTTACTCAAGAAGTTTTCTAACAAAATTTTAACCAAGGTTAAGTGTTAACCTCACTACACCAATTCACTATATAAGGAGATCATTCCTCTCATTTTAAACAACAACAACAACACTAACAACAACAAGGAGAAAAGTGTTGTTTGCAAGCACTAGAAGAATATCTCAAAACTTCTTTACTCTCTCAACATCTGTAAGCTATCTCCTTATTCTTTGTTCTCATCATCTTAATCTGAGGATTTTGAAGAACTTGTAGTGGTTTTCTCTACATCCTTACCAAAGAAGAAAGAGCAATGGACTCTTAGTCCACTTTGTAATCTTCTACAAGCTCAAACCCTCTCATTCTTAGACTTAAAGGCATGTAGTTAGGTCTCATGCATTATATAATACGGTGGCAAAACCTACTGTTTATACTGGTTTTGCTTTTGTATTCGCAAATGTTGCAGTAAGAAAGAGTCGCCACCGACTTTTCTTTTATCCAACAAAGGAAATGGTGAAAAGCACAGAAAAAGACCTTTCAAGAGTTTTCTGAGTAAGGGGGTAGATTATGGAAAGGGAAGGTGATAACACCCTTTCTATCCATAGTTTTCTACGAGCTCTTAGATGCTTAGCTCATTTTGAAATGCTTTGTGCTTTGTGTGTTTTTGAAAAGTATTTTTGAAATGCCAATAGTGTGATATGGTGGGAGAACTGACTTGAGGTTTCGTGTTTTGTGTTTGCAAATGTTTCGATTTAGCAAGAGTCACCACCGACTTTTTATTTTATCCTAAGGAAAGGTCAAAAATCACAGGAAAGACCTTTGAGATGTTTTCTTGGGTTCGGGGAGTAGATTATAAAAAGGGAAGGTATTAGCACCCTTTCTATCCATGGTTATCCATAGGCTCTTAGTTACTTGTTTAGGTCACTTGCTTTGCTTTTCAATTGTTTGAAATGGTGCTCTTCAATTGTTTGAAATGGTGCTTTGTGTGTGATTTTGAAAGATGTTTTGAAAAGAGGCCATCGTTGTGGCAACCATTGTAATGATTCTTGTTTGAATGTATACAAAGGTGTTTTTGTCTTTTGAAAAGTTTTCAATGTTTGAAAGTAGGATTTTGAAATTGTGTTGTGAAGTGTGTTTGAAAATAGCAAGGATGTTTTGCAAGCTTTTGATCAAGTAATTAAGAGCTATCTACCCTATTTTACTCAAAGATCTTTCTTATGTTTTTAACCTTTTTAACAGTGTTGTTTCACCATTGTATTTGGTGTATAACCTTGTGTTAGGATGTTAAACATGACAGGCACGAGTCATCGTATACAATCATTGAAAGCAACTTGTGAGACGCTCTAGCAATTTTGTAAGGGACGAGATTGTTTTATCAAAGGGAACATCGAGGGTCATCGAGGGACTTTGATCTTTGTTTATCGAAGGGGCATTTGCTAGAGTGTCTCATACTCGAGGGACATGATTGCATTTTCCGAGGCAACAAGCGAGGTTACCCTAGAGGTGCAAGTGTGCATTGTGTTTGTTTTTAATGCATTTTTGTCTTTGATTAGGTCAAACTATTTGTTGGTTTTGATTTTGCATACAAACCCTAATTCTATAATCATGGCATAATTGAAAGCTTTAAGTGCGAGAATTTAAATTCTAATCTATTACAACATGATTATGGGGATGGGGGTACAATTTTGGATAGAGGATTATTTGGCAAGAAATTTAAATCCTAAGTTATTACAACCAAATTGAATTTACAATGCATAATATTTAAATGTACAATATTTAAATAAACAAAATAAATAAATATATAATAAAATGTATTATGCAAAAAAGAAGTTTTTATGTATGTAAAAATATTTTCAATGTAAAGAAATATAAATAAATAAAAAAAAGGATTAATTTTATTTATTTTAGGGTAAACCCTAATTTCTTTCAAGAAGATAAATATTATATATTATTTATATACAAAAATATATTAATATGTACAAAAATGAAATATTATTTAAAAAAAAGTGTTTTTTAATATATTTTTCAAGCATTTTTTATGTTTGGAAATAAAATAATAAAGTCAGAAATAAAATTAAAATGCAAAAATAATAAAAATACAAGAAATTGGGCCAGGGGGTGTGAAATTGAAAATGGGGGTGTTAAAAGTGAGAGATAGCCAGGCCCAGCCCAGCTACTTCATATTCTTCCTTCGTTCAACAAAAGCACGCGCGTTCGGAGTTCAAACTCGTATCTCCTGTTTCAGTGCTTAAAAACAAAAACTTGTAACATGAAAGTTGTAGAGCATAATCACACGATTCCAACCATATAAAAAACTTAATCTAACTCTCAAAGACCAGAGAGAATTTCTTTGGCCCTAAATCTTGACCTAGTTTTTTCAGAAAGTTCAAACATCAAATACTCCTAGCTCAGTTAACATAAATGAATTTTATGCATATGTACAACTCAAGGGCAATGAGAACTATATTTTTCATTCACAAACCTAAGCCTAATGATTCCTAAATAGAGAGATAGGAAGTTGCAAAATACCTGTTTTAGTTGGACACGAGTATGGAAATGTAGAGCTTTTTAGTGAGGTCTGAGATTCCTGGTAGCTTGCCTGAACTTCACTTGGTCTTTTCCAATAGCTAGTTTGCTTCGAAGTTCTTGAATCAGCCTCTAGAAGTTAACCTGCACAAGCTTGAAATGAAAATGGTGAACACTGTAAATGGAGTTACAGTTGGCAATGGAGGTTTGGGATATCTTGAGTGAGTTGAATGGAAGGTATTGGAACTTGTTGCAAGCAAAACGCACGAGTGGATGTGAGAATGGAAGTGATTCTGCAGGGCCTGCCCTGTTTTGCAAGAAAATGTGATTTTTGTGTACAAGGGTGTTTGAGGGATGAATGGCTCGTGTTTCTGGCTCCAAGGGATGTGCAAAACTTGTTTGGCATGTTGGCAAGACTTGGTTATATCAGATTCACAAGATATGGACTTTTGGCACAATGACTTGTTTTTGAAGTGAAAGTGAGAAGTGACCATGCTATGGCCTGTATAGGCTAGCTCCAAGCATGCACATAGTTAGTGTACTATGCCTGATATTATTGAACTTTGTTTGATGCAAAAGATTGGGTCCTTGGCTCAAGATTAGCAATTTGACATAAAGCATGCTTTATGTAAATGGAAATGCTACCTTTATGCCCAAAATGGATTTATTCATTGTATAATACTTCCTTGATCAGAACAATGCCTCTAACAAAAGTGTCTGCATTCAATTTTTGAGTGTTGATGGGTTTAGAGACCTGTAATTAAGTACAAAGCTAGTTTGGTCGGATTTTGCAACTTGTATGAGCATGTATTGGCCATGGTTACAAAGTGAGTTTTTTCCAACTTCAAGCATTCTATTCTCCCTACCCACAAATGTGTTTGAGGAGTTCTTGGACAATTTGGAAAGCTTGAAACATGTACTATAATAGATCTTTGAAATGCAACTTGAGACTCCAAGTGGAACTATGTGAAAAATGGCCAAGAAGATGGGTCAAAATCCTGCCTAAATTAGGGCAAAATTTCTCTAAGTTAAAAGTTTTAGGGACCCTTATTCCAAAAATCATAACTTGAGATCCAAGCTTCTTTTGAGAAAACTTTGTGAATCAAAGTTGTATACTTTGTGGAGGACTACAACTTTCATGTTGTAAGTTTTGTTTGAATCCATTTTAGTCTTGGTGAAAAATGTGGGGCAAAGTTAGGAAAAATTAAGAAAATTTCATAACTTAGAAAATTTCTAAGTTATGAAAATTTTCAATTTCAAACCCTAATTTGCAATTTTGGGTTTCTTGATGAACAAGTTTCATATTTTGACATATCTTGATGAAAAATGACCCTTGGCACTTGATTTTGACCAAAAAGTCAAAGTTTGACTTTTCAGTGTACAGTCAAATTTTGATCAGTTGATTGAAAAATTCATCTGTCAATCCTATGCATTTGAGATCTTTTGAACTTGTTGAATAGGTAAAGATAATTTCATTGAGTCCTTGATTCCATGGTTGAACTTGATTTGCCATTGGCTAGGTCAAACAGTCAAAAATTGACTTTGTATAGTCAAAACCCTAAAAATGACCATTTTGCCCTTTTGGTGATCTGATCAAATTTCTTGTGGAATTGTGGTCCAAACTTGATCAAATAGTTCATATGAGTTCATAATGTTGATATGGGTCAAAATTCATGAGGTTTGACTGTAAATTGGTCACAGTTGACTTTTTCCCCAATACAGTTGATTTTTAGGTCAACTGTCCAATTGACTGGGCAAAAATTTGATTCAAGGCTTGAAACTTGGTATGGACAAACTTATGAGTCCAACATGAAGTATGAAAATCAATTTGGGCATTGAAGGTCCAAAAATCCCTGTGCAAACTCAAACCCTAGTTTAGGTCAACAGTGCAAGGAGGTGTCTTGAGCAGAGCAAACCCTAGCTTGATCTTGAGTTCCAAGAGTCTTGTGATGAGAAATGTTGATAAAATGAGAGGTAAAATTTTGGGGTATAACAGTTTCCCCTGTTCAATCTTCTTGAACCTGAAGAGTTAGATTGGCAAGTTTGCCTTTCGTGACTTGAAGGTAAAAGAGGATTGGACACTAGAGTGCCCGTAAATTTGTACTCGTCAAAATATTGTTGAGGGAATGGGCTTAAAGATGCCATTTGGAGATGGTAGAATCCTGCTGGAGATGGGCTTAAAGATGCCATCCAAGATTGTTTGTTGAACTGCAATGTTGTAGGTCAGAAGAATGAGCATCAAAATGGTATCCGTTTCTGGAATGCATTTAAACTGTATCTGGAGACTGAGTCTGTACGAGCAAAGGAATGGCGTCCGTGTCTGGAGCGTATCCAAGATGTAACTGTATTTTATCTTTGAATGAATATCAGAATGACTGCCGTGTCTAGAGTGTATCTGTATTGTGAATGGGTAACAGAGAAATATCTGTGTATGGAGCAACTGGGTGCTGGGAATAAGTTCTGAATGAGTGACAGAATGGAAACCGTGTCTGGAGCGTATCTGGATTGTATCTGAAGTTGAGATCTGTATGAGTAGCAGAATAACTTCCGTGTCTGGAGTGTATCTGAAACTTTAACTGGGATCTGAATAAGTGACAGAATGACTTCCGTGGCGACTGCACTGGGAAGAATCAAACTTCTGGTGAAAGGGCCAGAATGGCATCCGTGTTTGGAGCGTATCTGAATTTGAAGTTGATAGTTGAATCTGAATGAGAGATAGAATGGTTGCCGTGTCTGGAGCGTATATAGTCTGTATCTGATTGCTGAAGTCTGAATGAGTAGTAGAATGACCGCCGTGTCTGGGGTGTATCCGTACTGTATTTGACTTGAAATTCTGAATGAGTAATAGAATGACCGCCGTGTCTGGGGTGTATCCATATTATATCTGAAATCTTTGAATAGTTGTTAATGATAGCTTTTTAATCTTATCCTGAAAAAGGGTAAAATGTTAGCTAAAACACAAAGTTATGTTGCATGATATGTATGATGCAATAGAATGTGTTTCATCAGTGTTTATGATATATGAATGTAATGGATGCGCATGTAAGCTGATTAGCTGTCTTGCTGAGGAAAATAAATCCTTGATAATTGGAGATAATGAAATCTTAGACTGCTGCCGGAGAAAGTAAATTGTTGACCGATGTTGAGGATTCAAAAATCTTTTATTATTGAGGATGAGAAATCCTTGTTGACTGCTTGGGGATTAAAGATCTTTGATTGTTGAGAATGAGAAATCCTCGGACCACTGCTGGGGATTGAAAATCCTTGGTGACTTGTGGGGATTTAACAGGAGCTTTGTCAATTTCTGCGGGGAATGAGAATCCTTTATGACTTTCTTGGGAAATAAGGAGAACTCTGAAGACCTCTATTGGGGAATTAGAACCTGGGAAGCTTTTGCTGGAGAAATGAGACCGAGAATCTTCGATCTGCTGGGAAATAAATCTGTGGGGAGAGTGTTTAGTCGGCCGGGGAAATTAGGAGCTTGGGTTGTATGCCAAACTACTGGGGAATCATCCTAGTTGGGAATAAGCCAAGAAGTTAACTATTATCTGCTTGGTTCTCAGATTTTTTAAGATAACCTGTTGGGGAAGTTGGGGGAAGCTGAATAGTTCTCGCTGAGGATTGATAGTTGGAAATTTGACTTCGCTGGGGAAGAAGGTTTAGAATATTCTAGCTCCGCTGGGGATATGTATTTCAGGGTTTTCGGGCTCCACTGGGGATCGGGAGTTTGGAGACTTAATCCTGATGGGAACCTTGAAACTTAACTCTGCTGAGGAATAAAGTTTTTAGAATGCACTGGCTCCGCTGGGGATCTGGAAATTTAACTCCGCTGGGGATATATACTCCAAGGTTTTAGCTTTGTTGAGGATATGGATGATGTACAGCAGGGGATTTCTTCTGGAATAGCCTAAAGACGTCTTCCTACCCTTTCAATCTACCAGTAATTATCCTTCCTCAATTTCGTTTCATTTGTAAACAGTGATTATATTCAAATGCATATGCCTATTTAACAAAACATTGGACGTTTTTAAATAAAATATAAGTGTAAAAAGAAAGGAAAGGCAAGCAAATTTTGCACTTTGAAGTATTTTTGTATTAACTTTTGTAAGTATCTTTGTACAAAGGAGACAGACATCCTAGTAAGAGAATGTTGTCATAAAATTGAGAAAATTTTTATACAAAAGAAAGATGGCCATGTGTAATAATTCCATGGGGTTCCCATTCTGCTATAGCCTTCACAACTCTGAGTATCTTGTCCATTCGCTGCTTCGTCTGCCGATGATTGGATTGATCAAAAGCTTGGAGCTTGTTGGTGAAGAGATTATCCTTAAAGTGATCCGACGAGACATAGTCATACACTTTAATTCCCTAACTTTTGCCTGGACCTCCCTTTCGGGTTTTCGATCCACCGGGAAACCCTTTTATGCCCAAGTCGCCCTTTCGGGTTTTCAACTTGCCGGGTGTACAAATTTTTTGTTTATCCCTAATTTTTGCCTGAACCGCCCTTTCGGGTTTTCGATCCACCGGGATGCCCATTTTTACCCAAGTCGCCCTTTTGGGTTTTCAACTTGTCGGGTGTACATATTTTTTGTTTATCCCTAATTTTTGCCTGAACCGCCCTTTCGGGTTTTCGATCCACCGGGATGCCCATTTTTGCCCAAGTCTCCCTTTCGGGTTTTCAACTTATCGGGTCGTTTTATGCGTAGTATATTTTGACTACATCTGCGTTCGCAGGGTGCGGTAAGTCGTCGCCGTCCATGGTGGTCAGAATCATTGCCCCACCGGAAAAGATGCTCTTGATCACAAATGGTCCTTCGTAAGTAGGAGTCCACTTGCCCCTGGGATCACTTAGCGGCAAGATGATCCGCTTGATTACAAGATCTCCGACTTGATATACCTGACGCCTGACTTTCTTGTTGAAAGCCTCGATCATCCGTTTTTGATACGTCTGACCATGACAAACAGCAGTAAGTCGTTTCTCGTCGATCAAATTAAGTTGATCAAGTCGGGTCTGAATCCAACCGTCTTCACTCAAATCGGCATCTTTCATGATCCTTAAGGAAGGAATTTGAACTTCCATAGGTAAAACAGCTTCCATGCCATATACCAAAGAAAATGGGGTTACCCCTGTTGAAGTACGTGTCGTGGTACGATATCCATGCAGAGCAAACAATAATATCTCATGCCAGTCCTTGTAGGTGACTTTTATCTTTTGAATGATCTTCTTGATATTTTTGTTCGCGACTTCAACAACACCGTTCATCTTCGGCCAATAGGGAGATGAATTGTGATGATAAATCTTGAACTGCTCGCATAGAGTGGTGATCATAGTGTTGTTCAAATTTGTACTGTTGTCCGTGATGATCCTGTCGGGGATACCATACAGGCATATGAGGTTCTGGTTGATGAAGCGGGCAACCACATTCTTTGTAACCGAGGCGAAGGATGCTGCTTCGACCCACTTAGTGAAGTAATCAATAGCCACCAGGATGAAGCGATGTTCATTGGATGTCGTAGGCATAATCTCTCTAATCATGTCAATGCCCCACATTGCGAATGGCCAAGGAGTTGTCAGAACGTTGAGAGGAACAAGAGGAATATGTACCTTGTCAGTGTAGACTTGACATTTCTGACAAGTACGGGAATGTTGATGACAATCAGCTTCCATGGTAGACCAGTAGTAGCCTGCCCTTAGAATCTTCTTAGCCATCGTATGTCCGCTTAAGTGGGTGCCAAATGTGCCACTATGTATCTCGGTCATGATCAACTCAGCTTCAACCTTGTCCACACAACGAAGTAGAACACAATCATGGATGCGCTTATAAAGGATGCCATTGCTTAGTAAGAACTTGGCAGCAAATCTCCTTAAGAACTTTTTGTCATTGACGGAAGCTCCTTCAGGATATTCTCGAGTCTGGAGATACCTTTTGATTTCATGAAACCAGGGTTGTTCCACTATTTCTTCGGTATTAATCTCATGATAGTGGGCAGGTTCGTCCATTCGCTCGATGGTGATTTGGGGAGCCTTGTTATCCCAATTGAGTTTAAACATGGAAGACATTGTAGCCAGAGCATCTGCTAGCTGATTTTCTTCTCGCGGGAAGTGCTCGAAAGTAATCTGCTCGAAATGAGGCAACAATGTCAAGACATGTTCTTTGTATGGGATAATATTAGGATGTTTAATGTCCCACTCTCCTTTGGCTTGACTGATAACCAAAGCCGGGTCCCCAAATACGACCAAAGATTTGATTCCCAAGTCTATAGAAACCTTGATACCAAAGATGCAAGCTTCATATTCAACCATGTTGTTGGTACAGCTGAAGCAAAGTCGGGCAGTGAAGGGTGTATGGAAACCTTCCGGAGAAATGAGTACCGCACCGATACCGTTGCCAAGTGCATTTGAAGCACCATCAAAGTACAGGGTCCATCGAGATCCTTGTTCAGGTTTGTCATATGGTCTTTTACCTTCAATGTTTTCCAATGTCATGATGTCCTCGCCAGGGAAGTCGAATCTCATAGATTGGTAATCTTCGACGGCTTGATGAGCTAGATGGTAAGCTAGTACACTCCCCTTTATAGATTTTTGGGTAGTATACTGGATATCATACTCATTCAGGATCATTTTCCATCTAGCGATTCTTCCAGATAAAGCAGGCTTCTCGAAGATATACTTGATCGGATCCATCTTGGAAATCAGCAAAGTGGTATGAGTCAATATATACTACCTTAGCCGGCGAGCAGCCCATACCAAAGCACGGTAAGTTTTCTCGAGCAGTGAGTAGAGAGTCTCACAGTCGGTAAACTTTTTGCTAAGGTAATAAATGGCATGCTCTTTTCGGCCAGACTCATCATGTTGGCCCAGTACGCACCCCATTGAGTTATCCAAAACAGTCAGATACATGATTAACGGCCTCCCTTCGACAGGTGGCATCAAGATAGGAGGTTCCAACAAATACTCCTTGATCTTATCAAAAGAAACTTGACAATCATTGTTCCATTCAACCACCTGATCTTTCTTCAACAACTTGAAGATTGGCTCACAGGTAGATGTTAAGTGAGAGATGAACCTTGCGATGTAGTTTAAGCGTCCCAAGAAACCTCTAACCTCCTTTTCAGTGCGGGGGGCAGGCATTTCTTGTATAGCCTTGACTTTTGCAGGATCAACCTCAATGCCTTTGTTGTTGACGATAAATCCCAAAAGTTTACCAAACCTGACTCCAAAAGTACACTTGTTCGGGTTTATTCTGAGTTTATACTCCTTCAATCTGACAAACAACTTTTGCAGATGATCAAGGTGTTCTTCTTCCGTCTGTGATCGGGCTATCATGTCGTCTATGTAAACTTTAATCTCATGATGTATCATGTCATGAAATAAAGCTACCATGGCGCGTTGATAGGTTGCCCCGAAATTCTTTAGTCCGAATGGCATCACTTTGTAGCAGAAGGTACCCCATTGCGTAACAAAAGTAGTTTTCTCCATGTCTTCGGGAGCCATTTTGATCTGGTTGTATCTCGAGAATCCATCCATGAAGGAAAATACCTTGTGTTGAGCTGTGTTATCAACCAAGATGTCGATGTGTGGCAGTGGAAAATCATCTTTAGGGCTAGCCCTGTTTAAGTCTCGATAATCCACACACATTCTGACTTTGCCATCCTTTTTGGGAACGGGCACAATGTTAGCAACCCATTATGGATAGGAAGTAACAGCCAGAAAGCCGGCGTTGAATTGCTTCATTACCTCAGCTTTGATCTTCTCAGACATGTCGGGCCTCATCCGGCGGACCTTTTGTTTGATCGGTGGACAGTCTTCTCTTGTAGGGAGACGGTGAACCACAATATCTGTGTTTAATCCCGGCATGTCTTTGTAGGACCAGACAAAGATCTCAACATATTCGTTCAACAACTGCACTAAGCGCTCTTTGACACTTGGTTCCAGGTTGGCACCCACTTTTACCTCTTTCTTGTCTTCCTCTGTTCCCAAGTTGATGGTCTCTAGCAACTCTTCATGGGGCAGAATAGCCCTCTCTTCTTGTTGCAAAAGTCTGGCTAACTCTCCCGGCACTTCACAGTCTTCGTAAACTTCGTACTCAGCATGATTGACCAAATCTTTAGAGTCATCGAAGGCTAAAGCAGAATAGTCACCCATGGAACCCGGAGTGGATGAGTACCTGCATTTTGTGAGTGTGGGTGTGTGTAAGGGATAGCCATCCTTAAACAAAACAAAATGTAAAAGGAAAGAAAATGAACACAACAGTTTATAGATGAAAACGTCCAATGATTCATTAAACATGGCATATGATAATGAAGAAAATCAAGCCCTTACAAATGGACCTATATTCCCCGGGAAAGGCATAAGGTGAAAATAGTGTACGAATCTTTTAGTGATTACAGACCAAAATAGGAAATTGTTCAAAGATAAATTACTGGTTGATGAAAGTGATGGGAATAAAGTCCTTTGCTTCCCAGTTGCTTAATCCTCCTTCGACGGTTGAAAATATCGAATCTTTAAAGTTGTCTTCTTCATCATCATATTCTAAGGCATTAATTCCATGGTGAGTGATTTTAAAGGGTGGTCCTCCGGCCCTGGAGCGACGCACAGCTTTTTGGCCAGCAGCAGTAAAACCTAGTCCGAACTTGTCCGTCTTGTGAGGAACATCAGGCAGTTTCCCCCACACTGTACTCAGTCCTTCTTTAATTATAGCCTTCGCATCCTTGAGAGATGCCATCCTAGATACATGCTTGGAAACGATAGGCACATCAGTCATTGTCTTCGCAACTGCGACTTCAAGAGGAACCTCTTCAAAATGTTGGAAAGGCGTTTCTATGAACTCTCCATCCAACTCCACATAGCGGAAGGAGTTGAGGTGACTTATCATGTACTCTTCCTCACCGTGAACCGTTATAATCTTACCCTGAACAGGATACTTTAGCATTTAGTGTAAAGAGGAGGTAACTGCCCCGACATAGTGGATCCACGGCCTTCCCAACAAGCAAGAATATGAAGGATGGATGTCCATCACATAAAAGGTAGAGTTGAAGGTCTCGGTGCCCACTTTGATAGGGATGTCCACCTCTCCGTGAACCATCATTTTGGACCCGTCAAAGGCCCTAACAACGATGTTACTGGGCTTCAGCACTAACCCTTCACAGTCCAAACGGTCTAACGCTTTCTTCGGTAGCACATTCAAAGATGAACCAGTATCAACTAGGACATGGGCAAGGGTGGTTCCCCTGCATTCTACTGATACATGCAGCGCGTCGTTGTGCTTCCTTCCCTTGGGGGTCAAATCAGCATCGGAAAAACCAAGACCATTATCAGCAGTAAGGTTGGCCACGCACTCTTGAAACTGGTCAGCCGAAGTTTCTTAAGGCACGTGTGCCGTCTTTAAAAATTTGACCAAGGCCTTAGCATGGGCCTCAGAGCAGAGTAGAAGAGCCAACATGGATATTTTGGAAGGGGTATGCCCTAGTTGTTCCATGATATCGTAGTCGCTCCTCTTGATTATTTTTAAGATTTCTTCCATCTCTTTCTGGGTGGTCTCAAGGATTACCACAGTCTGAGCCTTCATCCTGACAGGCGCTTCTAGTATCCCCTTACCCTTATCGGTAGTATCAACAAAGGGTCTAACTTCAAGAGTATCCAATTATTCAATTATCGGGCTTTGCACAGATGGCTTAATAGGCACAGAAGCTTTCGAGGATCCGAAGACTGCTCGTGGAGGAGAAATCTTCAGAGAGAAGATCCTTCCGTTGCGAGTTATCTTGCTTGTTCCTGCAATGTTCACCATATCAGGGGTTTCATCATCAGAATTCTCTTAGACTGATTCAATCTGTTTGATACCATGATAGAAGATTTCTCCTCCATAGTTCCATGGTATCGTCTTGTTAGATTTATACGGACAGGCCCCGGCATGGTGATTTTCAATGGCACAAACTTAGGATCAGGCGTAATCTTGACAGGCCTTTTGCAAGCCTTTGGAAGATTGTCGGAGATGGTTATTATTGCAATGTCATTGGTTGAAGTAGCAAAAGTAGAAGGAGTAACAGGAGTGAAGGTATCAACATGAGTCTTTTGAAAGAGTATCTCTTGGGTATCTATCAGGCGTTGGATGCCTGATTTCAACAGTGGGCAGTCAGCTCGTATGTTTAAACAGAAGTAACAGTCTTTTCCACAGCCTGGGAATATCCCGGCTCTCATCAAATTCACTTTAATCACTGGTAACATAGTCAAAAGGTCAGCAACATTGGTAACATGAAGGTCTTCCATAACGGCATGAACATTATGACCATGCTTGGGCATTGGGGCAGAAATCACATTCGGATTTTCGGGCGCATCGAATTCTACCTCCTTGGCGTTGATCAGGTCTTGGATTTTGTTCTTAAGAGCCCAACAGTTGTTGGTATCATGCCCTACACTGTCAGAGTGGTAAGCACATTTTGCATTGGAGTGGTAATATGGAGAAGAGGTATTAGGGTTCTTTGGCGCTTCCTTCAAATTGGTAAGATTCAACTTTAGAAAATGAGGGAGTACTTGAGCCGGTGTCATGTTGATTCGGGTGAATTGCCGTTGTGGCCTTTCTACCCTTTGCTGATTATATCTTGGCTGATTGCTGCGAGGTTGATCATTTGAAGAGTTTTGGATCATCACAGCCCCCATAGTTGGTCGGCGCTCGGTTCTTCCTTGGATTTTCTGAGAATAAACAGTAGAAGCTTCCTTCTTAGCTGGGAAGGTCTTCTTAACAGTAGTGGACGCGGAGGCATCTTTCTGAATCTTACCACTTTTAATGCCGGCCTCGACCCTTTCACTGGTCAGAATTAATTCGGTGAATCCCACAGAGGAACTCCCAGTTAAATGATTGAAGAAAGGGCCAGACAGGGTCCCTAAAAACATGTCAACCAACTCTCTATCCAACAATGGTGGCTGCACCCTTCCCGCCAGATCACGCCACTACTGGGCATACTCTTTAAATCCCTCATTAGAAGCCATACCCATACTCTGTAGCTGAGTACGAGTAGGCGCTAAATCAACATTGTATTAGTATTGTCGGTAGAAAGCAGCAGCTAAGTCTTCTCAGTTATGAACCTCCGATCTCTCGAGTTGATAGAACCAGTCCAATTGTGTGCCTGACAAACTGTCTTGAAAAAAGTGTACCCAGAGGTCTTTATCAGATGAGTGGGGTTGGATTTTTTTGACGTAGGACCTCAGATGCATCTTTGGACAGGACAAACCGTCATACTTAGAAAATGTAGGTACTTTTAACTTGGGAGGAATGACGATCCCAACGACCAACCCTAGTTCTTCGAAATCTAAACCGGGTACCCTTTGCAACTCCATGGCTGCCAACCGATCCTCAAGATTTTTAAATTTATCATCCGCCGGGGGATATTTCTGTTCGGAGTAGTCTTCGTCTCCTTCCTCTTCTTCTTCTTCTCCTTCAACTTCAGATTCAGAAGGCATTGCAGTTCCTTTTCCTTTACCAGCCCCTTCATCAGACATCGAGGGGAATTCGAGAACTTTTCTAGCATTGCTTTCAAACCTTCTTCCCATGATGACTACACCAGGCCTTTTCTTCTTTTTCTCTTTATCTTTCTCCAACAGTGCTTTAAGGTCCTCTTGACCCTTTGCTAAGGTCATGAGGAGTTGCTGGAATTGCGAATTATGTGCTTGAAGATCCTTAACCGGCTGCTCTAAATCCATCTTGCTGAAATAAACAGCAGAAAGATAAGGAAACCTGGTGTGAAGACCTGTTTATGCATATGATGAATGATATGTTATTCATGTAATGCATTCAAGGATTCAGAAATTCAAATTTTTTGCAAACAAAAAGAGCACACGTCATATTAAGAAGAAATTTTGTTAGTACATAAGTGCCCCATGGGCAAAATATTACAAAATTCTTAATGCAAAAAGACATTGCGCATCCTCTTTGGTGCGATGTAAGTGTTGAGACTCTCCTCCTCATGAAGTCGGCAGGTAAGTTCCAAAACCTTCTTCTCACTGGCGTATAAGCTGGCTTCAAAAGTATTCCGTTCTTCTTTGAGTTGGATCCAACTCTTTTGTAATTCTTCCCATGATGTCGGCATGTCTGGATGTAGGAGGGTGTATGGAACCTCTCCTTCCACAACAGGCTCTTTGATCACAGGGAGAATGTGAGGATATGGCATCATAAGATTCTGGGCGCGGGTTCGTACCCCCTTGAGATAAGGCTCAAGGGGGATGGAATTCTTGTGCCCCAGTGTCTTACTATCCACCTTATTGGGCATCCTCCAAGCTCTGATGAACCTTTGTCGAAGTCCTTGCACATCGTTGTCGAAGTCAAAAACTAGGTCAGGAATCAGCATGTCATGAGGGCCATCCCTCCGAGCATATCCAAACTGTCTTAGAGCTAAATAGGAATTGTAGGTAATGCCTCCCCTAATTCTAAGTAGTGGGACATTAGGGAATTTCCTACAACGATCAATGATGATGACATTTTCTCTGGACCGAGAACACCAATGAACATCAGAATGTGTTAAGGTCATCAATCGCTGTGACCACCTTAAACCCTTCTCATTCTTCAAAACTGATTGTGGAAGGTGAGAAATAAACCACCTTGCTAGGAGAGGAGTACAGCACATGAGAACACCTCTTTTCCTCATTGTTCGTGTGTAAAATGAGTGTAGGATGTCCCCAAGCAATGTAGGTACAGGATTCCGAGATATGAAAATCTTGACAGCATTCACATCTATAAGTTGATCAGGGGTTGGGAACAAGACCAGCCCATAGATGAGAAGTGCTACAATCTCCTAAAAAGCTTGTAGATCTAGAGAGTTCCAGCAGTCTTGTGCCTTTTCAAACAGAAACTTTACCAAGAAACCCTTGACAACACTTCTGGTTTCCCAATGTCCTTTGATATCAGATGGTTGCAAGTGTAATGCTTGAGCAACATATTTAGGCTTTGGTTCTTTTTTCGTATCGTTGTAGGGTAGTTGATGAAGAATAGGAATTCTCAGGAGTTGAGAAAATTCCTCCAAGGTGAAACAGTGGTGTAGGGGGTCAAAGAACTGGAAGAGGACTTTCACCATGTCTTCTTCAATGTTGGAGTTGACCAAGTTGAGAAGTCTACCATGTCTTTCACTGAAGAGAGAATTCTCTGGAATCTTGGAAGTAAGCTCCTTGAGTTGAGGAGGGATTCTCACAAGGTTGACTTGAATTGTTTTCCTGCGAAGAGATTCCATGACCTACAAAACAAGAACAAAGATGAAGATCCAAACCCTTGAAATGGTTAATGGATGCATATGATGCTTTATGATGTTCATGATGTATGCACAAGCACATGTACAAGCAAGTCACACAAGATCCTAGTTTCAGGCTTGCATGAGGTTTCATAGGTAAGTACCCTCTTGAAGTTAGTTGACTCAAACCTGTCCTATAAATAGTAACCGGGTTCTAAGGAGCTCAATATCACTGGATTATTTTCTGCGTCATTGTTTTGGTTTAGCCACTTAATTGGTGACCAAAATATTCCAAGAAAACAACCCTTAATGAGTGTAGTATCGAGTATCTACCAACTTCTGACTGCACCAAAGCCGGTCATCTCACTACCCCTAAAAAAGGCCAAGATGGTCAAGTAAGGTTCTAAGAGTTCATTAGTGCTTCATGACATCACTCAGCGGCCGCGTATTCTCTTTGATTGACTCAAAGGCTACCGCTACTCACAAATATGTCGCACTAATATAGCTATTACTTCAACCATGTCGGTATACCCCACACAGTTTCCACAACATATTGTTATTTACCTATGAATGTTTCCCAAATCCGGGTAGAGGATTTCAAGCCCAAACAAGAGAACCAAATGTAAAGCAATCAAAGCAATCAAGATAAGTATGCAAAGGTGATCTAAACCCTAAGGTTACTCTACTTTTAAAGTTATCCCCAGCAGAGTCTCCAGTTCTGTGATACGGTGGGAGAACTGACTTGAGGTTTCGCATTTTGTGTTCGTAAATGTTTCGGTTTAGCAAGAGTCGCCACCGACTTTTTATTTTATCCTAAGGAAAGGTCAAAAAGCACAGGAAAGACCTTCGAGATGTTTTCTTGGGTTAGGGGAGTAGATTATAGAAAGGGAAGGTATTAGCAGCCTTTCTATCCATGGTTATCCATGGGCTCTTAGTTACTTGTTTAGATCACTTGCTTTGCTTTTCAATTGTTTGAAATGGTGCTCTTAAATTGTTTGAAATGGTGCTTTGTGTGTGATTTTGGAAGATGTTTTGAAAAGAGGCCATCGTTGTGGCAACCTTTGTAATGATTCTTGTTTGAATGTATACAAAGGTGTTTTTGTCTTTTGAAAAGTTTTCAATGTTTGAAAGTAGGATTTTGAAATTGTGTTGTGAAGTGTGATTGAAAATAGAAAGGATGTTTTGCAAGCTTTTGATCAAGTAATTAAGAGCTATCTACCCTATTTTACTCAAAGATCTTTCTTATGTTTTAAACCCTTTTAACAGTGTTGTTTCACCATTATATTTGGTGTATAACCTTGTGTTAGGATGTTAAACGGGACAGGCGCGGGTCATCGTATACAATCATTGAAAGCAACTTGTGAGACGCTCTAGCAATTTTGTAAGGGACGAGATTGTTTTATCGAAGGCAACATCGAGGGTCATCGAGGGACTACGATCTTTGTTTATCAAAGGGGAATTTGCTAGAGTGTCTCATACTCGAGGGACATGATTGCATTTTCCGAGGCAACAAGCGAGGTTACCCTAGAGGTGCAAGTGTGCATTGTGTTTGTTTTTCATGCATTTTTGTCTTTGATTAGGTCAAACTATTTGTTGGTTTTGATTTTGCATACAAACTCTAATTCTCTAATCATGGCATAATTGAAAGCTTTAAGTGTGAGAATTTAAATTCTAAGCTATTACAACATGATTATGGGGATGGGGGTTCAATTTTGGATAGGGGATTATTTGGCAAGAAATTTAAATCCTAAGTTATTACAACCAAATTGAATTTACAATGCATAATATTTAAACGTACAATATTTAAATAAACAAAATAAATAAATATAGAATAAAATGTATTATGCAAAAAAGAAGTTTTTATGTATGTAAAAATATTTTCAATGTAAAGAAATATAAAGAAATAAAAAAAAGATTAATTTTATTTATTTTAGGGTAAACCCTAATTTCTTTCAAGAAGATAAATATCATATATTATTTATATACAAAAATATATTAATATGTACAAAAATGAAATATTATTTTAAAAAAAAGTGTTTTTTAGTATAAATAATAATAAAAATAAAATATTTACAAAAATAAAATATATTCAAGAAAATATTTTCAGTGTGAATAAAAATAAGAAACAACAATAAAAGTATTATTTACATTATTTTTAAATTTAAACAAATAATATAAAAGTATAAAAAAATGTTTTAATGTTAGAAAAAATGGAATAATATGCTAAATAAATGTAAAAAATGATGAAAATATTTTTCAAGCATTTTTTATGTTTGGAAATAAAATAATAAAGTCAGAAATGAAATTAAAATGCAAAAATAATAAAAATACAAGAAATTGGGCCAAGGGGTGTGAAACTGAAAATGGGGGTGTTAAAAGTGAGAAATAGCTAGGCCCAACCCAGCTACTTCATCTTCTTCCTTCGTTCAACAAAAACACGTGCGTTCTGAGTTCAAACTCGTATCTCCTGTTTCAGTGCTTAAAAACAAAAACTTGTCACATGAAAGTTGTAGAGCATAATCACACGATTCCAACCATATAAAAAACTTAATCTAACTCTCAAAGACCAGAGAGAATTTCTCTAGCCCTAAATCTTGACCTAGTTTTTTCAGAAAGTTCAAACATCAAATACTCCTAGCTCAGTTAACATAAATGAATTCTATGCATATGTACAGCTCAAGGGCAATGAGAACTACATTTTTCATTCACAAACCTAAGCCTAATGATTCCTAAATAGAGAGATAGGAAGTTGCAAAATACCTGTTTCAGTTGGACACGAGTATGGTAATGTAGAGCTTTTCAGTGAGGCCTGAGATGCCTGGTAGATTGCCTGAACTTCACTTGGTCTTTTCTAATAGCTAGTTTGCTTTGAATGTTCCTGAATCAGCCTCCAGAAGTCAACCTGCATAAGCTTGAAATGAAAATGGTGAACACTGTAAATGGAGTTACAGTTGGCAATGGAGCTTTGGGATAGCTTGAGTGAGTTGAATGGAAGGTATTAGAACTGGTTGCAAGCAAAACGCACGAGTGGATGTGAGAATGGAAGTGATTCTGCAGGGCCTGCCCTGTTTTGCAAGAAAATGTGATTTTTGTGTACAAGGGTGTTTGAGGGATGAATGGCTCGTGTTTCTGGCTCCAAGGGATGTGCAAAACTTGTTTGGAATGTTGGCAAGACTTGGTTATATCAGATTCACAAGATATGGACTTTTGGCACAATGACTTGTTTTTGAAGTGAAAGTGAGAAGTGACCATGCTATGGCCTGTACAGGCTAGCTCCAAGCATGCACATAGTTGGTGTACTATGCCTGATATTATTTAACTTTGTTTGCTGCAAAAGATTGGGTCCTTGGCTCAAGATAAGCAATTTGAGATAAAGCATGCTTTATGTAAATGGAAATGCTACCTTTATGCCCAAAATGGATTTATTCATTGTATAATACTTCCGTGATCAGAACAATGACTCTAACCAAAGTGTTTGCATTCAATTTTTGAGTGTTGAAGGGTTTAGAGACCTGTAATTAAGTACAAAGCTAGTTTGGTCAGATTTTGCAACTTGTATGAACATGTATTGGCCATGGTTACAAAGTGAGTTTTTGCCAACTTCAAGCATTCGATTCTCCCTAACCACAAATGTGTTTGAGGAGTTCTTGGATAATTTGGAAAGCTTGAAACATGCACTATAATCCATCTTCGAAATGAAACTTGAGACTCCAAGTGGAACTATGAGAAAAATGGCCAAGAAGATGGGTCAAAATCCTGCCTAAATTAGGGCAAAATTTCTCTAAGTTAAAAGTTTTAGGGACCCTTGTTCCAAAAATCATAACTTTAGATACAAGCTTATTTTGAGAAAACTTTGTGAATCAAAGTTTTAGAATTTGTGGAGGACTACAACTTTCATGTTGTAAGTTTTGTTTGAATCCATTTGCATCTTGGTGAAAAATGTGGGGCAAAGTTAGGAAAAATTAAGAAAATTTCATAACTTAGAAAATTTCTAAGTTATGAAATTTTTCAATTTCAAACCTTAATTTTCAATTTTTGGTTTCTTGATGAACAAGTTTCATATTTTGACATATCTTGATGAAAAATGACCCTTGGCACTTGATTTTGACCAAAAAGTCAAAGTTTGACTTTTCAGTGTACAGTCAAATTTTGACCAGTTGACTGAAAAATTCATCTGTCAATCCTATGTATTTGAGATATTTTGAACTTCTTGAATAGGTCAAGATAATGTAATTGAGTCCTTGAGTCCATGGTTGAACTTGATTTGCCATTGGCTAGGTCAAACAGTCAAAAATTGCCTTTGTACAGTCAAAACCCTAAAAATGACCATTTTGCCCTTTTGGTGATCTGATCAAATTTCTTGTGGAATTGTGGTCCAAACTTGATAAACTGGTTCATATGAGTTCATAATGTTGATGTGGGTCAAAATTCATGAGGTTTGACTGTAAATTGGTCACAATTGACTTTTTCCCCAATATAGCTGATTTTTAGGTCAACTGTCCAATTGACTGGGCAAAAATTTGATTCAAGGCTTGAAACTTGGTATGGACAAACTTATGAGTCCAACATGAAGTACGAAAATCAATTTTGGCATTGAAGGTCAAAAAATCCCTATGCAAACTCAAACCCTAGTTTAGGTCAACAATGCAATGAGGTGTCTTGAGCAGAGCAAACCCTAGCCTGATCTTGAGTTCCAAGAGTCTTGTGATGAGAAATGTTGATAAAATGAGAGGGCAAATTTTGGGGTACAACAAATAGTAAGGAGGCTTTATTTATGATAAGTCTTGTATCAATTCTCAAGAGTGTTGATAAAGCATTTTGAAAATGTTTTAGAAAGAAGTTTTGTGTAAGTGTAAAAATTTGTTTTGAGCATAGCATCTAGGAACTATCTACTTTTACTCGAAAGGTTGTTATTTTCCTCTTTTGCTTAAGATAGTTCTATCCTACAATTGGTGTGTAGGTAGCCCTAGTCGTTGGATGTTTGAGGGATATTCGAAGGGACGTTTATAGTCACAGAGGCAACTGGGCAAGAAACCTTAGTAACTACCCTAGGGTTTTAAGATCATTTTTACCGAGGAAACATCGAGAGGGTCATCGAGGGGCTTATGATCTTTAAATCGGAGGGTAGCCACTAAAATCTATCGCATTTTGAGAGTTGTGACTATTTTTTCGAAGGAAACCAAAGTGGGGTACCCTAAAGGTGCGCATGTGCAATTTTATTATTTTCAATTATTTTAGTCTTTGCATTAGGTTTGCTAGCATTTTGATTTTAATCTCTTGCCATACAATCCTATTAGTCATGCATCTAAACATTTTTATAATTTTGCAGGAATTTAAAATGCGGAAAGATAAATCATAAACTATTACAAGGCTTCGGGGAGGGGATTATTTACATGTCCAAAAATGGGAAAAATAAAGAAATAAAGTAAAATTCCTAATTAATTCTATTACATCCCAGTAGGCAGTTATAGAAAATATGGAAATGAAAATGCGAAAAGTAAGAAAAAGGGTTAAAATGGGTTAAAATCCTAAGTCTATTTATTTTTAAAGTAAAAAAAGGGGTTAAAATAATTAATCAATTAATTTACAAAATTAATTTATTTGAGAAAATACTAACCTAATATTTTTTATGATTTTTTTATCTAATTTTACAATGTTATAAAAAAAGTAAAACAATTAAAAGAAAATAAATAAAACAAAAAAAAAAGTAAATGGGCCAGGATAGTAAAAGTAACAGGGGGTTATGTTTAAAAAAATGTAGGCCCAGATCAACAAGAGGCCCAGGTTGCCTTTCGATCCAATGAGGGGGGTTGTCCTTCGATCCAATGAGGGAGGTTGTCTTTCGATCCAACGAGGGAGGTTGTCTTTCGATCCAATGAGGGATGTTGTTGAAAGTGCTTGATGGACTGCATGTTGAGGGTACTAGATCTAGATTGATGGGATCTACTGGTGTTGACCACGTGGTGCATAGTGTGCACGTTAGACCTGCAAGCATGGGATCAAACGAAAGGATCGAATGAGCGCGTTTATGGGTGCGTTTGAATTACTTAAGGCCTGGGAATCACTCCTAGGACCTTCAGGGAGTGAATAGTGGACTTGGTTTAAATTAAGGAAGCTTACACTATGCTTTTCGAATTTGATAGCTTTGATGTATTTCTTTGTGATTTTTGATAGGCAATCTCCCCTCTAGGCAATATGTGTCTTGATGGGAAATGTTTGTCTTGTATTTATAGGGGTGTGGTGGTGAACGAAAATGGCTTGAATCAGTCATTAACTATGGCTTTGAAAGCAAAATTGAAATATTTGAAAAGTTTCCATAATCAAAAGATTTGAAAAGTTGCCATTTTGAGATATTTCATGCCATTTTGAACTTTGAGTGAACCTAGACAACTTTCATCCCATTAGGTGTTCGTTTCGAATTGCATCTCCATTTCACATCAATTAATTCTTTCGAATGCTCCCAAGCTTTTCTCTTTTCGATGGCTCTGAGTCCCAATTCGAATTGTTCAAGGCCTCATCATATTGGCTTCTTCGATTGAGTCCATCTGCATTGGTTGTTTGATCTGGAAAATTCTCATATCCAAACAGCCTAGTCGAATTCATTTCTTATTGCTTTCGATTTCCTTTCCTTGAAGCTTCATTATGTTCACCTCCTTCGAACACAGTTGTGACTGTTGTGACTATGTTGAAGTTTCATTCTGCTCACCTCCTTCCAACACAGTTTTGACTCCAATCCCACCTTTTTCTTTTGTTTACAAGACCATCTTTACTGATCACTAGTTCACCTTCGATTGGTGAATACATCTTGTATGCACAAATCGAATGGTAACCTATGAGTACCAAGACTTCACTTAAATCATCCAACTTCTTCCTCACCGTCCAAGTACATGCATGTCCTTCGAACCATAAGATCAAAGCTTTCAAATTCAAACTCTTCTTCTTTTTGAAGCGCCAATTCAATCAACATGACAGTCGAAGTGTCTTTCCTTGTAATGCTTCGAATGGCTTATATTTTAATGGTTCGAAAATGAACCCTTCGAAGCTCTTTACTAGCTCTTCCAATCGAAGACTTCATAAAAGCCTCCTCACGCTTTCTTTCGAACTATCCTTCCTTCGATCCTATTGCTTCGTTGGGCATCAAATTAGATTGTATACTGTTGTCGAAACTGCTTTAACCCAAAAGCTCTTAGGCATATTTTCAGCTTTCGACCTACACCTTGTCATGTACACTTATTTTCTTTATTTATGTTGTGCAATTATGCTGAGGCATATAGGGTGCTGTTGTACCCCAAAATTTATCGTCTCATGTTTTCCAAGATTTTTCTTATTTGGATGGTCACAAGCACTTGATTAAAGGAAAAAAAATTTTTTTTAAGATAAACAAAAGGAGCCTTCGATTGGCATCTTAACAAAGTCTTTCGATTGGCATGTTAAATGTGTCTTTCAATTGGCATTTTGACGGGCTTCGATTGAACGCCTAACCTCCTCCAAGCTTGCCTCAAATTTCCAAGCTTTGATTGAAGCCTTGGCCTTCTGCTTGTTTGTTGCATACAAGCTTCGATTGGGCATTTTGTTTTCTTCAGATCAAGCTTAATTCCTGCTTCGACTAGGAAAATAATCCCTCTTCAGCTTGCCTGCAGCACACAAGGAGAAGACTCCTTCAGGTTTTCCTTCGATCCACTAGGCAAAAAGCTTATTTTGACTCGCCAGGAAAAAAAGTTACTTTCGACCCACAAGGCACTGGCTACCTTTGTGCCAGGATCTCCTAGGCAATTGCCTCCTCTACGCCTGCTTTGACTTGTTTCATTCTAGCACCCATAAATCATAGGCTGCCTTTATGCCATCTTCGACTGGACAATGGCCCCATTTTAAACAATTGTACGCACTTCAACACACGTGATAGTCATTCGAAGGACACACCTTGGTGGCCCATTCGAAGAGGGCACAAAGCATACACAAAAAGTCCATTTAAAATAGCCATTCGAAGGACACACCTTGGTGGCCCATTCGAAGAGGGCACAAAGCATACACAGAAAGTCCATTCAAAAGATCCAGTAGAAGGAGGCAACTTGAGGCCAATCAAAGGGAAGGGATTGAAGGCGTTCGAAAGAGGGAAGCATGTCCAGGTTCATTCAAATTCAAATGGAGATAAGTTCCGATGAATTTTGCAACGTTATAGAACACCATTCATGGATTTGAAAACACTTATTTATGGTTGTTTAAACCTTTTCCTTCTTGTCCCCTCCATCCCCTCTATATAAGGAGACCATAAACATAAGCCCAGAGGATTGTTTTTGTTGGACACGCATACGCTGCTCCATAAACCACCCCAAAGGTATCAAAAAACCTCTTGAATAATCCAAATCAAAGAAAATTTTCCACGACAGTACATTCGCTCCCCGAAGTTTGCAGGAAGCATTCCCAAGTACTAGGGGGTCCAACATCTACTAGAGCATCACTCATATACTCTGTCCGTTGGTAATTTTCTTTCGATCTCAATCTAGCTAAATGTGCAATTTTTAATCATACATTCATGTTATTGCTAATGTTCGTGTTGCATGCAAGATTAAGCGCAAGGTTGAGATTGTGCCATGGCTTGCGCATGGTCCCCATTTTTTTTCGAATCTCAGGATTCATAAGGTTGTAAGATAAAGTAGTTTTTGATTCAGACCCAGATGGCTTGATTTAGGATCGTGCATCTACAGGCTATCGAATCTAGGACTGGATTCGACCCAAGCCTGGATTTTATCTTGTTTTCTCTAATAAATTTTCTGCTGGAGTATAGCATACACCTCAAACATCCTCTGCTGGATCGAAAGCCACGTCCTTCCTTGGATTGAAGATCACCCTTCATCTGGATCGAAAGCCTTTTTCTTTGGATTGAAAGGCTTTTGCTTTTTTTTTTGTATTTTATTTTTCACTACTCATTTCTTTTCTTAATTTCCCTTTATTATTTAAATTAACTTTAAACCAAAAGAAAAATCACAAAAATATTAGTTTTAGTTTTTTTTATTAAACTAATTTAGTAAGTTAATTAATAACTATTTTAACTATTTTTCTTCAATTAAAAAATAAATTAGAATTTAGGACTTAATTCATGTTTAATTATTCTTATTAAGTTTATTTTTAGACTATTTTTCAATCTTTCGTGCGTTATTTATTTTTCGCATTTTTTACATTATTGTAACTGCATACTGAGATGTAATAAGTAATTAGGCTTTATTTTCTGCTTTTAATTTCTACATTCCTTAAATTTTGTACATTGTAAATACCTCCCCCCCCCCCCCCCCCCCGTGAAGCCATGTAATAGTCTAGGTTTTTACCTTCTGCATTATATATTCTGCAATATATATTAACTGCTAGTAACTAGGCGTGTATGAAAAGACTGAAAAGAAACGTTAGCAAACTTAACAAAAAGACAAAAATAACTGAACATAACACACTTGCACATATAAACCTCTAGGGTACCCCGATTTGGTTGCCTTCAGAAATAAAATAGTCATGAGACAGAGACGCTTTAGCAAAGACCCATAAATCAAAATATCATAGTCCCTCAATGATCCTACAGTTTCCTTTCGGTAAATGATCTAGTCCTGAAATAAAATTGCTAAAGCGTCTCCACAAGTTGCCTTCGTGACTGTAACGTCCCTTCGAATGTCCCTCATACATCCAACGATAGGGCTACCTACTCACTAGTAGTAGGATAGCACTATCTAAAGGATATGAGGAAAAAAACTACCTTTTCGAGTATAAAAGTAGATAGCTTTTAGAAGTTTGCTCAAAACATTTTTCACTTACACAAATACTACTTTTCAGAACAATTTAAAAAAAACATTTGTTTTGTTAACACTCTTAAGGACTGATACAAGAGTTAAACACAAAGCAAATCGTTGCACTAACGCATTTTCCAAACATTTTTCAAACACATAAAGCACGAAAGTATTTCTAAATAAGCAAACTTCTAAGAGCCCGCAGATAACTACGGATGGAAAGGGTGTTAACACCTCCCCTTTCCATAATCTACACACTTACTCGAAAAGTTTTTTTTCTGTTCTTTTCACCCTTTCCTTAATTTGGATAAAAGAAAAGTCGGTGGCGACTCTTGCTTACCGCAACATTTGCAAACACAAACGTAAAAACCAGTATATAACAGTCGATTCTGCCACCGTATCACAGGTGCCACGGAAATCATTTGAAGCTTCTGCAAACTAAAGTTCTTTGTGAGAAATAAAACCATAGATGGAAATCCATTTCTTAGGAGGATAATTTGGCTGGTCAATTCTTGGTCAACCTTGAGCAATTGAGGACCTCAATAAGCATGCCTTGAATAAAATGGGGCATTGCAACTGGAAGTCCTTCAAAGAAGGCATTGGTTAAATTGTTAAATGTATGATGTTTGAGATTTCGTTTTCAGTTTTACATATGTTCCTTTCGTGATGTTTTTTCTTTATGCTTGATTCATCTTTTTGATGAACTAATGGTATAGTGATGATCTACTCTTAGAATATTGCATGTTAGGGTCTTACTTTGTTTTATTTGATGTTGTTTGGGTAGATAAAGATGAGATCGAAAATGATGGAATGTCACAATTTTAGGGTTTATGTCTATTTTTTAGTTTGTATTGCATGAAGAAAATGATGTGTTGGCGTGTTATGATTGGCTAGTCAGTATTTTTGTCTTTTAGTCACTTGAAGTGTTTGGACCAGTTGATACAATGTTACATGCTTTTGTTACCATTTAAATGATTAATTAAAAAACAAAACAAAAATGAAATAAGAGATGGACTCATGCGCGTTGGGTTTAGTTCACTTGTTTTCCACACCCCCTGTTTTCTGGCCCAACGTGCCATTTAAACTATTTTAGTTCAAATATATTTTTCAGCTCTGCACCCCCCTGTTTATTTAAATATTTTGTTTTCCTTTTTCAAATTCAATTTTATCTCTAATGTTTTCTTGTCCTAAAAAATCAATAAGAACATTTTTCTAGTCAATTAGTGTCTTGACTAAATTTTTATTATTTTCCTTTTTATTTTCATTTTTTATTTGATCTAATTGTGAAAGGAGATTGAATTTCCTAGTTGTTCGATTAGGGTGTTGTTTGATGACTTTTGAAATGCCAATTTGCCCAATCTTTTCCACACACTTAGGCACATACATGTAGGAGTTTTGAAAGCTTATTTGATGTCTTATTGTATCCATTTGGTCCATGTTTTAGTTACTTCTTGTTGCCTAAATTGCTCGATCAAATGTGTGAAATATTAATAGATGTTTGAGGGGTTTGTGTTGAGCAATTCTTGCACACCTTTAGAAACATTTAGGACGCTTATAAGTCACAAATTTCATGATGTCTTGATGATTTTTTAACCTATTTTTGAGCTCTCTTAAGTATTGTTTATGCTTGACACAATGCATGCCTAATTATGTAGATGTTTGTATACATGGATGAGTTGTCTAAGGATGCACTTGTGCAACCATTAGGGTCTTGATTCCCATATGTTCTTGAGTTCTTTTCCATGAGGTAATTCCTTAGTTCTTATCTATGTTTGAAGAGATGCTTACCTATTTTTGTGGTGTGAATTTTGGACATTGTCCTGTGTTTGCTCTTGATGTTTGGAAATTTTGAATGACATAAATACCATGTTATTTCCTCTGAATTTTTGGTTTGAATACCCCTATATCATTTGATTAACATGTTTATGATGATTCATTTAGTTGATACATTAGGGTTTGATTGATAATTACTTGACCCTCTTCTAAGCACGAATAATTGATGTTTTTAAGCAATGATACATATGGAATACATTGTGTATACTTATGATTTTTGTCATCTAAATTCTTTATCATATTTTTAATTGATCATTTCTTTTCCATGAATGGCTGATTCCTCTTAAGGATGATAATGTGTGGTGGTATTGCTTAATCTTCTTGATCATTGTTGAATGTAATGTTTGTGTGAGCTTTTGAAAACTTTGAGACATTCTAATAATTCATCTTTTACCTAATTTATGCCTTACCAAGTTGCAATGCTTTGCCCTATTTTCTTTTATCTTCTTTGGTGTTTGAATATTCTTGACCTAAATTCATGTGTGATCCTTATATGATTTTTCTCTCATCTTCGAGACATGCTTATTTGAGTTCCTTGAGGTGTTCTTGTTGATTTGTATATGTCTTTATCTTACTCAACTGATATAGCCTTTGTATGCTAAGTTGTGATGTGTGCTTGGTGCCTTAAGCTTTGTTTATGCAATGTTTGTGTGCTTTTGTCTAGGTCTTAGAACCTTTAATCTTGAGATCTTTTGGGCATGACCCTTAGGGACTGTAGTGTGTGTTTGAGTCTTTCCTTTTATACATATTTGTTCATTACTTGATATACTTAAAGCATGCTTAGAGTTTATTTTTTGTTTGTTTGTAATTTATGGATTATGTACCTATGCTTCAGTTTTCTTCATACTCCTTTGATTGATTTGCTTGTGTGATTAACATGTCCTCTTAGGAGTTTGATTCTATCTTATTCAAGATATTAATTCATTAGAATTTAGGTTCTAAACCAAGCATGATAACATTAGGTAGAAGTTTCCCTAATCCTTAACCCTGGGACCATGATGCATGATAACTCTAGGTAGTCTTCCCTTTGATATCCAAACTCTAGGTTCATAATGCATGACAACATTAGGACTTGAGTTTCCCTTTAGACTTTTCTCTTTCTATTTTGCATTTTCATATTTAAGATTAAATTTTTTTTTCTTTATCAAAAATCCCAAAGACACTTATAATAAAGATGCAGATCATATGTCACGAGCCTTAAGTAGTGGGAAAAGGATGAGGCGATACATTTTGAACCTTGTTTTTTCTTTCATCCATAGTCTTTAATATGATCCAATTCATAACCTTTTTCATAAATAAGTGGAGAAATAGCATGTGTCCTTATATTTGGATCCATCTTCTATTATCCCAACAAAAATATTCAACCAATACAAATCTTTTTGCCTTCGGGCCCTTTTTCTTTGAAAATCTTTTCATAAAGAGCATGAATTCCTTTCTACGATAAATGCATGGGTCTCCAAAGGTAGGGTTGCAGTAGTATGTGAAATTTAACATCGTTCATCAAAAAATACAAAACAAACCAAAAATTTTAAGAAGAACTACGAAGTTCTGATTTCTTTATTGCATTATGAGGATACGTAGGCACTGAGTTGCAAAATTTGGGCGAACGCAATAATAAAAAACTTTCTTTTTTGTTTGTTAGTATTTCATTCATGAATTTCCTTCTGCAAGTTTAAGCTTTAAATAACATACCCTTATGATTATAACAAACATTGTGGACCTCGTTGAGTACAACATATGTTTAGTGTGTTAATACCTTCCCTTTGCATAACTGGCCCCCGTATCTTGATCTCTACTCTTTTGTGGGTTTTATTCGCTCTTTTCCCATTTCCTTTTGGAAACAATAAAGTGCGGTGGCGACTTTTACTTTGTGAGTTAAGTCAATCAATGTATTAGTCTCAACTTTTTACCGCTACACTTACGCTGGTGGACTAGGGATAGGAAGCTCCAAGTATAGATTAGTGAGATATACACCAAGGGATTAGGTATATCGGTTTGGTTAATTTAATGTGGTATTATAGCAACAATATCAGTTATGCAATACATCTGACATCAATAGTAGATAAACAAGGTATTATATACAAAACTTATATGCTTTCGTATTATTGTATGAAAAACTTTTACTCTTTTTAGCATTAATACTCGAAAAATCCCCCCATTTAGTATTTTTCTAAATATTGCACAAATATTGTCTTGTTAAATAACAGTCCATATGGATTCAATATTTTTATTACTTCAACATTATCGGTGCACTTGCCGATAAGTCATCACTTGATCTGATGGACGTATGTCTCTCATCTGACTCATTTCAAACTCAACCTGCATAGACTTAGCAAACTCCTTGCACAAGGTAGAATTAGCCGAACTAAATATAATATCATCCACATTTATTTGAACTACTAAAATGTCATTTTTTTAATGTTTTACTAAACAAAGTAGTGTCAACCTTTCCTCTGGTAAAACCATTTTCTAAAAGAAAATTGATTAGTCTTGCATACCATGATCTATAAGCTTTCTTTAGACCATATAGTTATTTCTTATGTTTGAAAACAAAATCTAGATTTTTTTTTTCAAAACCAGTAGGTTGGTGTACATACATTTCTTTAGTTATGTAACCATTCATAAATGCATTCTTAACATCCATATAATATAAGATTATGTTATGATTAACCACAAAAAAAATTAAGAGATGAATAAACTATAACTTTGAAACTGATGCAAAGATGTCAGTATAGCCAGTCCCCTCTTGTTAACTATAACTTTGTACAACCAGTCTGACCTTGTTTCTTACCATTTCTCCTTTCTCATTCAACAGGTTTTTGAAAACCCATTTTGTCCCAATGACATGATTTCCTTTGGGTCTAGGCACAGGATCCCATACATCATTTCTGGAGATTTGATTTAGTTCTTCTTGCATTGGTAAAATCCACTTAGTGTCCAGAAATGCTTCATTACCTGATGTAGGTTCTATGAAGGACACCAAACCCAGAAGCATCACTTTAGAAGGTTTGAGTGAGGATATGGTTATGTCTGGTTCACTTTTGTCACCTAGAATCAATTCTTCAGAATGTGAAGATCTTTGTTTATGCTTCTTCATAAGAGTATGCGCTTCAATAATTTCTAGTTGAACAACTTTTGATTCATTTGCCTCATATCCTTTAGCATCAGACTCTTTACCTTCATAGCCTGAATATGTAGTCTCTAAATCTGTAAACTTCTCAACTAGCTTTGACTTTTCAGGGTCAAGTTTATCATCAAACCTGACATGAATTGATTCCTCAATAATTCGTGTTCCAGTGTTATATACTTGTCATACCCCAATTTTTGAACTAAGATCCCACCCTCCATTTGCATCATTGCATAACAAGTGTTCACGAGTGGTTTGACCTATTTTTTTGCCAATTCTTGAGTTAGATTTCAAAAATTTGTAACTTCTTCAAATTTTGACATTTTTGAGCGGTTCTTTTTGCATATGATTCTCCTTGACATCATCTACAATTTCTCTTTACAAGTCAAGAGTTGATTATGCTTTGAAAATCCACGAAAAAATAGAAACATTAGAAGTCGTTTATGAATTTAGTGGAATTTGATTTTTATTGTGTTTTATTCATGATTTCTTTTCCATTTTAAAAAATCACAAAAAAATATACTTAGCATCATGTTATTTTTTTTATTTACTATTTTTAGCTCTTTACTAAAAAAATATCAAAAATATATTCTTTTATTAATTTAAATTTATATATTGGTATCATTTATTTAAAAAAAAATCTAGAAAAATTTATATAAGTCCTTTTACTTTCTTATATGTATTTTATTTTTATATTTTAATTTGCATTTATATTTTCATTTATTTTAATTCAAGAAAAAAATCATAAATAGTTAATTTAATGTCTCTTTTATTTTCTATTTTGTGTTTTTTATTATTACTAACACTTTTAGTTTTTATTATTATTATTATTATTATTATTATTATTATTATTATTATTATTATTATTATTATTATTATTATTATTATTATTATTATTATTATAATTATTACTTTGTCCTTTTGTTTTTTTGTGTCAATAAAGAATTGTTGGAACCACTAAAATGTATTACAAACACTTAACATGGATTGTCAACTTGTACTTATCAATGGCCAAGAATCATTCTCACACTTCACATGGATTGCCAACTTGGACTTATCAATTGCCAAGAACCATTCTCATAAAGTCATATGGATTGCCACATCAACACTGCCACCTCATTCACTAAATAAATAAGACATTTCTTTCTTTCATTTGGAGAAATAATACCATAAATCATTCACTAAATTAAGCCAAAACTCTCTTTATTTTCTTTCAAGTCATTTCTTCCTTTTATTGAATAGGTGGGCTATTATAATTGTTCTTTATTTAATTCTATTTCATTTTTACTCTTTATTTATTTATTTAGTACCATAATTATCACCGTTTTGGAAGGAAACTCCATTGATTCAAAATCAAAAGTTGAAAAGTGTTCTTGAACCTCCAAAAGCAAAAGTGATTTATTGTTGTTTAATTTTCATTTTTTTCTGTAATTTTTTGTTGTTTATTTACTTATTTTAAGAATGATCCTTGGTCATGAGGTTGAGTAGATAAACTTTCATTATTCATTTGTTTAATTTAATGAAAAATTGAAAAAGTTATGATATTTATACTATTTTTATCATAGACTTCATCTTATTCTTCTTTATCTATTTTGTTTTTATTTTTATTTGGATCAATTTGAAAAGCATTTGAGTTTTTTTAGTTCATCTAAACTTGTCAGATATTTGATAAACTTTCATCATTTCCAATCTACCTATAAATGGCCATTTGATCATTCAAGGTACTTGAGATTGATGATAAGTTTGTCATAATGTATCTTCCTTAACTTTGTCTTGATCCCCCGTGTTTGTTAGTTGTACTACATGTATAAGAGAATGAACTTCAAAGTGTCATTTCTCTAACATGTATGGGTACATACATTCTATGCTCTCTATGAAGTTACACTTATCACAAATCAGGTTATTAACTTTATATTGTACTAACTTTACTTTAATATCATTTATATTTTCACACTTTATATTTTCTTCTCTTTACTTTTATGACATTTATCATCCATAGCATTTATTTTTCTTTATGCATTTTTTCTTTGCTCACTTGAGAATTTATCTTCTCTTTGCTCACTTTATTTTTTATTTCTAATTTTTAAGTCTTTTGCCTTATTTTCATTTAAAAATTCATACAAAAAATACAAAAAAAAAATATTAGATTAGGATTATAATTATTTCTTTCTTGCCCTCTTTAAAAAATACCAAAAATATATATTAGTATAATTTTGTCTTTCTTTATTTTATTTAATTTTTAGTTGTTAATTATTTAGTTATTTAATTGCTATTTATTTAATTTCCCTTTGTCGTTCATTTAGTCTTTATATTTTATTTGTCTAACTCCAAAAGAAAAATCGAATTCATTGACTTCATGTCATCAAATATATTTAATACGATTGTGCGAAAACCCCTTTGTACATTTTTTTTAGTTTTATTAATCTAAAAACAAATCTCTTCTAAACCCTAATTTTAAAAAACTCGCATCTCTTTTAAGCCAAAAACTTCGACACTAGGTCGTCGTATTTTCAAAATCTCATCCCCACACTGATTTAGCAAGCAAACTAATTTTAACCAAAAACAGATATTTCAAAAGGTTCCTATAGGATACTATAGATACACAGGGTGCTAGTACCTTCCCTTTGTATAACCAACCCATGAACCTTCGATCTCTTTCAAATGCATTGTATTTTTCTTTACTTTTAGTATTGTACTTACTTTGCATATTTATGGGTTTTATTTCACACTTTTCCCTTTTCCCTTGGAAATAATAAAGTGCGATGGTAACTCTTGCTTATTTGCGAGTCAAGTTAATTAATATCTGGATCTCCAATTTTCACCGCTACAGAATTGGCGACTCTCTTGGGGAATAAAAAATTTAAGTGGGTTAAACATAATTTATTATATATGTTTTCGTTATTATTACTTGTTTGCTTAATGCATGTGATATTTGGTGGTTCTTCGGGTGTTGATGTTAATTACAACGGATAAGTTCTATACCCAGACTAAGGTATACTTAAGATAGGACGGGAGGTATAGTCATGTTAACTTTGAGGGAGTAATCTCAAAAAAGGAAGAATGAGATCCCCCACTCAGTGGAGGTCCTCTTGACTGTAGTATTTGTTTACCGAGTAATCGGGAATACATTGTTGCTTTCAATGTGGGAGCCAGAGAAGCTGAGAGATGTAGAACCCTTAGCCCATCTTGGCCTTTTAGATGTAGTGAAGAGACTATGACGGAGTAATCTGGAAGTAGTTGTCACGCGATGCTGCACTCAGACGGGTTTTTCTTGAGAATATTGCTAATTACCGAGTAATCCGGAAGTTGGTAATATCTGAAAGAAGAATGTAGACTTTGGGATCCCTTAGAACCTTGATCTACAAGTGATTTGAAAATCTTAGTCCATACCTTGTGGATGGTTTGTACCCTCGGCTCTATGCTAATGACGTTGAACCTTTCAACTTTGTTTGTGACCTTACTTGTGGTTGTTGCATAGACATGCCTTCATGCATTCATGAAACCCTTTTTCACTTGTTTTTCAAGGAATTTGGGAGTCTTTCTTTGTAAACATCACAATTTTCGTCAATCTCAATGGATCTTGGGTGTTGATGGGGTGAAAACCCTAATCCACCAAAATTAATGATTAATCTTGATGATAACTTGATCAATATTTTGATCTAATTTAAAATTCATCTTCTATCTTCATACTTTGATGGTTACAACTTAATATCTTGAGTTCCTTGAAAATCAAATAAAAACTCTCTTTTTCAGATCATGCAACATTCTATGTTTTTTATTTCACTTTCAAAAGTCATTTCCAAGCCTTATTTTTCCTTTGGTCTCACCAGTACAACACTCGCACTAAGAGGAAGATGGAAAATATTAAGCAAGAGATTTCTGGAATCGGTAAGGAGATGATTACTTTGAAAGCTGGTATGGAGCATATAACTAGTTTGGTTGAAACTTTGATCTCCACACAAGTCAATTCCTATGAAGAAAGAAAAGATGGAAAAGGTCTTCAGAAAAACTCTGAATTCGTTGTTTCATGAGAAGATGACAGTCAATACACCTAATAATTGCTCTGAAAAGGTGAATATGAGAGTGCTTTTTTCTGAGAATGGTAACTTGGAAAATAACGCGAAGTATGGTGATAACTTTGTCAAGAAAAAAGAACTTAATTCCAATTCTATTTCGAGAGAAGGGCCAAGGAGACCTCGAAGAAAGAATAATCATCATTAGAAACAACATGTTTTTGATGTCACCACTATGGTAAATGCAGCTTCCAAAGCTCCCAACCAGAAAATTCCTAATCAGAGAAAAACTCAATTTGATCCAATTTCAATGACCTATAGGGAGTTGTTTCCTGTCCTGATGTAGAGGAATTCGGTTTAGACCTGACTTCCACCGAAGATTCCCGAGAAGATGTTATGGTACTACAAAGCTGATTTGACTTGTGCCTTTCATCAAGGAGCCCCTGGGCATAGTATCGAATATTGTTATTTATTGAAAGTTGAAGTCTAGAAATTGGTCAGAAGTGGTATCTTGTCATTTAAGGATATTGGTCTTGAGCTTCAAGTCAAGCCTTTGCTAAAGATTGAAGGATACCTTGGAGTTTAAAGAAGAGAGTCTTCTCAGTTTAATTAGCATTTTTACTTCTTTTTCATTTGTAATTTTTCTTGTTTATCAATGCATTATTTGCATGTAAGAACTTGTTTGCATTTGAATGATTAGCTTAATACATTGAATATGTTTGTCTTGAAGAAACCCATTCGTTTCACTCGTATTTGTTTTCATTTTTAAATTGATTTTTGCATTATGATACCAACTTGTTACCCATTATCTTTCCAATGCAGAGATTGGAGGGAGGAGGATGATATTAAGACGCAAAATTTCTAGTTGTATGCTTTTGGATAAAACCCTGTTGATGATGTATGGGCATTGTTTCAAATTCCCAAACATCTGAGATATAAGGGAGTGAAACCCTCGTTAACCCCTTTGATCCTTGAAGTAGGAGTTTCTTTTTTTGTTCAGAAAAAACCCTTATTTTTTAACCTGGAGCAGGGTAGTGTTCAGTTAATATGATTGAGTATTTAAATCTCATCAAGAGTGCGTGTCTAAAGATACAACAATGGTTATCCTTCAAAAGGATGAGAAAAGTCAAAATCCAATGGTCAATCTTCTCCTATCAGTAGTGTGCATCAAAACAAGATGATATCATAATGGGTATCTCTCGCACATCGGGAGATCAACAAGATGACGATACCACAATGGTCAATCTTTAACTATGCCTAGGGGCTCCTTGATGAAAGGAACAAGTCAAATCAGCTTTATAGTACCACAACATCTTCTCGGGAATCTTTGGTAGAAGTGGTATCTTGTCATTTAAGGATATTGGTCTTGAGGTTCAAGTCAAGCCTTTGCTGAAGATTGAAGGATACCTTGGAGTTTAAAGAAGATATTCTTCTTAGTTTAATTAGCATTTTTACTTCTTTTTCATTTGTAATTTTTCTTGTTTATCAATGCATTGTTTGCATGTAATAACTTGTTTGCATTTGAATGATTATCTTAATACAATGAATATGTTTGTCTTGAAGAAACCCATTCGTTTCACTCGTATTTGTTTTCATTTTTAAATTACTTTTTGCATTATGATACCAACTTGTTACCCATTATCTTTCCTAGGCAGAGATTGGAGGGAGGATGTTGATATTAAAACACAAAATTTCTAATTGTATGCTGTTGGATAAAACCCTGTTGATGATGTACATGCATTGTTTCAAATTCCCAAACACCAGAGATATAAGGGAGTGAAACCCTTGTTAACCCCTTTGAGCCTTGAAGTAGGAGTTTCTATTTTTGTTCAGAAAAAACCCTCACTTTTTAACCTGGAGCAGGGTAGTGTTCAGTTAATATGATTAAGTATTCAAATCTCATCAAGAGTGTGTATCTAAAGATACAACAATGGTTATCCTTTAAAAGGGTGAGAAAAGTCAAAATATCAATGGTCAATCTTCGCCTATCAGTAGTGTGCATCAAAACAAGATGATATACTAATGAGTATCTCTCGCATATCGGGAGATCAACAAGATGACGATACCACAATGGTCAATCTTCAACTATGCCAAGGGGATCCTTGATGAAAGGAACAAGTCAAATCAGCTTTGTAGTACCACAACATCTTCTCGGGAATCTTCGGTAGAAGTGGTATCTTGTCATTTAAGGATATTGGTCTTGAGGTTCAAGTCAAGCCTTTGCTGAAGATTGAAGGACATCTTGGAGTTTAAAGAAGAGAGTCTTCTTAGTTTAATTAGCATTTTTACTTCTTTTTCATTTGTAATTTTTCTTGTTTATTAATGCATTGTTTGCATGTAAGAACTTGTTTGCATTTGAATGATTATCTTAATACAATGAATATGTTTTTCTTGAAGAAACCCATTCGTTTCACTCGTATTTGTTTTCATTTTTAAATTACTTTTTGCATTATGATACCAACTTGTTACCCATTATCTTGCCTAGGCAGAGATTAGAGGGAGGATGATGATATTAAAACACAAAATTTGTAATTGTATGCTTTTGGATAAAACCTTGTTGATGATGTACAGGCATTGTTTCAAATTCCCAAACACCGGAGATATAAGAGAGTGAAACCCTCATTAACCCATTTGAGCCTTGAAGTAGGAGTTTCTTTTTTTGTTCAGAAAAAACCCTCATTTTTTAACCTAGAGCAGGATAGTGTTCAGTTAATTTGATTGAGTATTCAAATATCATCAAGAGTGCGTGTCTAAAGATACAACAATGGTTATTCTTCAAAAGGATGAGAAAAGTCAAAATCACAATGGTCAATCTTCGCCTATCAGTAGTGTGCATCAAAACAAGACGATATCCTAATGGGTATCTCTCATACAACAGGAGATCAACAAGATGACAACACCACAACGGTTATCCCTCATCTGTCAAGAAACAAGGTAGTAACAATGCTCTCAATAAGTAAAGACAAGCTAAAGTCACACGTTTTGTTCAAAAATCAAGAAAAAAGAAAAAATAAAAAATCCCGCTAAGTCGAAAACTACAAAACGAGCAACTTAGGAAAAAATTAGGGTATCCCGCTGGACAATCAATTCAAAAGAATTAGTTCAGGAAAAAGATAGGGAAAACAAAATTGCAAAGAAAGGATTACAAATAAAAATCCTTAGTAGGGAACAAAGTCGTGTGATAAAAGTGAGTGATTGTTGTGTCCAAAGAATGTCAGTGGTTCACCAACCATCAACTAATTCCTCTTGAGAAATGAGTGCTCATATCAAATTAACTGAATATAGGACTGAAGAACATCATGAAGGGGGTGGGCACCAAATAAACATTGAGCCTTAAAATCTTTTTTTTCTTCTGAAAAACCGTGAACCAGGCCATGTTACAACCTTCAAAAGTCCTAATTGAAACATGGTTTATTTCAAAAGCATACTCCAACAAGATAGTGTTCCTAACTCCCCAAAGTTATGCTAAAATATTTGTGTTGGTATATGTGATACGGTGGGAGAACTGAATTGATGGTTTTGCGTTTGATCGCAAATGTTGCAGTTAGCAAGAGTCGCCATCGACTTTTCTTTTATCCAAAAGGAAATGTGAAAAAGCACAGGAAAGACCTTTGAGATTATTTCTTGAGTTCGGGGGGTAGATTATGAAAAGGGAAGGTATTAGCATCCTTTTCATCCATGATTTTCCATGGGCTCTTAGTTACTTGTTAGATCACTTGCTTTTGTTTAAAATTGTGCTTTGTGTGGTTTTTGAAAGTATTTTGTAAAGTGGCCATTGTTTAGGAAATCTTTGTAATGATTCTCGTTCGTAAGAATGTATACAAAGATGTTGATCTTTTGAAAATGTTTTCAAGTTTGTAAGATGTTTGAAAGTGTAAGTGTTTTTTTTTTAAATGGAGCAAGTAATTAGGAGCATTCTACCTACTCAAAAGTCTTTCTTGTTCATTTTGTTTTACTTTGACATTGTTATCTTACCATTGATTTGGTAAGCAACCCTATCTTTGGATGTAAACGGGACGAGCGTGGGTCATCGTATAGCCATGATTAGCAATATTGCAAGGTACCTTAACATTATTTTTGAGGGACTAAGATCCTTTGAAAGGCAACTTAGATAGCGTCATCGAGGGACTATGATCTTGTATTTGCTTGTTTTTTGCTAAGACACCTCACATGCATAATATGGCTATTTTGTATAAGGAAACCAAGTGGACTAACCCTAGGGGTGCTTGTGTGCAAAATGCATTGTTTTCATGCTTGATTTAGTCTTGAATTAGGGTTTGCTATTTATTGGTTTTAAGTCTTTCCATACAAACCCTAATTACTAGCAATTGTATATAAAGTGATAAATTGCGGAATTTAAAGTTACTACGCTATTACAACATTTGTGGGAAGGGGGTATACAATTTATAAATTGGGATTGCAAGAATTTAAACCTAATTAGTCTATTACAACCATATTGAATTTATACAAGAATCAAAATAAATAATGTACAAGATGAATTAAATATGCAAGAAGGTAAATGTGGAGAAAATGGATATTTTATTTGATGTTTTATGAAAAAGAAATTTTACCTTAACCTAATAAAATAATAAATAAAAATAATAATAAATTATTAATTTTGAAATTGTTGAGAAAATGTTTTAGGTGAAAACCCTAATTCTATTAATTAATCAAAAGAAAATAAAGCTTAAGAAAAGTATTTTTTTTTTGCATTTTTTATATTGAAAATATTTATAGTATTATGGAATATTTTTAGTCTTTTTCATATTAAAATAATGTATTTTAAATGGTTTGAAGAAAAATAAATAAATAATATTAATTAAGTTTGTAAGGTTTACTTAGTATAATAAATAAAATTAAAAAAATTTGTGAGAAAAATAAAATAAACTAAGTCAAAATATAAATACATCATTTTTTGTATTTATGATTTTTTAGTATTTAAAAAAATATATTTAAGAAAATAAATCAAATAAAAAATGAAGAAATAAAATAAAATTGGGCCAGGGGGCAAATATGAAACACGGGGAGGAATGTTAGAAAAAAGTAAGGCCCGGGAGGGGAAGGCCCATGCGCGCTGGAAGGATAAAAAATATACAAAAAATGAGAGAAAAAGCAAAAGGCAGCGCGCTGGGGCTCTAACCCATGACCTCCTGATTACCAGCGTGCTGCCTTACCACTAGGGTGGCTATACATCCATTAATATAACTGAAACAATAATTACATAACACAAAACGCGCCCTGTACAAGCATGTTATGAGCTTCTTAAGACGTTAGACACATGGATTTTGGTTTATAGGGGTGGTGTGTGCAGAAAGAACAAGTTAGAAGCTCAAGACAAGTTGACTTTGTGATTAAAGCAACTTTCAAAGAATGGAATGGTAGCTTTCTTCCTAAAATGGAAAATTGGCTTGGACAATGCTTGGAACACTTGGATAATAGCTCAAAAGCAAGTGTAATCTTATGATTATGTATATATCTTGAGGTTTAGAGACCTTAAAAAGAATATTGTGCAACATAGGTTTGAAATTGACTTCTTGTTCATTACAAAATGGCTTGTAAATTAAGTGACAAACCCATAACTTCATCTCTTCAATTCTCTCTACTCAAGAATGATATCAAGGAGTTCTTGGACATTTTGGAAATATTTTAACATTCTATAAAACCCCTATTTGAATTGCCTTTTAAGATTCCCCTTGGAACTATGTGAAAAAGTGCCATGAAGTTAGGTCAAAATCCTGTCCAAATTAGGGCAAAATTTCACTAAGTGTTTTGTTTCATGACCCTATGTTCATAAAATTGTAACTTTAGATCCAAGCATCTTTGGAAGAAGTTGTGTGAAGAAAGGTTGTATGTTTCGTGGAGATCTACAACTTTCATGTTGGAAGTTTCTCTTGAATCATCTTGCATCATGGTGAAACTTTGGCTCAAAGTTATGAAAAAATAAGAAATTTTTCATACTTAGAAAAATTTCTAAGTTAAGAAATTTTAACATTTCAAGATGAAATCTTGAATTCTTGATTTCTTGATGAACAAGTTTCATATTTTGACATGTTTTGGTGAATTGTGATCTTTGGCACTTGAATTTGACCAAAAAGTCAAAGTTTGACTTTTTAGTATACAGTTGACTTTTGATCAGTTGACTAAATAATTCATCTGTCAATCCAATGGACTTGCAATGTTTTGAACCATGTCATTAGGTAAAAATGATGAAATTGGAATCTTGAGATCATGCTTTAAACCAATTGACCATTTGCTAGGTCAAAAATAAGAAATTGCCCCTTCTCAATCAAAACTCTAATTTTGACCATTTTGCCCTTATGGAGATTTGATCAAATTTCTTGAGGAGTTATGGTCCAAACTTATCAAATGATACATATATGTTTAAAATGTTGATATGGATCAAAAATTAAGAAGTTTGACTGTAAATTGGCCATAGTTGACTTTTTCCCCAATAAAACTGATTTTTAGGTCAACTGCTCAATTGACTGAGAAAAAATGTGATTCAAGGCTTGAAACTTGACATGAGTAATCTTGGGGGTCCACAATGATCCATGAAAATCATATGGGGCAATGGAAGTTTAAAAATCCTTGTGCAATCTCAAACCCTAATTTTGGTCATCAGTGCTTAAAGAGATGTCTTGAGTTGATCCACCCTAGTGCAGTCTTGAGTCAAAGGAGATCTTCTGAGAAAAATCTTGATAAGTGAGAGGGAAAATTTTGGGGTGCAATAGCTGTCCCTGTTCAATCTTATTAAGCTTGAAGAGTTAGATTGACATGTTTTTCCATTCGTGACACGAAGGCGGAAGATGATTGGACACTAGAGTGCCCAGTAATTTGCACTCGGCGATGTGATGGTTGAGGGGATGGGCTTAAAGATGCCATTTAGAGAGGTGATAGAAAGTTTCAGGAGATGGTCTTGTAGATGCCATCCAAGAGTGATTGTTGAATTGTAATTTGTAAGCTGAAAGAATGAGTATCAGAATGGCGTCTGTGTATGGAGCGTATCTGAACTATATCTGAGAGCTGAACCTTGAATGAGTCATCAGAATGGCATCCGCGTCTGGAGTGTATATGTACTGCGTCTGAAAGTTAACTATGAAAGAGTATCAAAATGGCGTATGTGTCTGGAGCGTATCTGTATTGTATCTGAAAGTTTAATTTTGAATGAGTATCAGAATGGTGTCCGTGTCTAGAGTGAATTTGTATTGTATCTGAAAGTTGAATTTTGAATGAGTATCAGAATGGCGTCTGTATCTGGAACGTATCTGTACTGCATCTCAAAGTTGAATTTTGAATGAGTATCAGAATGGAGTCCGTGTCTGGAACGTATTTGTACTGCGTCCGAAAGTTGACTCTGAATGAGTATCAGAATGGCGTCCACGTCTAGAACGTATCTGAACTGTATATGAAAACTTTTGATCATTGTTAATGGTAGTTGTTAACCTTATCCTGAATAGGGTAAAATGTTAGCTAAAATTCAAAGTCATGTTGTATGAAATGCATGGTATGATGCATTTGTGTAACCAATGTTTATGATATATGGGTGTGATGTATGTGCATGTGAGCTAATTCTGCTGTACTGCTATTGGAATGGGGAAAATAAATCCCTGTCCGTTGCTGAGGATTATAAGTCTTCGTGTTGTGAAGTTTGAAGTGCTGATGAATTTCCCTTAGAGAAATTAACTTTGTTGTAAGGGAAATGCCATGTACTTTTTGAAAAATTCTGGTTGGGGAATTCTGAAAAATTTGGATGACTTCTACTGGGGATTGATAATTGGAAGCTTTGTTTTGTTGGGGATTAAACTGCTCACTGTGGGGAATTTTAATGAGATAAAATTAGAGAGATTTCCCTATCCCTTAAATCCATCAGCGATTGTCTTTTATTTTGTTTATTTGTAAATAGTAATTATGTTCAAATGCATATGTTCAACAATGAATCATTGGACTTTTTGTAAACAAATCACAAGTGAAAATAAAAAAACAAATAGTTTTTGTACTTTTAAAGGGATATCTTCGTATTGACTTTGAGTAAGTATTTTTGTACAATGAGACCAACATTCTAGTAAGAGAATGCCGTCGTAAAAAATAAAAAATTTAATACAAAGAAAAGATAGTTATGTGCAATAATCCCATGGGGTTTCCATTATGTTATAGCCTTTGTATCTCTGAGCATCTTGTCCATTTGTTGCCTTGTCCGAAGATGATCGAATTGGTCAGAAATGTCGAGTTTGCAAGTTGTCTGTAAGGTGATCCAACGGGACATAATCATATGCTTTAATTCCATAACTTTTGCCTGGACCGCCCTTTCGGGTTTTCAGTCCACCGGAATACCATTTTTTGCCCAAGTCGCCCTTTCGGGTTTTCAACTTGCCGGATGTACAAATTTTTTTGTTTTTATCCCTAATTTTGCCTGAACCTTTTTTGTTTCGCCGGGATGCCCTTGTTTTTCCTAGGTGTGTCAACCTAGCGGGTCTCTTATGCATAGTATCTTTTGACTATGTCGGCGTTCGCAGGGTGTGGCAGGTCGTCGCCATCCATGTTGGTCAAGATCATTACTCCACCAGAGAAAATGTTTTTGATTATAAATGGTCCTTTATATGTAGGAGTCCATTTGCCCCTGGGACCACCTTGCGGCAGTATGATGCGCTTGATCACCAGATCCCCGACTTGGTACACTTGGTGTTTGACCTTTTTGTTGAAAGCCTTGATCATCCGTTTTTCATACATTTAACCATGGTAAAAAGCAGTAAGTCTTTTCTCGTCAATCAAGTTTAGTTGATCAAGTCGAGTCTGGATCTAATCTTCTTCATTCAGCCCTGCATCCTTCATAATTCTTAGAGAGGGTATTTGGACCTCAATAGGCAAGACAACCTCCATGTTGTATACCAGATAATAGGGTGTTGCCCCGGTTGATGTGCGAGCTGTGGTACGATATCCATGGAGAGCGATTGGTAGCATCTCATGCCAGTCTTTGTATGTGACTGTCATTTTCTGTATGATCTTTTTAATGTTCTTATTTGCGGCTTCGACAGCACCATTAGAGGTTGTCAGATTGATTTCCCCAATCATATATATTCCCCACATATCAAAGGGCCAAGGAGCCGTCAAGACATTCAGAGGAACCAGAGGTACATACACCTTGTCAGCATAGATCTGACACTTATGGAAAATTCGAGAGTGTTGATAGCAATCTTCTTCCATGGTAGACTAGTAATAACCTTCCCGTAGGATTTTCTTTTCCATCGTATGCCCACTGGAATGGGTCCCAAAAGTGCCTTCATGTAATTCAGCCATGATCCTTTCAGCTTCAACCTTGTCTGCGCACCGAAGTAATACGGAGTCATGGTTGCGTTTGTAAAGAATGCCATTACTAAGGAAAAATTTAGCAAAGAATCTCCTTAAGAAATTCTTATCATTGACAGAAGCTCCTTCTGGGTATTCTTGAGCCTCGAGATACCTCTTGACTTCGTGAAACCAAGGTTGGTCCACTACTTCTTCAGTATTAATCTCGTGATAGTGTGCTGGTTCATCCCTTCGTTCAATGCTGATCTGGGGAGCCTCATTATCCCATTTAAGTTTAAACATAGATGACATTATGGCTAGTGCGTTGGCTAGCCGATTTTCTTCTCGCGGGAAGTGCTTGAAGGTAATCTTCTCAAAATGTGGGAGAAACGTCAAAACATGTTCTTTGTAAGGGATAAGGTTAGGATGTTTGGTGTCCCATTCCCCTTTGATCTGGCTAATGACCAAAGCTGAATCTCCCAATACATTCAAAGATTTGATCCCCAAATCTATGGCAGCCATGAGACCAAAGATGCACGCTTCATATCCCGCCATTTATTTGTACAATTAAAGCAGAGTCTTGCCGTAAAAGGAGTATGACATCCTTCAGGAGATATGAGTACAACACCAATACCATTGCCGAGTGTGTTAGATGCCCCATCAAAAACCAGGGTCCATCGGGATCCTTGTTCAGGTCCGTCATATGGTCTGGATTCTTCATAGTCATTTACCATCATGATGTCCTCATCTGGGAATTCGAACTTCATGGACTGGTAGTCTTCTACAGCTTGGTGAGAAAGGTGATCAGCTAGTACACTTCCATTTATTGCTTTTTGGGTAGTATATTGTATGTCATATTCTGTTAGGATCATCTGCCATCTCGTTATTCTCCCAGAGAATGCAGGTTTCTCGATGATGTATTTTATTAGATCCATTTTAGATATCAACAGGGTAGTATGAGTCATCATATACTGTCTTAGCCGACGAGCAGCCCATGCCAGAGCGCAACATGTTTTCTCGAGTAGTGAATATCTTGTTTCACAATCGGTAAACTTTTTGCTCAGGTAATAAATAGCATGCTCTTTTCAGCCAGACTCGTCATGCTGCCCTAGCACACACCCCATTGAATTTTCCAACACGGTCAGATACATAATCAACAGTCTTCCCTCGATTGGTGGAATCAAAATAGGAGGCTCTTACAAGTACTCTTTGATCTTGTCAAAAGCAGTTTGGCATTCATCATTCCATTTGACTACTTGATCTTTCTTCAATAGTTTGAAGATTGGTTCACAGGTAGCTGTCAGGTGAGAAATGAATCTGGAAATGTAGTTCAAACGTCCCAAGAACCCTGTGACTTCTTTTTCAGTATGAGGAGCAGGCATCTCTTGTATCGCTTTCACCTTAGCAGGATCTACTTCAATACCCTTATTGCTGACGACAAAGCCTAGGTGCTTACCAGACCTTACTCCAAATGTGCATTTATTTGGGTTCAACCTCAACTTGTACTTCTTTAGTCTCTCAAAGAGTTTTTGTAGATGGTCAAGATGCTCTTCTTCTGTTTGAGATCTAGCTATCATGTCGTCCATATAGACTTCTATTTTGTGATGTATCATGTCATGAAATAGAGCTACCATGGCACGCTGATAGGTTTCCCAAGCATTCTTCAGTCTGAATGGAATCACCTCGTAGCAGAAAGTTCCCCACTGTGTGAGAAATGTTGTTTTCTCCATGTCCTCAGGCGCCATTTTGATTTGGTTGTAACTTGAGAAACCGTCCATGAAGGAAAACACTTTGTGTTGTGCAGTATTGTCAACTAGGATGTCAATGTGGGGAAGTGGGAAATCATCCTTAGGGATTTCCCAATTCAAATCTTTGTATTCCACGCACATTCGTACCTTGCCATCTTTCTTGGGCACGGGAACAACATTGGCAACCCATTGAGGATAAGAGGTGACTGCCAAGAATCCAACATTGAATTGCTTCATGACTTCAGCTTTAATCTTCTCTGACATATCTAGTCGCATTCTACGGAACTTTTGTTTTACTGGTGGGCAATCCCCTTTTGTAGGTAAACGATGCACCACAATATATGCATCAAGTCCTGGCATGTCTTCATACGACCAGGCAAAGACCTCAACATACTCGTGTAGCAACTGAATTAGACGCTCCTTGACACTTGGTTCCAGATTGGCACCTACCTTGACCTCTCTTTTGTCTTCTTCGGTACCCAGGTTGATTGTGTCCACGGGTTCCTCGTGAGGCTGAATGGTTCTCTCTTCTTGTAGTAGTAATCTGGAAAGTTCCCCTGGTACTTCACAATCTTCCTCAGCTTCTTCTTCGGCTTGGTAGATTAGATTTTCAGAGTCACAAAAAGCCATAGCAAAACCGTTATCCATGGGATCCGGAATGGATGTAGACCTGCATTGTGAGTGTGAGTATGTGTAAGGGTATAGCTATCTTTGAAAGAAAAAATGTAAAAAGAAAAACAATGAGCACAAAGTTTGTATGCAAAACGTCCATGAAATATTGATGTCATATGTAAATGAGATAATAACCCTTACAAATGGACCATTGTGCCTCGGGTAATACACAAGGTTTTAAGAGTTTGAATTGTTTTAATATTACAGATCCAACAAAATGTAAAGACCAATTACTGTGGGATAAAAGTGATCGGGACAAAATCTCTAGCCTCCCAATTGTTGAGCCCTCCACTGACAGTTGGGAAGATCCAATCTTCCATGTTGCAAACATCTTCATCATCCTCTACCATGTTGACTTCAAGGTTGCTGATCTTCAAGGGTGGTCCTCCAACACGAGCGCGACGTACAGCCTTCTGAGCATTTAAAGTGAAACCCAGGCCAAATTTGTCAGACTTGTATGGGATATCTAGGAGTTGCCCCCAGATAGTGCACCCACCTTCTTCTATCACTGCCTTTGCATCCTTCAACGATGAAATTCTTAGTGGAAGCCTTGTGATTTTGGGAACATCCCTGGTTACTGCCACATCTTGTGGGACCTCCTCAAAGTGTTGGAATGGAGTTTCAATAAATTCATCATCTAACTCCATATATATGAAGGAATTGAGATGGCTGATCATATACTCTTCTTCTCCATGAATAGTGATAATCTTCCCTTAGATTGGATACTTCAGCATTTGGTGCAACGTAGAAGTGACAACGCCAGCATTGTGAATCTACGGTCTTCCTAGCAAACAAGAATATGAGGGGCGAATATCCATTACATAAAAAGTTGAATCAGATGTTTGGGTTCCAACTTTTATGGGGATATCGACTTCCCCATGCACCATCCTTTTTGAGCCTTCAAAGGCCCTTACTACTATGTTACTCGGCTTTAATGTCAATCCCTCACAATCAAGCCTATCAAGATCTTTTTTAGGCAATACATTTAGATATGAGCCAGTGTCCACCAAAACATGAACTAAGGTTGTGCCCCTACATTCAAATGAGACGTGTAATGCCTCTTTATGCTATCTTCCTCTTGGCGTTAAATCAGCATCCGAAAAACCTAGACCATTATCTACAGTCAAGCTGGCTACGCGGTCTTGGAACTAATCGGCAGATGTTTCTTGGGGTACATGGGCAGTTTTCAGGAATTTTACTAAGGCTTTTGCATGCGCCTCAGAACATAGTAGTAAAGCCAACATGGAAATTTTGGATGGAGTTTGCCCCAGTTGCTCAACTACATCGTAGTCGCTTCTTTTTATGATTTTTAGAATTTCCTCCATCTCTTTCCGGGAGGTTTCAGGGATAGCCAATGATTCTGCCTTCGTCCAGACAGGCTCAATCAGAATACTTTTACCTCGAGTCTTGGTTAAATCGGCAGCAGGAATGTCAGTATGAGTGATAGTAGGGATTGTAACAGATTTGTCAGTTGGAGTATTGGTGGAGATGATTGTAGGACTGGGAATAGCCTTCGGAGGAGCAACAACAATAAGAATGATTACGGATCCAGAAATTGCTTTTAGGGGAGCAATTTCTGGAGAGAATATCCTTCCGCTTCGGGTAATCTTGCTAGTCCCTGCAATATTACTGATATCGGGGTCAACTTTTTCAGAACTTGAATCTTCGGAAGATGGCCAGTCTTGTTTGATATCATGGTAGTAGACATCTCCTCCATAATTCCATGGTATGGTTTTGTTTGATGAATACGAGACTGGTCCAGGCATTGTAATTATCAAAGGAGCTTCTTTTAGAACTGATGTAATTCTAATTGGTCTTTTGGTGGAGACCCTGGAAGAATTGGCGGAAATGGTAATGATAGACACATCATTAAGAGGAACAGGTGGAACATAAATCTTTTCAAACAAAATTTCCTTGTTATCTATTAGGCACTAAACGAATGCTTTCAACAAAGGACAGTTGGTTGGTAAGGACATACAGAAATGACAGCCTTTATCGCATCCTGGGAATACACCGACAATCAAAAAATTCTTTTTAATAATCAGGAGTCAGGTCACAAGTTCATCAACTGAAGTAACAAACATATCTTCCTCAATGGCATTGGTATTATGGTCGTGTTTGGGCATAGGGGCAGAAATAACATTAGGCTTTTCGAGCGCATCGAACTCAATCTCTTTGGCTTCAATGAGGTCTTGTACTTTGTTCTTTAGAGCCAAACAATTGTTAGTGTCATGGCCGGGACTCTCAGAGTGGTATGCACAGCAGGAATTAGGATGATAGTGAGGAGATGTTGTGTTAGGGTTCTTTGGAGCTTCTTTCAAGGTCACTAAGTTGGATCTTAACAGATGTGGCAATACTTGAGATAAGGTCATGTTAATTCTGGTGAATTTTCTGACTGGTCTTTCCATCCTTGGTTGGTTGTTTCTTTGTTAATCAGGCACTTGTTTAGGAATCATAACAGCCCTACCATTGGACAGTGTTCTGCCCTATCTTGATTTCTCTGAGAATAAACAACAACCACTTCCTTCTTTCCGATAAATGGTTTCCTTATAGCAGCAGAGGGTGTATCTTTTTGAATCTTTCGACTCTTTATCCCGACTTCTATCCTCTCTCCGGTCAATATCAGTTCAGTAAAACCTGCCGATGAACTCCCAATTAGGTGATTGAAGAAGGGACCAGACAAGGTGCCCAAAAACATGTCTACTAATTCTCTTTCAGATAGAGGAGGTTGAAGTCTTCCAGCCAAGTCTCTCCATTTTAGCGCATAGTCTTTGAAACCTTCATTGGAAATCATGGCCATACTCTGGAGTTGAGTACGGGTAGGCGCAAGATCAGCATTGTATTGATATTGTTTGTAAAAGGCTGCAGCAAGATCTTTCCAATTATGAACATTGGCTCTTTCTAACCGGTAAAACCAATCAAGTTAAGTTCCAGACAGGATGTCTTGGAAGAAGTGTACCCATAAGTCTTTGTCAGCGGTATGGGGCTGGATTTTCCTCACATAGGACCGGAGATGCATTTTATGGCATGAAACTCCGTCATATTTGGCGAACACAGGTGCTTTGAATTTTGGAGGAATGACAATCCCTGATACTAGACCCAATTCCTCAAAGTACAATCCAGGCACTTTTTTGATTTCTATTATGCTCAATCGCTCTTCGAGATATTTATACTTGTCATCAGCTAGAGGGTATTGTTATTCAGAATAGTCTTCTTCTTCCTCTTCCTCTTCTGATTCTGACTGGACAATTGTTTCCTTTCCCTTCCCATCTTGGTTGTCTTTCTCAATGGATGTTGTTGCAAAGTCTAGGGCTCTTCTTGTCTGCCCTTGGAACCTTCTTCCCATATTTAGAACTCCGACTATCTTCTTTGTCTTCTTTTTCATCTCCTCAACCAACAAAGTCTTCAACTCTTCTTTTCCTTTGGCTAGGGTCAAGAACAACTTTTGAAACTGTGCATTCTGAGCTTGGAGGTCCTTCACCGTTTGCTCGAGATCCATTTTACTGAAATAAACAGTAGAGAGATGAGGAGACTTGTTTCAAGAAACCTTCTTATGTTATGATGAATGATAAATGCATATGCAAATGTTTTCAAGGATTTTAAGATTCAAATTTGTTTTGGACAAAAAGGAAACACACGTCTTATTAATAGATTAAAGCTTGAGCACATCAATGCCTTCTTGGGAAAAATAATACAAAAACTCTAAGATAAAAAGTTAGTACGCATCCTCTTTGGTTCAATGTAGGCATTTAAAGTCTGTTCCTCATGAAGTAGCCTAGTGAGTTCCAAAACCTTCTTATCGCTTGCGTAGAATATGGCTTCGAAGGCATCTCGCTCCCCCTTGAGTTGTATCCAATCCCTTTGTAGGCCTTCAAGAGAGGTAGGCATGTCAGGATGTAGGATAGTATATGGAACATCTCCCTCCATGACAGGATCAATGATTACCGGGAGAATGGAGGGGTAAGGCATCATAAGACTCTAAGCATGAGTTCGTACCCATTTGAGGTAAGGCTCAAGAGGGATGGAATTCTTGTGCCCCAATGTCTTGATATTTACCTTGTTCAACATCCTCCAATCTCGGATAAATCTCTGGAGAAGACCTTGATCATCGTTGTCGTAGTCAAATACCAAACCTTGAATCAGCATCTCGTGCGGGTCATCCCTTCGGGCATAACCACACTGTCTTAAGGCTAAGCAGGGGGTTGCAGGTGATACCTCCCCTAATGCCAAGTAAAAGGACATTAGGAAATTCTCCACAACAGTCGACAACAGTAACATTCTCTATGGATCGGGAGCACCAATGAATGTCTGAATGTTTGAGCGTCATCAACTTTTGTGACCACCTTAAACCTTGCTCGTTACTTAATACAGATCGGGGAAGATGTGAAATAAACCATATTTCCAAGAGAGGAGTGCAACACATAAGGACACCTCTTTTCCTCATTGTGCGAGTGTGAAAAGAGTGTAGGATATCCCCTAGCAATGTAGGCACCAGGTTGTGAGATATGAAGATTTTGACAGCGTTCACATCTATGAGTTGGTCGGGATTTGGAAACAAAAACATCCCATAGATGAGGAGAGCCACAATTTCCTCAAAGGCTTGCAAATCCAAGGAATTCCAACAGTTCTGGGCTTTCTCAAACAGGAACTTTGCTAGGAAACCTTTAACACCACTCCTTGTTTCCCAATGAGTTGTGACATCAGACGAGTGCAAGTGTAGAGCTTGAGCAATCTCTTTTAGATTTGGGTCTCTTTTTGTATCATTGAAAGGTATATGATTGAGAATGGGAATTCTCAAGAGTCGGGAGAATTCTTCCAAAGTAGGCACAAGTTGATAGTCGGGAAATATGAAGCAATGGTGTAAGGGGTCAAAGAAATGAAAGAGCACCTTTATCATGTCCTCATATGTATTGGAGGTGACCAAGTTGAGTAGGCGACCATGTCTCTCAGTGAATGGAGAGTTTTCAGGAATCCTTGAAGCTAGGTCGTTAATTTGTGGAGGGATCCTCACATGGTTTACTTGAATAGTTTTCCTGTGAAGTGAATCCATATCCTACAAAACAAGACAAAGATGAACCCAAAAAAATCCTTGAAATGGTTAGTGAATGTGTATGATGTTATGATATTATGATGTTTATGATGTTATGTACAAGTATGCATATACAAACAAAGAAAACAATTCCTTAGGTTTAGGCTTGCATGGAGTTTCATAGGTAAGTACCCTCTTGAAGTTTAGTTGGCTCAAATCTGTGCTAGTAATAGTAACCGGGTTCTAAGGAGCTCAATATCACTGGTTTGTTTCCTTGGTCATTGTTTCAGCACAAGCCTCTTTAATGGCGACCGAAATATCTCAAGAAACCAAACCTCAATGAGTGTAGTATTAAGTATCTACCAACTTCGGACTGCACTAAAGTTGGTCATCTCACTACGTCCTAAAGGCCAAGTTGGTCAAGTAAAGGTTCTAAAAGTTCATTAGTGCTTCATGACATTACTCAGGGGCCCCGTATTCTCTTTGATTAACTCAAAGGCTACCAGTACCCACAAATATGTAGCACTAACATAGCTATTGCTTAGACCATGTCGGTATACCCCACACAGTTTCCACAACGTATTTCTACTTACCTATAATGTATCCCAAATCTGGGTAGAGGATTCAAACCCAAGCAAAGAACCATAATGTAAATCATATAAGTCAAACAATGTAAGCAAGTAAATGTGATCTAACCCTAAGGTAACCCCACTTTTAAAATTATCCCCAGCAGAGTCGCCAGTTCTGTGATACAGTGGAAGAACTGACTTGAAGATTTTGCGTTTAATCGCAAATGTTGCGGTTAGCAAGAGTCGCCACTTGCTTTTCTTTTATCCAAAAGGAAAGGTGAAAAAGCACAGGAAAGACCTTTGAGATTATTTCTTGAGTTCAGGGGGTAGATTATGAAAAGGGAAGGTGTTAGCATCCTTTTCATACATGTTTTTCCATGGGATCTTAGTTACTTGCTAGATCACTTGCTTTTGTTTGAAATTGTGCTTTGTGTGGTTTTTGAAAGTATTTTATAAAGATGCCATTGTTTAGGAAATCTTTATAATGATTCTCGTTCGTAAGAATGTATACAAAGATGTTGATCTTTTGAAAATGTTTTCAAGATTGTAAGATGTTTGAAAGTGTAAGTGTTTGTTTTGAAAATAACAAGGATGTTTGTTTTGAAATGGAGTAAGTAGTTAGGAGCATTCTACCTACTCAAAAGTCTTTCTTGTTCATTTTCTTTTCCTTTGACATTGTTATCTTACCATTGATTTGGTAAGAAACCCTATCTTTGGATGTAAACGGGACGGGCGTGGGCCAGCGTATAGCCATGATTAGCAATATTGAAAGGTACCTTAGTATTCTCTTTAAGGGACTAAGATCCTTTGAAAGGAAACTTAGATAGCATCATCAAGGACTATTATCTTGTATTTTTCTTGTTTTTTGCTAAGACACCTCACATGCATAATATGGCTATTTTGTATAAGGCAACCAAGTGGACTAACCCTAGGGGTGCTTTTGTGCAAAATGCATTGTTTTCATGCTTGATTTAGTCTTGAATTAGGGTTTGCTATTTATTGGTTTTAAGTCTTTCCATACAACCCCTAATTACTAGCAATTGTATATAAATCGATAAATTGCGGAATTTAAAGTTACTACGCTATTACAACATTTGTGGGAAGGAGGTATACAATTTATAAATGAGGATTGCAAGAATTTAAACCTAATTAGTCTATTACAACCATATTGAATTTATACAAGAATCGAAATAAATAATGTACAAGTTGAATTAAATATGCAAGAAGGTAAATGTGGAGAAAATGGATATTTTATTTAATGTTTTATGAAAAAGGAATTTTACCTTAACCTAATAAAATAATAAATAAATAAAATAATAATTTATTAAGTTTGAAATTGTTGAGAAAAGGTTTTAGGTGAAAACCCTAATTCTATTAATTAATCAAAAGAAAGTAAAGCTTAAGAAAAGTATTTTTTTTTTGGCATTTTTTATCTTGAAAATATTTATAGTATTATGGAATATTTTTTGTCTTTTTCATATTAAAATAATGTATTTTAAATGGTGTGAAGAAAAATAAATAAATAATATTAATTAAGTTTGTAAGGTTTACTTAGTATAATAAATAAAAATATTTTTTGTGAGAAAAATAAAATAAACTAAGTCAAAATATAAATACATCATTTTTTGTATTTATGATTTTTTAGTATTTAAAAAAATGTATTTAAGAAAATAAATAAAATAAAAAATGAAGAAATAAAATAAAATAGGGCCAGGGCGCAAATATGAAACGGGGGGGAGGAATGTTAGAAAAAAGTCAGGCCCAGGAGGGGAAGGCCCATGCGCGCTGGAAGGATAAAAAATGTACAAAAAATGAGAGAAAAAGAAAAAGGCAGCGCGCTGGGGCTCAAACCAATGACCTCCTGATTACCATTGTGTTGCCTTACCACTGGGGTGGCTATACACCCATTAATATAACTGAAACAATAATTACATAATACAAAATGCGCCCTGATTATACTTCATCTTCAACCTCCAGCCAAAGGACTTGTATCTTCTTCATCTCTCAACAAAAATAAAAAGTTCAAACATGAAAGTTATGGAATTTTTTCCCCATAAATCTAACTATATAAACAACTTAAGCTAACAATCAAAGATGAATGAGAATTTTTCTAGCCCTAATTCAAACCCTAAAAATTTCAGAAATATTCAACCCTAAAATTCTCTAAGCTCAGGCCATATAAATGTAAACTATGGATATGTACAACTTCGTGGGAATGGTATCCACATTTTATTTTCACAAATCAAACTGAAATGATGCTTATATGAAGAGATAGAAGTTTGAAAACTTACCTCTTGCAGCTGGGATCGTGTATGGAGTTTGAGAAACCTTGGAGGTGTAAGGATGATATGGTTAGCTTGACAGGACCTCCCCGAGTGTGTTGCAAGTCTTACTTTGTTTTGAAACAAGTTAGAACTCTCTACTCAAGTACAATTGTAATGAAGGTTTTTAAAAATGGTGAATGATGAAGATGAAGTTACAGAAGTTTAACAGGTGTTGAGATGAGTTCTATATGATGTATGTGAAGTGTTTAGATGGTTAAAAGTGAAAATGGAGATGGATATTTGAAGTTCAAAAAATGGAGTTTTTGGCCAGTTCTGACTTATGAATGCTTGAGAGTCTTTGAGGGCTTCTGAAAACATGTGTTGTGTTGCAATTGACTTGTTAATATGTATGGAAAAGATCAGAGCATAAAATCACTCCAAGTTTCTGAGTTATAGGGTTATGACTCTATAACTTGCTTTTTAAGAAAAGTGAAGTGACAAATCTCAAGTATTGTACAAGCATGTTCTGAGCTTCTTGAGACCTTAGACACATTTATTTTGGTTTATAGGGGTGGTGTGTGCAGAAAGAACAAGTTAGAAGCTCAAGACAAGTTGACTTTGTAATTAAAGAAACTTTTCAAGAATGGAATGGTAGCTTTCTTCCTAAAATGGCAAATTGGCTTGGACAATGCTTGGAACACTTGGATAATAGCTCAAAAGCAAGTGTAATATTCTGATTATGGATAGATATTGAGGTTTAGAGGCCTGCAACACAAGATTGTGCAGCATAGGTTTGAAATTGACTTTTGTTCATCACAAAATGGCTTGTAAATTAAGTGACAAAACCCTAACTTCATCTCTTTGATTCTCCCTACTCAAGAATGATCTCAAGTAGTTCCTTGACATTTTGGAAAGCTTGTAACATGCTCTACAACCCCTATTTGAATTGATTTTGAAGATTCACCTTGGAAAATTGTGAAAAAGTGTCATGAAGTTAGGTCAAAATTCTGTCCAAATTAGGGCAAAATTTCACTAAGTGTTCTGTTTCATGACCCTATGTTCATAAAATAGTAACTTGAGATCCAAGAATATTTGGAAGAAGTTGTGTGAAGAAAATTTGTATATTTCATGGAGATATAAAACTTTCATGTTGGATGTTTCTCTTGAATCAACTTGCATCATGGTGAAAATTTGGCTCAAAGTTATGAAAAAATAAGAAATTTTCCATACTTAGAAAATTTTCTAAGTTAAGAAATTTTAACATTTCAAGAAGAAATCTTGAATTCTTGATTTCATGATGAACAAGTTTCATATTTTGACATGTTTTGATGAATTGTGATCTTTGGCACTTGAATTTTACCAAAAAGTCAAAGTTTGACTTTTCAGTATACTTTTGACTTTTGATTAGTTGACTGAAAAATTCATCTGTCAATCCAATGGACTTGCAATGTTTTGAACCATGTCATTAGGTAAAAATGATGAAATTTGACTCTTGAGATCATGCCTTAAACCAATTGACCATTTTCTAGATCAAAAATAAAAAAATTGCCCCTTCTCAATCAAAACCCTAATTTTGACCATTTTGCCCTTTTGGAGATTTGATCAAATTTCTTGAGGAGTTGTGGTCCAAACTTGATAAAATGATACATATAAGTTTAAAATGTTGATATGGATCAAAAATTAAGAAGTTTGACTGTAAATTGGCCATAGTTTACTTTTTCCCCAATACAACTGATTTTTAGGTCAACTGCTCAATTGACTGAGCAAAAATGTGATCCAAGGCTTGAAACTTGACATGAGTAATCTTGGGGGTCCATAATGATACATGAAAATCATATGAGGCAATGGAAGTTCAAAAATCCTTGTGCAATCTCAAACCCTAATTTTGGTCATCATTGCTTAAGGAGATGTCTTGAGCTGATCCACCCTAGTGCAGTCTTGAGTCAAAGGAGATCTTGTGAGAAAATCTTGATAAGTGAGAGGGAAAATATTGGGGTACAACATCTTCCGATGTTCAATCTTCTTAAGCTTTAAGAGTTATATTGGCATGTTTTGCCATTCGTGACTCGAAGGCGGAAGATGATTGGACACTAGAGTGCCCAAAAATTTGCACTCGGCGATGTGATGGTTGAGGGGATGGGCTTAAAGATGCCATTTGGAGAGGTGATAGAAAGTTGCAAGAGATGGGCTTGTAGATTCCATCCAAGAGTGATTGTTGAATTGTAATTTGTAAGCTGAAATAATGAGTATTAGAATAGTGTGCGTGTCTGGAGCGTATCTGAATTGTATCTGAGAGCTAAACCTTGAATGAGTCATCAGAATGGCATCTGTGCCTGGAGCATATCTATACTGCGTCTGAAAGTTGACGCTGAATGAGTATCAGAATGGCGTCCGTGTCTGGAGCGTATTTGTACTGTATCTGAAAGTTGAATTTTGAATGAGTATCAAAATGGCGTCTGTGTCTGGAGCGTATCTGTACTGTATCTGAAAGTTGAATTTTGAATGAGTATCAGAATGGCATCCGTGTCTGGAGCATATATGTATTGTATCTGTAAGTTGAATTTTGAATGAGTATCAGAATGGCGTCCGTGTATGGAGCGTATCTGTACTGCTTCTGAAAGTTGACTCTGAATGAGTATCAGAATGGCGTCCGCATCTGGAGCATATCTGAACTGTATCTGAAAACTTTGGTCATTGTTAATGGTAATTGTTAAGCTTATCCTGAAAAGGGTAAAATGTTAGCTAAAATGAAAAGTCATGTTGTATGAAATGCATGGTATGATGCATTTGTGTAACCAATGTTTATGATATATGGGTACGATGTATGCGCATGTGAGCTAATTCCGTTGTACTGCTATTGGAATGGGAAAAATAAATCCATGTCTACTGTTGAGGATTATAAGTCTTCATGTTGTGAATTTTAAAGTGCTTATGAATTTCCCTTAGAGAAATAAACTCTGTTGTAAGGGAAATGCCATGTACTGTTTGAAAAATTCTGGTTGGGGAATTCTGAAAATTTTGGATGACTTCTACTAGGGATTGATAATTGGAAGCTTTGTTCTGTTGGGGATTAAACTTCTCACTGTGGGGAATTTTATGGAGATAAACTTATAGAGATTTCCCTATCCCTTAAAGCCATCAGTGATTGTCTTTTATTTTGTTTATTTGTAAACAATAATTATGTTCAAATACATATGTTCAACAATGAATCATTGGATATTTTTTGTAAGCAAAACAAAAGCGGAAAAAAAAAACAGATAGTTTTTGTACTTTCAAAGGGATATCTTTGTATTGACTTTGAGTAAGTATTTTTGTACAATGAGACCAACATTCTAGTAAGAGAATGTCCTCGTAAAAAATGAAAATTTTAATACAAATAAAAGATAGATATGTGCAATAATCCCATGGGGTTCCCATTTTGCTATAGCCTTTGTATCTCTGAGCATCTTGTCCATTTGTTGCCTTGTTCGAAGATGATTGAATTGGTCAGAAATGTCGAGTTTGCAAGTTGTCTGTAAGGTGATCCAACGGGACATAATCATACGCTTTAATTCCATAACTTTTGCCTGGACCACCCTTTCGGGTTTTCAGTCCACCGGGATACCCTTTTTTTCCCAAGTCGCCCTTTAGGGTTTTCAACTTGCCAGGTGTACATATTTTTTTGTTTTTATCCTTAATTTTTGCCCGAACCTTTTTTGGTTCGCCGGGATGCCCTTGTTTTGCCCAGGTGTGTCAACCTAGCGGGTCTCTTATGCGCAGGGTGTGGCAGGTCGTCGTCATCCATGGTGGCCAAGATCATTGCTCCACCAGAGAAAATGTTTTTGATTATAAATAGTCCTTCGTATGTAGGAGTCCATTTGCCCTTGGGATCACCTTGCGGAAGTATGATGCGCTTGATCACCAGATCCCCGACTTGGTACACTTGGCGTCTGACATTTTTGTTGAAAGCTTTGATCATCCGTTTTTGATACATTTGACCATGGAAAACAACAGTAAGTCTTTTCTCGTCAATCAAGTTTAGTTGATCAAGTCGAGTCTGGATCCAATCTTCTTCATTCAGCCCAGCATCCTTCATAACTATTAGAGAGGGGATTTGGACCTTGTTGTACCCCAAAATTTTCCCTTTCACTTATCAAGAATTTGCTCACAAGATCTCATTGGGCTCAAGACTGCACTAGGGTTTGATCAACTCAAGACACCTCCTTATGCACTGATGACCAAAATTAGGGTTTGAGTTTGCACAAGGATTTTTGAACTTCCAATGCCCCATATGACTTTCATGGATCATTATGGACCCCCAAGATTACTCATGCCAAGTTTCAAGCCTTGGTTCACACTTTTGATCAGGCAATTGAACAATTGACCTAAAAATCAATTATATTGGGGAAAAAGTCAACTATGGCCAATTTATAGTCAAACTTCATAATTTTTGATCCACATCAACATTTTAAACTCATATGTATCATTTGGTCAAGTTTGGACCATAATTCCTCAAGAAATTTGATCAAATCTCTAAAAGGGCAAAATGGTCAAAATTAGGGTTTTGACTAGGAAAGGGAAATTTCTGATTTTTGACCTAGCAAATGGTCAATTGGTCTAAGGCATGATCTCAAGAGTCGAATTTCATCATTTTGACCTAATGACATGATTCAAAACATTGTAAATCCATTGGATTGACAGATGAATTTTGCAGTCAACTGATCAAAAGTCAATTGTATACTGAAAGGTCAAACTTTGACTTTTTGGTCAACTTTAAGCAACAAAGATCACAATTCATAAAAAAATGTCAAAATAGGAAACTTATTCATCAATAAATCAAGAAATCAAGATTTCATTTTGAAAAGTCAAAATTTCTAAACTTAGAAATTTTTCTAAGTGTTAAATATTTCTTATTTTTTCATAACTTTGAGCAATTTTTTCATTATGATGCAAGATGATTCAAAAGAAACTTCCAACATGAAAGTTGTAGATATCCATGAAATCTACAACTTTTATTCACACAACTTCTCCTAAAAATGTCTGTATCTCAAGTTATAGTTTTATGAATACATGCTCATGAACTAAAAACGACTCAGTGAAATTTTGCCCTAGTTAGGCAGATTTTTGACCTAACTTCATGGCAATTTTTCACATAGTTCCAAGGGGTATCTTCAAAATAAATTCAAATATGAGTTGTAGAGCACATTGCAAGCTTTCCAAAATGTCTAAGAACTCCTTGATATCTTTCTTTTGTAGGGAGAATCGAAGAGATAAAATTGGTGTTTTGTCACTTGAATTATAGGTCATTTTCATGATGAACACAAAGGCAAATCAATGTTAGGCTGCATAATCTTTGCTTTGCAGGTCTCAAACTTGTTTGTCACTCCATAATTAATGGATTACACAAACTTTTAAGCTATAATCCAAGTGGTTTAAGCTTTATCCAATTCACATTGCCATTTTGGGAAGAAAGTTAACAATACCATTCTTGTAAAGCAAGCTTTATGCATAAAGTCCACTCTTGAGCCTCTAACTTGTTCCCTCTGATCACACTTCATCTAAAAAGTCATAAGCAAGTGTGTTTAAAGCATAAACACTCTATCTTAGAAAGTACACATGACATTGAAACTTATTTTCTCAAAAAAATCACATGTTTAGCTTAAGAATGCAAATTCAAATTCTTATCAACAACAAGTCTCCAAACTTGTTGCTTATAAATAGAAGCACTATTTGTGAGGTAGGACACAAGTTTAAACACCCTAAAATACAAGAAAACTCTCTCAAATCCCAAATTTCCCAAAAACTCCATTGTTGCACAGTTTCTGACCTTGAACCTCAAACTCATATTTCCCTCGTGCGTTTCTTGGCCTTTTAGTTTCTAAAGCTTCCTTGAATCAAGAGTAACTCATCCCTGTACACGTTTCACTTCTGTAACACCATTTTCCCTATCTTCCATAACCAAAAACATAGCATCACAATTGGACTTCTCCATACCATTCCAGCCATCCTCAGCTCAAGCCAACCATTGCATTAGCTTCCTAGAGGTCCAAGGAAGCTAACCTGATCATCAGCACTGCCTGAAACAAGCTCAAATCCATTTCACAATTTCCAGTTTTAAGGTATTTTTCTTGAACTTCTATCTCATTAGTTAGGAATTGTTAGGCTTGCATTTGTGAAGATAAAATATAGACCTCATTGTCACGAAGTTGTACATATCCATAGTTTACATTTGCATGGCCTGAGCTTAGAGAATTTTAGAGTTGAAGTTTCTGAAATATTTAGGGTTCAAATTAGGGCCAGAGAAATTCTCATTTATCTTTGACTTTTAGCTTTAGATATTTACATGGTTAGATTCATGAGGAAGAATGCAACAACTTTCATTTTGTCATTTTCCATTTTTGTTGAGAAATGAAGAAGTTACAGGTACACCGGCTAGAGGTTGAAGATGAAGTCATCATGACTTGATTTGCCTTACATATTTATTGTTTTGTTTATATAAACGGATGTACAGCCACCCCAATGGTAAAGCATGCTCTTGTCCACTCCATGGTCCTGGGTTCAAGCCCTAGCGTGACCATTTTTACATTTTTACATATTTTTTGACATTTTTTGATTTGTTTGCAGGCGTTGGGCCCTTTGGGCCTGGCTTTCTTTTTTTGTTTTTGCTTACTAACAACTGCCTACTTTTGGCACCCCCTGGCCCATTTATTTTTATTTATTTATTTATTTCATTTTTCCTTTTAAATATATTTTCTAAAATACTAAAAAATCATAAAAAATATAAAAATAGTAGATTTATGTTTTGACATAATTTAAATATTTTTCTCACACAAAATTATTTTTATTCATCATACTTTATTTATCTTTACTAATTATCTTGTAAATTAAATTAAAACTAGATTATTATTTATTTTCTTTTATACCTATTTAAATATATTATTTTAATAAATAAAAATCCAAAAATATTCTATAATACTATAATTTATTTACAAGACAAAATACAAAAAAAAAAATACTTTTTTCTCTAAACTTATTTTCTTTTAATCAATAAATAGAATTAGGGTTTTATTCAAAAATCTTTTCTTAATTAATCTCTTTTCTTAATTAGTTTAAGTTAATTTAATTTTGATTAATTATTTTTCTCTAATTAGGTTTAGGTTAAAACCCCTTTCATATAAAAATCCAAACAAAAATCATTTCTTTCCATTTGCATCTGTACTTTATATTTATTCATTTCCTTGTACATTTATTTAATTTGGTTGTAATAGATTAATTAGGTTTATATTATTGGAATCCCCATTCACAAATTGTATACCTCCCTCCCATAAGTATTGTAATAGCGTAGTAACTTTAAATTCCGCAATTTTTCGCTTTATATACAAATGCTAATAATTAGGGTTTGTATGGAAAGAACAAAATCAATCAAATAGAAGAACCTAATTCAAGACAAAATCAAGCATGAAAACAATACACTTGAACACAAGCACCCCTAGGGTTACCCAACTTGGTTGCCTTATACAAAATGGTCATATTACGTATGTAAGGTATCTTAGCAAAAACAAGCAAATACAATATCACAGTCCCTCGATGAAGCTATCTAAGTTGCCTTACCAATGATCTTAGTCCCTCAAAAAGAATGCTAAGATACCTTGTAACATTGCTAATCATGGCTATACGATGACCCACGCCCGTCCCGTTTACATCCAAAGATAGAGTTGCTTACCAAATCAATGGTAAGACAACAATGTCAAAGGAAAAGAAAATGAACAAGAAAGACATTTGATTAGGTAGATTGCTCCTAATTACTTGCTCAATTTCAAACAAAACATCCTTGCTATTTTCAAAACAATCACATACACTTTCAAACATCTTACAAAATTGAAAACATTTTCAAAAGATCAAACATCTTTGTATACATTCTTACAAACAAGAATCATTACAAAGATTGCCTAAACAATGGCCTCTTTACAAAATACTTTCAAAAACCATACAAAGCAAATTTCAAACAAAAGCAAGTGATCTAGCAAGTAACTAAGAGCCCATGGAAAACCATGGATGAAAAGGGTGATAATACCTTCCCTTTTCATAATCTACCCCCCGGACTCAAGTAATAATCTCAAAGGTCTTTCCTGTGCTTTTTCACTTTTCCTTTTGGATAAAAGAAAAGTCGGTGGCGACTCTTGCTAACCGCAACATTTGCAATCAAATGCAAAACCCTCAAGTCAGTTCTCTCACCGTATCAAACACCTCAATAGGCAAGACAACCTCCATGCCGTATACTAGAGAATAGGGTGTTGCCCCGATTGATGTGCGAGTTGTGGTAAGATATCCATGGAGAGAGAATGGTAGCATCTCATGCCAGTCTTTGTATGTGACTATCATTTTCTGTATGATCTTTTTAATGTTCTTATTCGCGGCTTCGACAACACCATTCATCTTTGGCCGGTAAGGGGAAGAATTGTGATGTTGAATCTTGAATTGCTCGCACAAGGCGGTGATCATAGTATTGTTCAGGTTTGTACCATTATCAGTAATGATCCTCTCTGGGATATCGTACCGGCAAATGAGATTCTTCTTGATGAATCGAGCGACAACGTTCTTGGTAACATAAGTGAAGGAAGCTGCCTTCACCCACTTTGTAAAATAATCAATGGCCACTAAGATAAAGCAGTGTCCATTAGAGGTTGTTGGCTTGATTTCCCCAATCATATATATTCCCCACATAGCAAAGGGCCAAGGAGTCGTCAAGACATTCAGAGGAACCAGAGGTACGTGCACCTTGTCAGCATAGATTTGACACTTATGGCAAGTTCGAGAGTGTTGATAGAAATTTGCTTCCATGGTAGACCAGTAATAGCTTGCCCGTAGGATTTTCTTTGCCATCGTATTCCCACTAGAATGGGTGCCAAAAGTGCCTTCATGTAATTCAGCCATGATACTTTCAGCTTCAACCTTGTATATGCACCGAAGTAATACGGAGTCATGGTTGCGTTTGTAAAGAATGCCATTACTAAGGAAGAATTTAGCAGAGAATCTCCTTAAGAACTTCTTATCATTGACTGAAGCTCCTTCTGGGTATTCTTGATCCTCGAGATACCTCTTGACTTCGTGAAACCAAGGTTGGTCCACTACTTCTTCAGTATTAATCTCGTGACAGTGTGTTGTTTCATCCCTTCATTAAATGGTGATCTGGGGAGCCTCATTATCCCATTTAAGTTTAAACATAGATGATATTGTGGCTAGTGCGTCGGCTAGCTGATTTTCTTCTCGCGGGAAGTGCTCGAAGGTAATCTTCTCAAAATGTGGGAGCAACGTCAAAACATGTTCTTTGTAAGGGATAAGGTTAGGGTGTTTGGTGTCCCATTCCCCTTTGATCTGGCTAATGACCAAAGCTGAATCTCTGAATACATTCAAAGATTTGATCCCCAAATCTATGGCAGCCTTGAGACCAAAGATGCACTCTTCGTATTCCTCCATGTTATTTGTACAATTAAAACAGAGTCTTTCCGTAAAGGGAGTATGACATCCTTCAGGAGATATGAGTACAGCACCAATACCATTGATGAGTGCGTTAGATGCCCCATTAAAAACCAGGATCCATCGGGATCCTTGTTCAGGTCCATCATATGGTCTGGGATCTTCATAGTCGTTTACCATCATGATGTTCTCATCTGGGAATTTAAAATTCATGGACTAGTAGTCTTCTACACCTTGGTGAGCAAGGTGATCAGCTAGTACACTTCCCTTTATTGCTTTTTGGGTAGTATACTGTATGTCGTATTCTGTTAGGATCATCTACCATCTCGCTATTCTCCCAGAGAGTGAAGGTTTCTTGAAGATGCATTTTATTGGATCCATTTTAGATATCAACAGGGTAGTATGAGTCAGCATATACTGTCTTAGTCGGCGAGCAGCCCATGCTAGAGCGCAGCAAGTTTTTTCGAGCAGTGAATATCTTTTTTCACAGTCGGTAAACTTTTTGCTCAGGTAATAAATAGCATGCTCTTTTCGGCCATACTCGTCATGCTTCCCCAGCACACACACCATTGAATTTTCCAACACAGTTAGATACATAATCAACGGTCTTCCCTCGACTGGTGGCATCAAAACAGGAGGCTCTTGCAGGTACTCTTTGATCTTGTCGAAAGCATTTTGGCATTCATCATTCCATTTGACTACTTGATCTTTCTTCAATAGTTTGAAGATTGGTTCACAGGTAGCTGTCAGGTGAGAAATGAATCTGGCAATGTAGTTCAAACGTCCCAAGAACCCTCTGACTTCTTTTTCAGTACGAGGAGCAGGCATCTCTTGTATCGCTTTCACCTTAGCAGGATCTACTTCAATACCCTTATTGCTGACGACAAAGCCTGGGAGCTTACCAGACCTTACTCCAAATATGCATTTATTTGGGTTTAACCTCAGCTTGTACTTCTGTAGTCTCTCAAAGAGTTTTTGTAGATGATTAAGATGCTCTTCTTCTGTTTGAGATCTAGCTATCATGTCGTCCATAAAGACTTCTATTTCGTGATGTATCATGTCATGAAATAGAGCTACCATGGCACACTGATAGGTTGCCCCACCATTCTCCAGTCCGAATGGCATCACCTTGTAGCAGAAAAAGCCCCACTGTGTGACAAATGTTGTTTTCTCCATGTCCTCAGGCGCCATTTTGATTTGGTTGTAACCTGAGAAACTGTCCATGAAGGAAAACACTTTGTGTTGTGCAGTATTGTCAACTAGGATGTCAATGTGGGGAAGTGGGAAATCATCCTTAGGGCTTGCCCTATTCAAATCTTTGTAGTCCATGCACATTTGTACCTTGCCATCTTTCTTGGGAACGGGAACAACATTGGCAACCCATTAAGGATAGGAGGTGACGGCCAAGAATCCAGCATTGAATTTCTTCATGACTTCAGCTTTAATCTTCTATGACATATATGGTCGCATTCGACGGACCTTTTGTTTTACTGGTGGGCAATCCCTTTTTGTAGGTAGATGATGCACCACAATATCTGCATCAAGTCCTGACATGTCTTCATACGACCAGGAAAAGACCTCAACATACTCGTGTAGCAACTGAATTAGAAGCTCCTTGACACTTGGTTCCAGATTGGCACCCACCTTGACCTCTCTTTTGTCTTCTTCGGTACCCAGGTTGATTGTTTCCATGGGTTCCTTGTGAGGCTGAATGGTTCTCTCTTCTTGCAGTAGTAATCTGGCAAGTTCCCCTAGTACTTCACAATCTTCCTCACCTTCGTCTTCGGCTTAGTAGATTAGATTTTCAGAGTCACAAAAAGCCATATCAGAGCCGTTATCCATGGGATCCCGAATGGATGTAGACCTGCATTGTGAGTGTGAGTGTGTGTAAGGGTATATCTATCTTTGAAAGAAAAAATGTAAAAAGAAAAACAATGAGCGCAAAGTTTGTATGCAAAATGTCCATGGTTCATTGATGTCATATGTAAATGAGATGATAACCCTTACAAATGGACCATTGTGCCTCGGGTAAGACACAAGGTTTTAAGAGTTTGAATTGTTTTAATATTACAGATCCAACAAAATGTAAAGACCAATTATTGTGGGATAGAAGTGATCGAGACGAAATCTCTAGCCTCCCAATTGCTAAGCCCTCCACTGACAGTTGGGAAGATCCAATATTCCAAGTTACAAACATCTTCATCATCCTCTACCGTGTTGACTTCACGGTTGCTGATCTTCAGGGGTGGTCCTCCAGCACGAGCGCGACGTACAGCCTTCTGAGCATTTGAAGTGAAACCCATGCCAAATTTGTCAGACTTGTATGGGATATCTTGGAGTTTCCCCCAGATAGTGCACCCACATTCTTCTATCACTTCCTTTGCATCCTTCAACGATGAAATTCTGAGTGGAGGCCTTGTGATTTTGGGAATAGCCCTGGTTACTTCCACTTCTTGCGAGACCTCCTCAAAGTGTTGGAATGAAGTTTCAATAAATTCACCATCTAACTCCACATATCTGAAGGAATTGAGATGGATGATCATATACTCTTCTTCTCCATGCACGATGATAATCTTCCCTTGGATTGGATACTTCAGCATTTGGTGCAACGTAGAAGTGACAGCGCCAGCATTGTGAATCCATGGTCTGCCTAGCAAACAAGAATATAAGGGGCGGATATCCATTACGTAAAAAGTTGAATCAAATGTTTGGGTTCCAACTTTTATGGGGATATCCACTTCCCCATGCACCATCCTTTTTGAGCCGTCAAAGGCCCTTACTACTATGTTACTCGGCTTTAATGTCAATCCCTCACAAACAAGCCTATCAAGAGCTTTTTTAGGCAATACATTTATAGATGAGTCAGTGTCCACCCAAACATGCGCCAAGGTTGTGCCCCTACATTTAACTGAGATGTGCAATGCCTCATTATGCTTCCTTCCTCTTGGCATTAAATTAGCATCTGAAAAACCTAGACCATTATCTGCAGTCAAGCTGGCTACGCAGTCTTGGAACTGATCGGCAGATGTTTTTTGGGGTACATGGGCAGTGTTCAGGAATTTTACCAAGGCTTTTGCATGCACCTCGGAACATAGTAGTAAAGCCAGCATGGAAATTTTGGATGGAGTTTTCCCCAGTTGCTCAACTACATTGTAGTCGCTTCTTTTTATGATCTTTAGAATTTCCTCCATCTCTTTCCGGGAGGTTTCAAGGATAGCCAATGATTGTGCCTTCGTCTGGACAGGCTCAATCAGAATACTTTTACCTCGAGTCTCGGTTAAATCAGTAGCAGGAATGTCAGTAGGAGTGATAGCAGGGATTGTAACAGCTTTGTCAGTTAGAGTATTGGTGGAGATGATTGTAGGACTGGGAATAGCCTTCGGAGGAGAAACAACAGGAATGATTACGGGTCCAGAAACTACTTTTGGGGGAGCAATTTATGGAGAAAATATCCTTCCGCTTCGGGTAATCTTACTAGTCCCTGCAATATTACTGATATCAGGGTCAACTTTTTTAGAACTTGAATCTTCGGCAGCTGGCCAGTCTTGTTTGATACCGCGGTAGTAGAAATCTCCTCCATAATTCCATGGTATGGTTTTGTCTAACAAATACGGGACTAGTCCAGGCATTGTAATTATCAAAGGATCTACTTTTGGAACTGATGTAATTCTAACGGGTCTTTTGGTGGAGACCCTGGAAGAATTGGCGAAAATGGTAATGATAGACACATCATTAAGAGGAACAAGTGGAACAGAAGTCTTTTCAAACAAAATTTCCTTGTTATCTATTAGGCCCTGAACGCCTGCTTTCAACAAAGGACAGTTGGTTGGTGAGGACAAACAGAAATGACAGCCTTTATCGCAGCCTGGGAATACACCGGCAATCAACAAATTCTTTTTGATAATCAGGAGTGGGGTCACAAGTTCATCAACTGAAGTAACAAACATATCTTCCTCAATGGCGTTGGTATTAGGGCCGTGTTTGGGCATAGGGGCAGAAATGACATTAGGCTTTTCGGGCACATCGAATTCAATCTCTTTGGCTTCAATGAGGTCTTGTACTTTGTTCTTTAGAGCCCAACAATTGTTAGTGTCATGGTCGGGACTCTCATAGTGGTATGCCTAGCAGGCATTAGGATGATAGTGAGGAGATGTTATGTTAGGGTTCTTCGGAGCTTCTTTCAAGGTCACTAAGTTGTATCTTAACAGATGTGGCAATACTTGAGATAAGGTCATGTTAATTCTGGTGAATTGTCTGACTGGTCTTTACATCCTTGGTTGGTTGTTTCTTTGCTGATCAGGCACTTGTTTAGGAATCATAACAGCCCCAACCATTGGACGGTGTTAGGCCCTATCTTGATTTCTCTGAGGAAAAACAACAACCATTTCCTTCTTTCCGATAAATGGCTTCCTTATAGCAGCAGAGGATGTATCTTTTTGAATCTTTCCACACTTTATCCCGGCTTCTATCCTCTCTCTGTTCAATATCAGTTCAGTAAAACATGTTGATGAACTCCCAATTAGGCGATTGAAGAAGGGATCAAACAAGGTGCCCAAAAACATGTCTACTAATTCTCTTTCAGATAGACGAGGTTGAACTCTTCCAGCCAAGTCTCTCCCTTTTTGTGCATAGTCTTTGAAACCTTCATTGGAAATCATGGCCATACTCTGGAGTTGAGTACGGGTAGGTGCAAGTTCATCATTGTATTGATATTGTTTGTAAAAGGCTGCAACAAGATCTTCCCAGTTATGAATATTGGCTCTTTCTAACTGGTAAAACCAATCAAGTTGAGCTCCAGACAGGCTGTCTTGGAAGAAGTGTACACATGAGTCTTTGTCAGCGGTATGGGGCTGGATTTTCCTCACATAGGATCGGAGATACATTTTAGGGCATGAAACTCCGTCATATTTGGCCAACACATGTGCTTTGAATTTTGGAGGAATGACAATCCCCGATACTAGACCCAATTCCTCAAAGTCCAATCTAGGCACTTTTTGGATTTCCATTGCGCTCAATCGCTCTTCGAGATGTTTATACTTGTCATCAGCTGGAGGGTATTATTCTTCATAATAGTCTTCTTCTTCCTCTTCCTCTTCTGATTCTGACTGGACAACTGTTTCCTTGCCCTTCCCATCTTGGTTGTCTTTCTCACCGGATGTTATTGAAAATTCTAGGGCTCTTCTTGTCTGCCCTTGGAACCTTCTTCCCATGTTTAGAGCTCCGGCTATCTTCTTTGTCTTATTTTTCTTCTCCTCAGCCAACAAAGTCTTCAACTCTTCTTGTCCTTTGGCTAGGGTCAAGAACAACTGTTAAAACTGTGAATTCTGAGCCTGGAGGTCCTTCACCGTTTGCTCGAGATCCATCTTACTGAAATAAATAGTAGAGAGATGAGGAGACTTGTTGCAAGAAACCTGCTAATGTTATGATGAATGATAAATGCATACGCAAATGTTCTCAAGGATTTTAAGATTCAAATTTGTTTTGGACAAAAAGGAAACACACGTCATATTAATAGATTAAAGCTTGAGTACATCAATGCCTTCTTGGGTAAAATAATACAAAAACTCTAAGATAAAAAGGTAGTACGCATCCTCTTTGGTGCAATATAGGCATTCAAAATTTGTTCCTCATGAATTAGCTTAGTGAGTTCCAAAACCTTCTTCTCGCTTGCGTAGAATTGGGCTTCGAAGGTATTGCAAAATCAAGCTTCTCAAATGAGCTTTTATTTTGATTATGACAAACAATCTTGCTTTATGCGATGTACTTTTCGGAAGAGCTTCTCCCCCTAAGATGCAAAACTCCCCCTATGTATGAGAAGGTTGAAATCCTTTGTATTTCTTCATCTTGGTTTGAGAGTACCTTAAAAATTAAGACAAGGAAAAATACAAGCATAAAGTACCACATCTCCCCCCTCCCCTTTGACATTATCAAAAATAAGGGAAAGATGCACAAAACAAACAATAATAGAGCAATATATCAGAAAAAAACTTGAAATTAAACAAGTAACACCAAATGTTTAAGGACTACACAGAAAATTGAACTAACAAAACATTGAATAACAAGAAAATGACATAACAAAAAAAGAGTTAACCAAAACTTCAAGGGTGATGCATGTCCGGGTGGTTATAGGACCAAGAGCCTTGATTAAGGAATTGTTGTTGAAGTGGGGGTTTTGTGTAGTGTTGAGGAGGTGCAGCTGGATTATTTGGATCATATGGTGGAATATAAAGATGAGAGTAAAGGTATGAAAATTGTTGATTCACATCCGTGCGGAAGTCATTTATCTGGGTTGTAGTGGAATCATTGATCGCACTCCATTGATTGTTGATGTTGGTGTTCATGGAATAAAATTGTTGAGACATATAATCCATAAGATCTTGATTGCTTGGACCAGAGGGAGCAGTAGGTGGAGGAGGCACAGCTTCACCGCCTTCGACTTCTTGGTCATTTCCTTCATCGCCAACAACATCTTCACCAATGTAAGTGATGGTTTTTGTTTCGGATTGTAATGCACGCCCATCCTGGAGTCAACATTCTTGATGGAAATCTTGTTCAGATTTGGATCCATATTCACCTTTTCAAACCCATCAAAATCCACACCAAATTCCTCCATAATTAAAGTAACAAAATAAGCATATGGAAGAAATTTAGATTTTGCATCGACTCTCAGCATATGCACCATTATAAGCCTTGCCCAGTTTACACTTATCCCTTTCTTTCTTGCATAAATTAGTTTCATTTCCAAGTCGGTAACAGTGCAGTGGTTTCCAGCTCTTGGAAACATAATATAGACTAAAAAATAATGATATAGGAGATCGTTTATATAGAGGTTACCTGCACTCCAAGAGTCTCTGGATGTAATTACTCCACCAAGACCACGAATCTGTTTGGTGCGAAATTCAGCTTCACTTAACCGCCCAATGCTGTAAAAGAAATCCTTTTTCTGGTAGTCATCCCATATCTCTTTTTCAGGGTCATATAGGGAACTTCCAGTGTAAGGAATATGAAGGATCTTACCAACAACCTGAGGAGTTAGAGAGATATGAGTACCCAGCACATATGTGACCATTTTGCCTTTTTGGGGTGTTAGATTGCTGAAAAACATTCTAACAAAATCCGGGTAATATGGACCGAATGAAGAAATTAATGGTTTGAGACCATAAGCAGCTAGATCATTTTGAAAATAAAGGCATTCTTGTGGAAAGGAGGATAGCATACCATATTTGGGGTTGGATATTATTTTCATTTGAAAGTCTTTGGTGAATCTGGCTTCTTTCTCTTCGGTGAGAGATGAAAACAATGGATTAGATGTTGAATCAACCTTTTTCTTCCCTTTTTCTGAAGCTGGAACCTTTCTCTTTTGTCTTGAAGCCGTGGGTATGGAGTTTTAGGGTTTTGGGGATTTTAGGTTTTGTGAGAGAGAAATGTGTTTGTGAGCTGAGATTTGGAAATGATTTGGGTAGATAGGGAATGAGTGGATTGTATTAAAGTGTATTTGGCTTGGGAATATGAGAGAGAGGAATTCTGACCAACACAATTTTTTCTGTCATAAAAGCAAGTTGCAGTAGGTGCAATCGATTTGCATTTCAGGTGCAATCGATTTGCACATAAACAGAATCAAAATAAAACAGAAACGTACAGAGTGAAATCGATTTGCATTAATGGTGAAATCGATTTGCACTTGAAATAGAATGGACAAAATTGAAAAATACTCAGTGAGAAATCGATTTACACTCTTTGTGCAATCGATTTGCATCAACAAAAAATGTCCACAACCAAATTTTTCTTAAATTTAAATACCACATAACATATATTCACCTATAGCATGTATAAAACTTATATAAAATTATAACAAGGATAGAATGCCCCTTATAAGTCTTGTTCGTCAAGTATGTCAAGCTCTCGACGAATCTTGTAGAACGGTTCTCTTGCCAAAGGTTTGGTGAAGATATCGGCAAGCTGATTATGAGTATCTACAAAGGTTACCTCGACATCTCCTTGAAGAACATGATCACGGAGGAAATAATGCCGTATGTCTATGTGTTTAGTTCTTGAATGCATGACGGGATTCTTCGTAATGTTAATTGCACTTGTGTTGTCACACCTTAGAGGAATGCACCCTAGAAGACGAAGTCACTCATGAGGTTATACTTAAAGGTAAAAGAATCAATAATATATTCATGATTTCCCTTGATGGTCCATCTTTGAAGGTTAAATGTCTCATGGCTAACAACGATGATTCATGGCTGTGGCACAAAAGAATTACTCATATTCACATGGAACATTTGAAAATTTTAAGTATGCAATCGATTGCACAAGATATGTAAATCAATTGCACAGAGAAACAGAAGCAAAAGATCTGAAAAATTGAAGCATGCAATCGATTGCACTAAAATGCAAATCGATTGCACTCAAGTGAAAAATGAAATTTTTAACTTTGAAAAACTTGAGTAATGTTTTTTAAACATTTCTTTTTCATCAATGAGCATCTATATCTTAAGATCAAAGTAAGTAATATTATTATTCCATGAAAGTTGTTGAGAGCTTGAACTGAAGATATTGTGTTTAGATGCTTTGTGCTTGATCATAAATATTTGCCTTCTTTGTCAATCATGGTTTGTCTTCATCAAAACAAAAGCTCATTTGAGAAGCTTGATTTTAAATTCTTCCCCTTTTTGATGATGACAAACAATCTTGCTTCTGTTTCTCTGTGCAATCGATTTATATTGCTTGTGCAATCGATTGCACTCACTTACTTTTTGCTACTGACTTTGCATGCAATCGATTTGCACTGCTAGTGCAATTGATTGCACACTTAAAACTTTTGAAAATATAGCTGTTGAAACCTTGTGCAATCGATTTACACAAAGGGTGCAATCGATTGCATGCTGCACAATTTTGAAAAATAGCAGCTTTTCACATGACTGTTCATCATACCTTTTCATTGAAACCTTTCACTCAAACTTTGCATTTGTTCATGATACATTTTCAGAACTTCGTGATGTTTCAAAAGGGTGTTATGAACATATAAATATTCATTTTCAAAATTTGTTTCAACACCTCTTCCATAAATATTTTCTGAATTTTAAAAATAAAAACTCAAGCATTCCTTCACTTTCATGCATAAGTTTTCTGCATATTTTCATACATTATTAAACAGAAAACTTTGAGCAATTATATCTTGAGTCATTGTACAATAATATTATTGGAAGATAAGATCATACATTGTGAAATCACTCCAAGTGATCAATACTATTCAACTTACTCAAACTCAAATATTGATAGTTACTTACTTATTTTTCCAAGATTGTTGGAAATAAGTTTAAGTGTTTTTGAAATCTTGTCTTTCCAAAATTGTTGGATACAAGTGTAGTCACTTTGAGAGGATTGTTATCATAGTTGACTTAATGAAAATCCAAGAGGATTGTTCTATGTTGTTTGGTAGTTCTTATTTAAGTATGCCACAATAAGGAAATCTCTTTCATGTTGAAAGGGGACTAGAGTACTCTCAGACTGTGAGGGGAACCAGGATATATCGCCCGTGTCTCTTTATTTTTCTGCATTTTAAAGCTTTCCTAAACTCACCATTAACCAGAAAAATAAGATCCATCATCACTAAAACCAGAATTTTTTAAAGTACCTAATTCACCCCCCCCCCCCCTCTTAGGCGCACTTCGTACTTACAAGTATCTCGCTCCCCCTTGAGTTGTATCCAATCCCTTTGTAGGTCTTCAAGAGAGGTAGGCATGTCAGGATGTAGGATAATATATGGAACATCTCCCTCCATGACAGGATCAATAATTACCGGGAGAATGGAGGGGTAAGGCATCATAAGACTTTGAGCACGAGTTCGTACCCATTTGAGGTAAGGCTCAAGAGGGATGGAATTCTTGTGCCCCAATGTCTTGCTATTTACCTTGTTCAACATCCTCCAATCTCGGATAAATCTCTGGAGAAGACCTTGATCATCATTTTCGTAGTCAAATACCAAACCTTGAATCAGCATCTCGTGCGGGCCATCCCTTCGGGCGTAACCAAACTGTCTTAAGGCTAAGCAGGGGGTTGCAGGTGATACCTCCCCTAATGCCAAGTAAAAGGACATTAGGAAATTCACCATAACAGTCGACAACAGTAACATTCTCTATGGATCGGGAGCACCAATGAATGTCTGAATGTTTGAGCGTCATCAACTTTTGTGACCACCTTGAACCTTGCTCGTTCCTTAATACAGATTGAGGAAGATGTGAAATAAACCATCTTTCCAAGAGAGGAGTGCAACACATAAGGACACCTCTTTTCCTCATTGTGCGAGTGTGAAAAGAGTGTAGGATATCCCCTAGTGATGTAGGCATCGGGTTGCGAGATATGAAAACAAAACCATCTCATAGATGAGGAGAGCCACAATTTCTTCAAAGGCTTACAAATCCAAGGAATTCCAACACTTCTAGGCTTTCTCAAACAGGAACTTTTCTAGGAAACCTTTAACACCACTCCTTGTTTCCCAATGAGTTGTGACATCAGATGAGTGCAAGTGTAGAGCTTGAGCAATCTCTTCTGGCTTTGGGTCTCTTTCCGTATCGTTGAAAGCTAGTTGATTGAGAATGGGAATTCTCAAAAGTCATGAGAATTATTCCAAAGTAGGCACAAGTTGATAGTCGGGAAATGTAAAGCAATGGTGTAAGGGGTCAAAGAACTGAAAGAGCACCTTCATCATGTCCTCATCTGTATTGGAGGTGACCAAGTTGAGTAGGCGACCAAGTCTCTCGGTGAATGGAGAGTTTTCAGGAATCCTTGAAGCTAGCTTCTTAAGTTGTGGAGGGATCCTCACAAGGTTGACTTGAATAGTTTTCCTGCGAAGTGAATCCATATCCTATAAAACAAGGCAAAGATGAACCCAAAAAAATCCTTGAAATGGTTAGTGAATGTGTATGATGTTATAATGTTCATGATGTCATGTACAAGTATGTATATACAAACAAAGAAAACAATTCCTTAGGTTTAGGCTTGCATGGAGTCTCATAGATAAGTACCCTGTTGAAGTTTAGTTAGCTCAAACTTGTCCTAGTAATAGTAACCGGGTTCTAAGGAGATCAATATCACTAGTATGTTTCCTTGGTCATTGTTTCAGCACAAACCTCTTTAATGGCGACCAAAATATCTCAAGAAACCAAACCTTAATGAGTGTAGTATAGAGTATCTACCAACATCGGATTGCACTAAAGCTGGTCATCTCACTACGTCCTAAAGGCCAAGTTGGTCAAGTAAAGGTTCTAAAAGTTCATTATTGCTTCATGACATCACTCAGCGGCCCCGTATTCTCTTTGATTAACTCAAAGGCTATCGGTACCCACAAATATGTCGCACTAACATAGCTATTTCTTAGACCATGTCGGTATACCCTGCACAGTTTCCACAATGTATTTCTACTTACCTATAATGTATCCCAAATCTGGGTAGAGGATTCAAACCCAAGAAAAGAACCATAATGTAAAGCATATAAGTCAAACAATGTAAGCAAGTAAATATGATCAAACCCTAAGGTAACCCCACTTTTAAAATCATCCCCAGCAGAGTCGCCAGTTCTGTGATACGGTAGGATAACTGACTTGAAGGTTTTACGTTTGATCGCAAATGTTGCAGTTAGCAAGAGTCGCCACCGAATTTTCTTTTATCCAAAAGGAAAGGTGAAAAAGCACAGGAAATACCTTTGAGATTATTTCTTGAGTTCGGGGGGTAGATTATGAAAAGGGAAGGTATTAGCATCCTTTTCATCCATGTTTTTCCATGGGCTCTTAGTTAATTGCTATATCACTTGCTTTTGTTTGAAATTGTGCTTTATGTGGTTTTTGAAAGTATTTTGTAAAGAGGCCATTGTTTAGGCAATCTTAGTAATGATTCATGTTCATAAGAATGTATACAAAGATGTTGATCTTCTGAAAATGTTTTCAAGTTTGTAAGATGGTTGAAAGTGTAAGTGTTTGTTTTGAAAATAGCAAGGATGTTTGTTTTGAAATGGAGCAAGTAATTAGGAGCATTCATCCTACTCAAAAGTCTTTCTTGTTCATTTTCTTTTCATTTGACATTGTTATCTTACCATTGATTTGGTAAGCAAACCTATCTTTGGATGTAAACGGGACGGGCGTGGGTCATCGTATAGCCATGATTAGCAATATTGCAAGGTACCTTAGCATTCTTTTTGAGGGACTAAGATCCTTTGAAAGGCAACTTAGATAGCGTCATCGAGGGACTATGATCTTGTATTTGCTTGTTTTTTGCTAAGAAACCTCACATGCATAATATGGCTATTTTGTATAAGGCAACCAAGTGGACTAACCCTAGAGGTCCTTGTGTGCAAAATTCATTGTTTTCATGCTTGATTTAGTCTTGAATTAGGGTTTCCTATTTATTGGTTTTAAGTCTTTCCATACAAACCCTAATTACTAGCAATTATATATAAAGCGATAAATTGCGGAATTTAAAGTTACTGCGCTATTACAACATTTGTGGGAAGGGGGTATACAATTTATAAATGGGGATTTCAAGAATTTAAACCTAATTAGTCTATTACAACCATATTGAATTTATACAAGAATCAAAATAAATAATGTACAAGATAAATTAAATATGCAAGAAGGTAAGTGTGGAGAAAATGGATATTTTATTTGATGGTTTATGAAAAAGGAATTTTACCTTAACCTAATAAAATAATAAATAAATAAAATAATAATTTATTAAGTTTGAAATTGTTGAGAAAAGATTTTAGGTGAAAACCCTAATTCTATTAATTAATGAAAAGAAATTAAAGCTTAAGAAAAGTATTTTTTTTTGGCATTTTTTATCTTGAAAATATTTATAGTATTATGGAATTTTTTTAGTCTTTTTTCATATTAAAATAATTTATTTTAAATGGTGTGAAGAAAAATAAATAAATAATATTAATTAAGTTTGTAAGGTTTACTTAGTATAATAAATAAAAATATTTTTTTGTGAGAAAAATAAAATAAACTAAGTCAAAATATAAATACATCATTTTTTGTATTTATGATTTTTTAGTATTTAAAAATATATATTTAAGAAAATAAATAAAATAAAAAATGAAGAAATGAAATAAAATAGGGCCAGGGTGCAAATATGAAATAGGGGGGGGGGGGGGTTAGAAAAAAGTCAGGCCCAGGAGGGGAAGGCCCATGCGCGCTGGAAGGATAAAAATGTACAAAAAATGAGAGAAAAATAAAAAGGCAGCACGCTGGGGCTCGAACCCATGACCTCCTGATTACCAGTGCGCTGCCTTACCACTGGGGTGGCTATACACCCGTTAATATAACTGAAACAATAATTACATAACACAAAATGCGGCCTGATTATACTTCATCTTCAACCTCCAGCCAAAGGACCTTTATCTTCTTTATCTCAACAAAAATGAAAATTTCAAACATGAAAGTTGTGACATTTTTTCCCACGAGTCTAACTATATAAACAACGTAAGCTAACAATCAAAGATGAATGAGAATTTTTCTAGCCCTAATTCAAAAGCTAAAAATTTCAGAAAAATTCAACCCTAAAATTCTCTAAGCTCAGGCCATATAAATGTAAACTATGGATATGTACAGCTTCGTGGCAATGGTATCTACATTTTATTTTCAAAAATCAAACTCAAATGATGCTTGTATGAAGAGATAGAAGTTTGAAAACTTACCTCTTGCAGCTAGAATCGTGTATGGAGTTTGAGCAACCTTGGAGGTGTAAGGATGATCTGGTTAGCTTGTCAGGACCTCCCTGAGTGTGTTGCAAGCCTTACTTTGTTTTGAAAACAATTAGAACTCTCTACTCAAGTCCAACTGTAATGAAGGTTTTTAAAAATGGTGGATGATGAAGATGAAGTTACAGAAGTTTAACAGGTGTTGAGATGAGTTCTATATGATGTATGTGAAGTGTTTAGATGGTTAAAAGTGAAAACGCACGAGTGAAAATGGAGATGGATATTTGAAGTTCAAAAAATGGAGTTTTGGCCAGTTCTGACTTATGAACGCTTGAGAGTCTTTGAGGACTTCTAAAAACGTGTGTTGTGTTGCAATTGACTTATTAATATGTATGGAAAAGATCAGAGCACAAAATCACTCCAAGTTTCTGAGTTATAGGGTTATGGCTCTATAACTTACTTTTCAAGAAAAGTGAAGTGACAAATCTCAAGTATTATACAAGCATGTTCTGAGCTTCTTGAGACCTTAGACACATTTATTTTGGTTTATAGGGGTGGTGTGTGCAGAAAGAACAAGTTAGAAGCTCAAGACAAGTTGACTTTGTGATTAAAGTAACTTTTCAAGAATGGAATGGTAGCTTTCTTCCTAAAATGGAAAATTGGCTTGGACAATGCTTGGAACACTTGGATAATAGCTCAAAATCAAGTGTAATCTTATGATTATGGACAGATCTTGAGGTGTAGAGGCCTGCAAAACAAGATTGTGCAGCATAGGTTTGAAATTGACTTCTTGTTCATCACAAAATGGCTTGTAAATTAAGTGACAAAACCCTAACTTCATCTCTTCGATTCTCCCTACTCAAGAATGATCTCAAGGAGTTCTTGGACATTTTGGAAATCTTGTAACAAGCTATATAACCCCTCTTTGAATTTATTTTGAATACTCCCATTGGAACTATGTGAAAAAGTTTCATGAAGTTAGGTCAAAATCATGTCCAAATTAGGGCAAAATTTCACTAAGTGTTTTGTTTCATGACCCTATGTTCATAAAATTGTAACTTGAGATCCAAGAATATTTGGAAGAAGTTGTGTGAAGAAACATTTTAGATTTCTTGGATATATACAACTTTCATTTTGAAAGTTTCTCTTGAATCATCTTGCATCATGGCGAAAATTTGGCTCAAAGTTATGAAAAAAATAAGAAATTTTCCATACTTAGAAAAATTTCTAAGGTAAGAAATTTTAACATTTCAAGATGAAATCTTGAATTCTTAATTTCTTGATGAACAAGTTTCGTATTTTGACATGTTTTGATGAATTGTGATCTTTGGCACTTGAATTTGACCAAAACGTTAAAGTTTGACTTTTCAGTATACAGTTGACTTTTGATCTATTGACTGAAAAACTCATCTGTCAATCCAATGAACTTGCAATGTTTTGAACCATGTCATTAGGTCAAAATGATGAAATTTGACTCTTGAGATCATTACTCAAACCAATTGACCATTTTCTAGGTAAAAAAACAGAAATTGCCCCTTCTTAGTCAAAACCCTAATTTTGACCAATTTGCCCTTTTGGAGATTTGATCAAATTTCTTGAGGAGTTGTGGTCCAAACTTGATCAAATGATACATATAAGTTTAAAATGTTGATATGGATAAAAAAATTAAGAAGTTTGACTGTAAATTGGCCATAGTTGACTTTTTTCCCAATACAACTGATTTTTAGGTCAACTGCTCAATTGACTGAGCAAAAATGTGATCCAAGGCTTGAAACTTGACATGAGTAATCTTGGGGGTCCATAATTTTCCATGAAAATAATATGGGGAAATGGAAGTTCAAAAATCCTTGTGCAATCTCAAACCCTAATTTTGGTCATCAGTGCTTAAGGAGATGTCTTGAGCTGATCCACCCTAGTGCAGTCTTCAGTCAAAGGATATCTTGTGAGAAAAATATTGATAAGTGAGAGGGAAAATTTTGGGGTACAAAAGTATCATATTCTTTTGTTATCTTTCATACAAAAATAAATAATGCACTAATTCGCAAGCTATGCGACATCTTTTCAAAAATCTTCAAGGCTTACATAATTGTTGTATTAGAATTTTCATTCTCAGAATAAACTTTCTGCTTGTAAAAAAAATTACTTAATGTCAAGGAAGCTTACATATAAGCAGTAGTGATGACTTTAACCTTTAAGGTCTGAAACTTTGTTAAGTAATTGGCGAATCATTTCTAATATTGATCATAGCCAGGGGCATGTCGCCTGAAGACCTTCAGCATGAACATGTTGTTGCCTTCATAGTTTGATTACCCTCATGGGGAAAATTTGAAGACTATGTCTTGCCAAATACAGTAAATTTGGGGAAGTCACGTTAAGATTCAATGAATCTCTCCAAGAGTTTGAAGACATTAGGAATTTTGGATGCCAGGTCTTTTGTAAAATCCTCTTGAGACGATTTCTTCTCGTAAACCATGTAACTTGGGGCATTTAAGAAGTGAAGTTATTCACAATAATTATCATGCATAATGCAGTCTATCAATAGTAAACTTAGGGCATCCAAAAATAATTCAAGGGTGAAGCTACCGGCAGAAAACACAGAGCCGCCACCAAGAGGATGGATAGGATGGTCTTGTGACCAAGAGAAAGGGTAAGGGAGTCAGTTATGCGAGGGGAAGGTATTAGCACCCCTCACATCCGTTGTACTCAACGAGATCCATTTTGTTTATTTGCTTCTAAGGGTGTGTTTATCTATAACTATACTTGCTAAGGGGAAAGAAATGGTTTTTTATTAGTGCGTTCGTGAGGGTCTCGCAACCCTTTGCCTACGTATCCAGTGAAGAAATCAAAACACTGTATTTCCTCTAGAAAAATGTTGGTTTGTTGGTGTTTTTAGTGGGAGACATTAACGCACGCATTTTAGCAATAGGCATGGCCTGTATCGCGGTAGAACAGAGATAACATGCCCTTTGGGGAAGTTTTGATTAGTTGAGTGTTTTGCGAGTTTTAATGAGTTTGAATAGTGATTAAATGTTTTTGGATTTATGATTTGTGAATGATAAGTTTTAATCTTAACAAAAAAAGAAAAGTCAAAGGGGAAAGTCTACCCTAATGTTATCATGCATGGGTTCCAACCTAAGGTCTAATTAGTTCGCATCTTAAAGAAGAGAAAAATGTCATCCTAAGGGAGCATGTTATAAACATAAAGTAAAAGGAGTAAGTGTAGGTGAAGAGTTATCATGCATGGTGATCATGGAAAAAGTGATGACAAAATAAGTAGTATCATGAAAAGCGTAAATGGATTGCTTGGGGTATGAGAATTGGATCGGGTTATGATTAACCAAGGGGTGTACTTGATTAATCTCGTGATAGTAGGTGCTCCTACCCTCAACTATGAGACCCTTTATGCATGGAAACACTTGGTATATGGACCAAAGTGGTTGATTCGGTTTATGATTAACCAAGGTCAAGACTTGATTAACCTCGTGAGAATGGACATGCCCAAACTCAACTATAAGACCCTTTAAGAAGATGCTTGGTATGTAAACCAAGGGGAGAGAAGTTGCTTCAATGGATAAAATAAAAATCAAAAGCCCATACAAGGTGGCTATATGCATGCTCCTAGAAAGTGGGACTAGCGTGGCACTAGTATTATAAATGACCAATTGGAGCAATCAATCGAATAGTTGTTACCATAAGAAATCCCATGACCAAGCTATGAAATATGTGCAAGTATGCATTTGTAAGTGGATACCTTTTCATTCAGGATGAGCCTAAGAGGAGGCCATGTGTTCTAATTGAATGACATATGCATAATTAAGCAACAATTAAAACATACAAAGAAGTAAACCCTAAGATATTACAATCATATGAGGATGGGGGTACAAGTCTACAAATGAGGGTGAAGTAAAAAAAACCTAATCAAATTATTACACCCACATTGAATAAATGAATAGCAATAAAAATATAAAAAGGAAAGTAATGTATAAAGCAAGGAAAAAATAAATTTTATGTATTGACACATAACCCTTATGCATCGACACATGCCACTTCTTGTTTCTGGAAAAATCAAAATCAACTCAGTATGAGTCGATACATAATGGTATATATCGACTCATTTCTTGTTTGTGTCGACACATTCGTGCTTTGTGTCGACTCATACACCTTTCTAGCCCCTGGAAATCAAAAACAACACAGTATGAGTCGACACATAAGGGTTTGTGTCGACTCATTTTCGTTTTGTATCGACACATACGCGTTTTGTGTCGACTCAAAATCTGTTTTGTGCCTGATATGCATCGACTCATAGAGACATATGTCAACTCATACTGCTGTTTTTTCGGTTCTAACACTGCTCTGCTACATGTAAATGTCAGTTCTCAATATATAATTGATAAAAATGAAAAGCAAAAATGGGGTTCGCTTCAAAAGTATGATATCTATATTTATCTTCAAAAATGAATCACTAATGATGCTTGAAATGAAGAGCTCGAAGTCAAGAAGACTTACCTTGAAACTGAAATTGTGTTTGAGTTTGAACACCTTCCAAGAGGTTGTGATGATTAGAATGGCTTCAGTGAACCTCTAGGAAGTTACTCAAATCCTTTCTTTGTATTGGAAGTTGCAAGGTTGTACAGGGGATTAAAAGGTTCTTTCTGTTTCTGTTTTTCTTTGGGTTGCTACTGTTTTTTGTTGCTGTTGTGTTATGGTTCAAAAAAGTTTCATGGTTCAACACAGTTTCATGGTTGTTGTTATTTTTCTTCTCTTCCTCTCACATGGTTTTTTTTCTCTCTTTTCTCTGCTATATTTTTCTCTTTCTTTTTCACACCCCAAAACCTCTTCTTTTTTGTTGTTGTTCTTTTTATAAAACTCTCCCCCAATATTGCTTTCTGCTGTTTTTTCTCTCTTTTTCTTTCACAAAACTCTTCCTCTCTTCTCTCAATCTTGCTCTCTCCTATTTTTTCTTTGCTGTATATTGTTTGTATATCAGCCGAGAGTTGGAAATTAGGGGGAAAGGTTGGTGAGATTTCAAACAATTTGGACATGCTGTTTCACTCCTTTTCCATTACAGATTTGGGTGACTTCTATTTTGTGTATAGTTTGGTATTTGTTGGCAGCAACTTTGACAGTTTTAGCAGATTGTCTTTGCAGGTTTTTGAACTGTTTTCTTGAATTGTTTTGTTTGTTTTGCAATGTGATGCAGGTTTATGGAGCTGTATTGCATAATGGAAAACATGGTTGGGTTTTTTGCAGCAGAATGGACAACATTAGTTTGGACAGTTTTATGGGGCTGGTTGATGCAAACTTTGAGCCTGTTTTGTGGGGCTGATTTTGGGCCTGTTATATTTGGGCAGTTTGGACTTGTAATGAGAAATTCCTTTGTATAGTCTCAAATGGTCATGACATGAATAAAAATTGCAAGGTAACCGAATGAATTGAATCTTGAATATAGTAACTTGTGATGTAAGGAATTGTTGACTTGTGAACCAAAGACATTGTATGAAATACCAATTTCCATTATTTCCAATTTGAAATCCAAATCCAAGTTTTCTTTCTCTTTCAATTTCGAATCTTCATGACAAAATCAAACCACTTTGAAAATGATAGATGCCATCTTAGTTCAAAATTTAGTCCCTCAAGAAACTCCTCAAATAAAATTTTAATCCATATGAGAAGAATTCATTGGTTTCACCCCCCTTAAACCTCTTGATAAGCAATGGACTTGTAGAAGAAGATAAAGCTCAATGTGACCTTGAGGCAAAAAATCCTTGCTTCCTAAAAATACTGTGAAACTTTAATATTGCACAACCACTGAACTCTTGGACCTCAGATGTCTTTATTCAATGAAATGCATGATATGAAAATGAACCAATGAAGATGATGTAGATGAAATACGATGCCTAAGCCAGACAAAAGTAAAGCAGGTAGGAAAACTTTGGGGTATTACAAGGGGAAATCGAGATTTGTCAAGATATGTGATCTTCTTCGCACACATTATCATATGGTGGTGTTCCCCAGTATTTCTAACTAAGCAAGATTTTTCTCTAGCTGAAGCGTTGTTATCCTTTCAATGGATTATTGATGATATACGATTGGACTTTGAGTATCTTCATCTCTAGAGAGATTAGAGTCTTATATCAGAAATATGCTCCGTTGATGGCTTTTGTTCTTTCTCCAGTAATGTTCCCATCTTGTCGAGATTAGCTGAGTATCTGTTTGTACTGTGATGTCTTTTCATCTCCAGTTTATCTATTTTGTCTGTTTTGTCAGCATATACATGACATTCATACTTACATCATTCATGCACATTTGCATTTCTCTATGTTTTTGGGTCCATCTCTGTTGGTTGTGGTTATCCCCAGGTAACTTATTTCCTCTTTCCAAATAGAGTGACAACTTAAGCAGAAAGTGTACATCCTTTTTAATTCCCCGTTGTGTTTATTCATTATGGAAGGGTTTTTGTTTTAGCCTTCATTTCATCTCAAGGTAGATAAGTCCCAGTTTAGTTTATTCCTCATCTGGTAGAGTCTTGTTTGACTATCTCTCTCCATTTTTTGTTCTTGGATTGAATTTCGTCTCCTGCCGATGTTACCCTGTGGATTTCTCTAGGCTGTGAAACCTAGATCGAGAGTGCATTTATTTTGCGCCTGAAAATACTTTGGTCTCCCCAGGAAGAATTTATTTATGGTTTCCCATTGAAGATGAACTTTGTTTCCCAGTAGTGTTGTTGCAACACACTTTTGGAATCTCAACATGATAACAAGTGGCGGACTCTTCATGAGCAGCTTCTGTATTAGTAATATTTTTGGAAAATAGCAAGTGGCGGCCTCTTCATGAGTAGCTTGTTTATTATTGATATCTTTGGAAGACAGCAAGTGGCGGCCTCTTCATGAGAAGCTTGTGTATTATTGATATCTTTGGCAGATAGCAAGTGGCGTCCTCTTCATGAGCAGATTGTGTATTATTGATATCTTTATAAGATAGCAAGTGGTGGCCTCTTCATGAGCAGCTTGTGTATTATTGATATCTTTGGAAGACAGCAAGTGGCCGCCTCTTCATGAGCATCTTTTGTATTATTTATATCTTTAAAATATATCAAGTGGCGGCCTCTTCATGAGCAGCTTGGGTATTATTGATATCTTCGAAAGATAGCAAGTGGCGACCTCTTCATGAGCAGCTTGTGTATTATTGATATCTTTGGCAGATAGCAAGTGGCTGCCTCTCCATGAGCAGCTTGTGTATTATTGATATCTTTAGAAGATAGCAAGTTGCGACCTCTTCATGAGCAGCTTGTGTATTATTGATATCTTTGGAAGACAGCAAGTGGCGGCCTCTTCATGAGAAGCTTGTGTATTATTGATATCTTTTGTAGATAGCAAGTGGCGGCCTCTTCATGAGCAGCTTGTGTATTATTGATATCTTTAGAAGATAGCAAGTGGTGGCCTCTTCATAAGCAGCTTGTGTATTATTGATATCTTTGGAAGATGGCAAGTGGCAGCCTCTTCATGAGAAGCTTGTGCATTATTGATATCTTTGGCAGATAGCAAGTGACGGCCTCTTCATGAGCAGCTTGTGTATTATTGATATCTTCAGAAGATAGCAAGTGGCGACCTCTTCGTGAGCAGCTTGTGTATTATTGATATCTTTGGCAGATAGCAAGTGACGGCCTCTTCATGAGCAGATTGTGTATTATTGATATCTTTAGAAGATAGCAAGTGGCGACCTCTTCATGAGCAGCTTGTGTATTATTGATATCTTTGGAAGACAGCAAGTGGAGGCCTCTTCATGAGTAGCTTGTTTATTATTAAAATCTTTGGAAGACAGCAAGTGGCGGCCTCTTTATTTGAGCAGCTTGTGTATCCCCAACAATATGTTATTTCAACAGTAAACGACATCTCTTCGAAAAAGTCTAGTGGAGAAGTTTGTATAATATCCTTATCAGGTTGAATACTTGATTAAGAAGACACTAAGACCAGTTATTGGCTTATGACCAGGTTCTTGAGGAGGTTTACTCAGTAAATGGCATCTCTTCAGAAAAGTTCTGTGGGGAAGTTTGTATATTATCCTTATGAGGTGGAAGACTTGATTAAGAAGAAACTAAGACCAGTTTGTGGCTTATGGCCAAATTCTTGGGGAGGTTTACTCAGCAAATGACATCTCTCTGGAAAAGTCTTATAGAGAAGTTTGTATATTGTCCTTTTCAAGTGGAAGACTTAATTAAAAAGAAACTGAGACCAGTTCGTAACTTATAACCAGGTTCTTGGGAAGGTTTACACAGCAAATGGTATCTCTTTTGAGAAGTTTTCTCATCAACGGTAAATGGTATCTCTTTTGAGAATTTTGCTCACCAACAGCAAATGGTATCTCTTTTGAGAAGTTTGCTCACCAACAACATATGGCATCTCTTTTGAGAAGTTTGCTCATCAAAAGAAAATGGTGTCTCTTTTGTGAAGTTTGCTCATCAACAACAAATGGTATCTCTTTTGAGAAGTTTGCTCATCAACAACAAATAGTATCTCTTTTGAGAAGTTTTCTCATCAACATCAAATGGTATCTCTTTTGAGAAGTTTGCTCATCAATATTAAATGGTATCTCTTTTGGGAAGTTTGATCATCAACAGCAAATGGTATCTCTTTTAAGAAGTTTTCTCATCAACAACAAATGGTATCTCTCCGGAAAAGTCCCGCAGAGAAGTTCATATATTATCCTTTTCAAGTGGAAGACTCGATAAAGAAGAAACTGGAACCCGTTCATCGTGGAAAATTTTATTCTCTTTTCTACCTTCGTCTATTGAGTTGGTAGTTTATCGTCATTTAAGAGTCGGTATCACTTACTTTTCTACCTTCATCTATTGAGTTGGTAGTTTGCCGTCACCTATGAGTCGGTATCTCTTACTTTTCTACCTTCATCTATTGAGTTGGTAGTTTACCATCATCTGTGAGTCGGTATCTATTACTTTTCTACCTTCATCTATTGAGTTGGTAGTTTACCGTCATCTGTGAGTCGGTATCTCTTACTTTTCAACCTTTATCTATTGAGTTGGTAGTTCACCATCTTTTGTGAGTCGGTATCCCTTACTTTTTTACCTTCATCCATTGAGTTAGTAGTTTACCGTCATCTGTGAGTCAGTATCTTGTTTCATCTTCTACCTTTAACTATTGAGTTGGTAGTTTACCGTCATCTATGAGTCGGTATCTTATCGATCTTCTACCTTCAACTATTGAGTTGGTAGTTTACCTTCATCTGTGAGTTGGTATCTTATTGATCTTTTACCTTCAACTATTGAGTTGGTAGTTTATCGTCATTTGTGAGTCTGTATCCTTTTTTATTTTTCTACCTTTGACAATGAGTTGGAAATTTACAATCATCTTGAGTCAGTAGCCATTTATCTTTTCACAACCTATGTAAGGCGTTTTCCCTGATAGAGCAGTAATTTTTTCTTCTCTCGAAGTTGTTCCCCAATAAGAGTCTCTCAATCGAAGTCTGTAGCTCTGTTCCCCAGTGGAGTTATAATATCTTTCCCAGTGGGATTACTTTATCATGTGCTTGGTTTATCAAGCAGTAGTTTATCGCATGTGGTGTCATTCCCTATGAAATTCAGAGCATTACATCCATATCATATCATAAAAATCATTGTGGTATATTAGGACCAAAAATTGTGTATTCTATATTTAAGTATCTTCAATCTCGTCGAAATGAAGATTTCAATCTTCATATCTTCGAATAGAAAAAACTTAAATAGGGGCAGTTGTCATACCCCAATTTTGACCTAAGGTCCCACCATTCGTTTGCATCATTGCATAACAAGTGTTCACGAGTGGTTTGACCTATTTTTTGCCAATTCTTGAGTTAGATTTCAAAAATTTATAACTTCTTCAAATTTCGACATTTTTGAGTGATTCTTTTTGCATATGATTCTCCTTGACATCATCTACAATTCCTCTTTACAAGTCAAGAACTGATTATGCTTTGAAAAACCACAAAAATTAGAAACATTAGAAGCCGTTTATGAATTTAGTGGAATTTAATTTTTATTGTGTTTTATTCATGATTTTTATTGTGTTTTATTCATGATTGATTTACGAAAAAATTATCAAAAATATGTTCTTTTATTAATTTAAATTTATATATTGGTATCACTAATTTCAAAAAAAAATCTATAAAAATTTATATAAGTCCTTTTACTTTCTTATATGTATTTTATTTTTATCTTTTAATTTATACTTATATTTTCATTTATTTTAATTCAAGAAAAAAATAATAAATAGTTAATTTAATGTCTCTTTTATTTTCTATTTTCTATTTTTTATTATTACTAACACTTTTAGTTTTTATTATTATTATTATTATTATTATTACTACTTTGTCCTTTTGTTTTTTTGTGTCAATAAAAAAAAGTTGAGACCACTATAATGTAGTACAAACACTCCACATGGATTGTCAACTTGTACTTATCAATTGCCAAGAATCATTCTCACACTTCACATGAATTGCCAACTTGGACTTATCAATGGTCAAGAACCATTCTCATAAAGTCATATGGATTTCCACATCAACACTCCCACATTATTTACTAAATAAATAAGACCTTTCTTTCTTTCATTTGGAGAAACAATATCATAAATCATTCACTAAACTAAGTCAAAACTCTCTTCATTTTCTTTCAAGTCATTTCTTTCTTTTATTGAATAGGTAGGCTATTATACTTGTTCTTTATTTAATTCTATTACATTTTTACTCTTTATTTATTTATTTATTTATTTAGTACCATAATTATCACCATTTTGGAAGGAAACTTCATTGATTCAAAATCAAGAGTTAAAAAGTATTCTTAAACCCCCAAAAGCAAAAGTGATTTATTATTGTTTAATTTTCATTTTTTCTGTACTTTTTTGTTCTTTATTTACATACTTTGAAAATGGATCCTTGGTCATGAGATTGAGTAGATAAACTTTCATTATTCATTTGTTTAATTTCATGAAAAATTAAGAAAGTTATGACATTTATACTATTTTTATCATAGACTTCATCTTACTCTTCTTTATCTATTTTATTTTTATTTTTATTTGGATCAATTTGGAAAGCATTTGAGCTTTTTTAGTTCATCTAAGCTTGTCGGATATTTGATGAACTTTTGTCATTTCCAATCTACCTCAAAATGGTCATTTGATCATTCAAGGTATTTGGGATTGATGATAAGTTTGTCATAATGTATCTTCCTTGACTTTGTCTTGAACCCCCATGTTTGTTAATTATACTACATGTATAAGAGAATTAACTTCAAAGTGTCATTCTCTAACATGTATGGGTACATACATTCTATGCTCTATATGAAGTTAAACTTATCCCAAATTAGATTATTAACTTTATATTGTACTAACTTTACTTTAATACCATTTATATTTCCGCACTTTATATTTTCTTCTCTTTACTTTTATGCCATTTATCATCCATAGCATTTTATTTTCTTTACTTTATGAATTTTTTCTTTGCTCACTTGAGCATTTATCTTCTCTTTGCTCACTTTATTTTTTATTTCTAACTTTTAAGTCTTTTGTTTTATTTTCATTTTAAAATCCATACAAAAAATACAAAAAAAATACTATTAAATTAGGATTATAATTATTTCTTTGTTGCCCTCTTTAAAAAAATACCAAAAATATATATTAGTATAATTTTGTCTTTCTTTATTTTATTTTATTTTTTATTGTTAATTATTTAGTTATTTAATTGCTATTTATTTAATTTTCCTTTGTCGTTCATTTAGTCTTTATATTTTGTTTGTCTAACTCCAAAGGAAAAATCGAATTCATTGACTTCATGTCATCGAATATATTTAATACGATTATGCGAAAAACCCTTTGTACATTTTTTTAGTTTTATTAATCTAAAAACAAATCTTTTCTAAACCCGAATTTTAAAAAACTCGCACCTCTTTTAAGTCAAAAATTTCGACATTAGGTCGTCGTATTTTCAAAATCTCATCCCCACACTCATTTAGCAAGCAAACCAATTTTAACCAAAAACAGATATTTCAAAAGGTTCCTATAGGATACTATAGATACATAGGGTGCTAGTACCTTCCCTTTGTATAACCAACCCCCGAACCTTCGATCTCTTTCAAATGCATTGTATTTTTCTTTACTTTTAGTATTGCATTTACTTTGCATATTTATGGGTTTCATTTCGCACTTTTTCCTTTTCCCTTGGAAATAATAAAGCGCGGTGGCGAATCTTGCTTATTTGCAATTTAATTAATAGCTTGATCTTCAATTTTCTCCGCTACAATACTCTATAGCCTTTTGAGCATTCAAATTATCCTAACATTATACACTTTTGTGCCTTATAATCAAACTTGTTCAGATTGTCCTTAGTGTTCAGCATAAAACAATCACATCTAAAAGGATGAAAATATGAAATGTTGGGTTCTCTGTTCTTCCATAATTCATAAGGAGTCTAACCCATAATATGTCTTATAGAGATCCTGTTTTGAATATAATATGTTGTGTTAATTGCCTCAACCCACAAGTGCTTAGCCGTATTTGTCTCATTAATCATGATTCTAGCCATTTCTCACAAAGTCATATTCTTTCGCCCTACAACTCCATTTTTGCGTGGAGTTTTAGGGTAGGAGAAATCACGGGAGATGCCATTCTCATAACAAAGTTTTTGAAAATGTTTATTTTCAAATTCACCACCATGTTCACTTTTGGCTTTAACAATTTTAAAATCCTTCTCTTTTTTCACTTGTGAAAACAAGATAGAGAACACGAAATGTGACTCATCCTTGTGTCTTAAGAACTTAAACCATGTCATCTACTATAGTCATCAACAATGACTAATCCATATTTCTTGCGGCTAAGAGAAGCAGTTTTCACTGGTCCAAAAAGGTCAATGTGAAAGTATTACAAAGGCCTAAAGGTAGAAATAACATTCTTTGCTTTGAAATAAGTTTTTGAAAACTTTCCTTTCTGACATACTTCATGTCATACCCCAAATTTGTCTCTCTAGTGTCAATAATCATATTATCTTTATTGGATATTTTGTTATTTAAATTTTGGTGCTACTGTACTTTTGTTACTAACTTGTTTTTCTTTTTATAAATAAATTTTAGATGTAATAGGTTTCAAATAATAGAAGGGGTGTGTATTTTAAGTAAGGGCTCATTTTTTTCTGTTGAATCAGAATGGCCCATTTGGTTTTAAGGCTCATAAGGGGTTTTGTAGGGGGTTGACGGGAGTCAACCTTTAATTACTATGTTTATTAATTTATTTAGCCTTTTTTGTTATAATTATTAATTATTAACATTATTATTATAATTTCAATTGATATTATTAATATATTATTGATTTTTGAGAATCGACTGAAGTCAACTTCTAAATTTTTGTTACTCTTATTCAGTCTTTATTATTTTTATTCATCTAAAAATTGCTATTTTATTTATCATTTATTATTATTACCTTTTTTTATTTTTATTTTATCAACATTATTATTTTGAGTTGTGTTGACCAAATGTCAACTGAAGGTCTTGGAACCCTAATTGTTGCAGCGCCCAAGATGCCATTTTCTCCGCTAAGGAAACCATAGCCTAAATCCAGAAATCAAATTAAGATCAAATATCATAGAAAATCGAATCGAATCTGGAAATCAAATTTGTTTTATTAACTGTAAAGAATCAATGCAATAACATATCCAAATACATTACAGAATCACAAAATCTAAACTCTAATTACAATCTCAATCAAATCCTAATCTAACCTAAAAATTGAATCAATCAACAAATCTAAAATCTAATTTACAATCAAATCTTAATATAACCCTAATTTGATTCAATCTTCAATCAATCTCAGATTGTAACAGAAATCTTACTAACATATTTTTTAATTCAACTATAACTTAAGACTATAAATAAACCCTAAAACTGATGAATATGGGGAGAAAAAAGATTTGAGAAAAAGAGAAGGAGGAAGGAGATTTTGAGAACAAAAATCTAGGAGAAACCCTTGCTTATTGTTGTGCATCCCTCATCCAGTGCTAAATCCCCTCGTCACTGAAGGATTAGAGTTTCATAACTAGAACCCTAACCCTTGTTGAACCTAATACTCCATTTAGCTTAGTGCATGTAAGCGAAAGAGAGGAGAAATCAGAAGCAGAATTCAGAGGTGAAGATCAAAATTAATACAACCAGCTTCACTGTGGGAGTAGTTAAGCCTAAAAATAAGGAGAAAATGAACCCAGGCGATGGCGTTGGTAGGAAATATGAGTTCTCCGATTGAAGCTCAACCAAGAACTAGGTTTTTATGGTGGACACAATGTTGGCACAGGGCAGCCCATGCCAGCGCCGCTGGCCAGGCGATTTCCGATCGCTGGAATCCTAGAGAGAAGGAAGAGCCTCTCTCTCTCTCTCTATAGAATTCTATAAGGGTTGTTTGGTTTTTGTGTTAGAGAGAGAAACAAAGTGGAAAAATGAAGGAAATGGAGGAGAAGCGGGTAACATAGCCTTTTTGTTCTCCCTATTCTGTGTATAACATGCTTCCTTAGTCCAACATGGATCTCAGTCGCTCGATCGGAAGACTTTTAATCAACGCCCCAGGATTAACTCCTGAGGGCCCTTTGATTAAAATCAAACACTCATCAACATGTGTATCCTTCATAATATGTTGCACCTCCCTGCAGCATCTAACGAATCTCCTACGTGCATATACACCATGTTCCTTAGTCAACTTTTGATCACGCCTTTTTGTTTGGATTACTCAAGATCAGTGCTTCAGGATTAACTCCTGAGGGCCCTCTGATATTGATCAAATGTTTCCAGTCTTCATACCTATCATAGCGCCATACACTACCCCATATCTTTATTTCTGTTATTTTTCAACTTCAATTAGCACTCCCCCCAACATAATTGGGTCAAAACCAAGTCTTGGGCTCAAGCCCTTATTATTTGAACCCCCCAGGAATTACCACCAAACTAAGTATACACCCCATTTCATTTTTAATTAATTAATTTATTTATTTATTTATTAGTTAATTTATATTTATTTGTTTTATTTATTTATTATCATCAACATTTTTTACATTAAAAATATTTTTGTATTTTAATAAATAATATTGGAGTAATATTAAAAATATTTAGTGTTTTTAATAATAGGAAAATATTTATTTATTAATTATTTTCACATACTAACATTTTTTTTCTACTTTATCAAACCTTTTATCATTCAAAGCTTATTCTTTATCATGCATCTAAGACAGCAAACCCATCAAATACTAAATTTTTTACTAACTTAATTTCAATTTCAACATTATTTTCAAAAAGGATTGTGGATATATTTTTCGTTAACTACAAATTGCGTCTACTACTACGTTATTTTCAAACTCATACAAGGTTCAAGGATTAATTTTAAACATTTCCACAATCCATAAAAAAACTAACCAAACACATATGAACTACGATTTAGGACTTTGATTCCTCATAAGAGGATACATAGGCACGCGGCTTAAAACCCAAGGCGAGTCCCCTAATTAAAAAATTAAAACCCTTTTCCAAAATATGCAATAATATAACATTAACCACTAAATACCATTTTTACCGTTTGACCTAATAATGGAGCCCCTTGAGAACAAGGAAGAGGAAGGGTTCCTAACACCTTCCCTTCGTCTAACCAACTCATGAAATTAGAATCTCTAAACATTTCAGGGTTATCCATTAGTCTCTCGTCCTTAAGATAAAAATTAATGGTGGCGACTCTCCTATTTTTTTCTGGTTACGACAGCTGGCGACTTTGCTGGGGACACAACCCTAGGGTTTAGAGTTTTTTTTCTTTTTTTAGGTCTAGGGTTTTTTGGGTATTTTCTTTTGTTGTATATTTTATTTCTATAATTGATTATTTGTTTATTTTATTTATTCATATTATTTTCTATTATCATGCTTATTTTATTGTGGTGGGATTTAAATTCAAAAAAAAAGTATCAAACCTTAGAAAGAAGGATTGTCAATTGGCCAAGGGGGTTTAACATCCCTATGAGTTTTTGTGACAACTTCGCCTAGAGTCGGTGGAATTCCTAAAAAGAAATATCTCTCAAGGGGTTATACTCTTTGGGGGTAGGACTTTGGAATGAAACCTATGACTCTTTGTATAACCCAAAACAAAATCTCATGGTGAGACCTTATACGGCCTAAGAGATGAAAGTTTCGGTCTACAATGAGGCTCCGCATAAGGGACGCCCATGTGCCTTTACCCTTTGGTGTTATCCATGATACCCTTAAGGAAACTCCCTTTTGGGAGGGTAGAATATTCGTAGGCCGAAACTAGGAACCTACCAACTAAGGATACCTTTCACAAAATACCACTACTATGTTACATCACCATGCATACATACATCTCACATTTCAAAATATTCATTATTTTTGCAGTTTTGTTGTCTTATTCACATGATTTCATTAAAAAAATAATCAAATATTTTTGGTGAGTATCCTAAAAAGGGATACCAATAAGAAACAAGTTTTCTGTGTTAGCATCGGCAAGCCAGATATGAAGAAAATACAAATCATTAAGGAGAAATTGTCTGACAAAGCTATGAAGATGTTTGTCCGCCACTATGGGGATACCCTTGAGTTGACTAAAATAAATGTACAAGTGGATGATATCACTGCCTTAGTTCATTTCTATGATCCTCCATTAAGGTGTTTTACTTTTCAAAATTTTCAACTAGCACCAACTTTGGAAGAATTTGATAGGATCTTAGATTTTTCTAAAAGTAAGGATTATGTGGGGATTAGACAGACTGTCGATGTTAGAGATTTAGCAAGAGGATTAGGGATACCCTTTGCTGATTTGTCACTCAATTACCAAAAAGATGGTGAAGTACAAGGGATTAAAAAACACTATTTGGAAGCTAAAACCCTCTCTTTTGCCAATAAGAAAGAATGGGAGGCATGTATGGATTGTTTGGGGTTACTTGTCTTTGGTGTGATTCTGTTTTTGAGTACTTTGGAATATATAGTGTAACACGGTGGGAGAACTGACTTGGGTATTTTGCGTTTGATCGCAATTGTTGCAGATAGCAAGAGCCGCTACCGACTTTTCTTTTATCCAATAAGGAAAGGTTGAAAAGAACAGGAAAGACCTTTCGAGATTATTTCTTGAGTTCGGGGGGTAGGTTATGAAAAGGGAAGGTACTAGCATCCTTTTCATCGGTAGTTATCTACGGGCTCTTAGTTGCTTGCTAGATCACTTGCTTTTATTTGAAAAGGTGCTTGTGGTGTGGGTTTTGAATGTATTTTGAAAATGCCTTTGTAATGGTTCTCGTTTCTATAAGAACGCGTACAAAGTATTGTTTTTGAAAATGGTTCAAAGAGTTGTTTATGGAATGTGTTTTTGAAAGTGATTTTGAAAAGGTGTCTTTGTAATGGTTCTCGTTTCTATAAGAATGCGTACAAAGTGTTTTAACTTTTGAAAATGTTTCAAATGAAAGTGTGAGTGTATAAAATCTTTTTGTTGTGAGCAAGCGAGCAACTAGGAGCAACCTACCTACTCAAAAGGTCTTAAATATTCTTTTCCTCCTCCTTTAGATGTTGCTATCTTACCATTGATTTGGTAAGAAGCCCCGTCGTTGGATATGAAGGGACAGGCGTGGGACGTTTGTATAGTCATAGAAGGAAACCTATGGGACGTTTTAGCAATGTCATTTAGGGACTTGATCGTTTAACGAAGGCAACATTGAGGTTCATTGAGGGACTACGATCTTTTATTAAGGGTCTTTGCTAAAACGCCCATGTTCGAGGGACATGACTATTTTTCTGAGGCAACAAGTGAGACCCTAAGGGTGCATGTGTGAGTGGTGCGCTTGATTTGCATGCATTTTTGTCTTTGATTAGGATTATTTAGCGGTTGATTTTAAATCTTGCCATACACGCCTAATTATTATTCAGTATATGGGAAGCGGTAAATTTGCGGGAAATTAAATCCTACATTATTACAATATTTTAGGGATGGGGGGTACAATGCACAAATGGGGATTTGCAAGTAATTTAAATTCTAGTTATCTATTACAACCATATTGAATTTGAATAAATGTACAAGGCAAAATGGAAAAAAGAAAAAAAAAGGAAAGGACTTCTTTTGTTTTGTTTTGAAAAGGGTTTTTTATCATAATAAACTAAAATGAAATAAATAGTTAATAAAAGAAATTTAAACTAATTTAATTTAAAAAGGAAAATATTTTGTATCTTTTTTATAAAAATAATACTAATGATAATAATATAGAAAATAAGAAATAAAAATAACAAAATAAAGAAAATAAGTCAGCAAGGGAGTGAAAATTGAATTTAAGGTGTTTTTTATGTAGAAAAACAGTTTTTGTGTAAAGAGCAATTTTTGTGTTAAAAAACAGTTTTTCTGTATTTTTAGGCCTAGGGCCTGTTGTGTTAGTTAGTAAAACAGGGGGTTAGAAGCTGAAATTAAAGCCCAACCAAATGAGGCTCGGGTGTGTTCCTGCAAACAAACAGATATGAGAAAATATGAAAAAAATGGCCAAAGGGTCGGGCTGGGGGTCAGACCCAGGACCTTCGATCCGGCAAGGCTTAAGCGCACGCTGTTTGTACCACTGGGTGGTCTGTTTCATCAGTTCATGAGAAAACTTCAATCGAATATATACTGAATTCGCTTCTGGATGTCGAAAAGCCCAGCTTCTGCAAGCCATCATGATTCGAATGGAAAGCTCCTAATAGCTCTATTTTCTCAATCGAAACACACAAGGAAAACATCAAATTGAACTAAACATTGAGTAAGAGTCGAAACATAGTATTTTCGACAGCTATGGATATAAGGCTAGCATGGATTTTGTTTGATATCAAAACTAAAGTCTAGCTGATCGAATATGAAAAAATCTATGTATAAACAATGATAATCGAAGTATCTACATTTTCCTTCATAAAGTATATACAAATAATGTTTGAATGAAGAGTTCCAAGTCTAAGGAAACTTACCTCTTGGAGCAAAATTTGAAGGACTTCGATGCAATCACCAGAAATGGTTTGAAGGGGCTGGCTTTAACCAACCTGATGCTTATTCGAAGTGCTACTTTGCTTTGGAGGATGGTGTCAGGAAACAAAGTAGGAGGTTGTATGTAGATGGTATTTAGGAATTTTTGTAAGCAAAAGGCCAAGGGACACAAAAAGTGGGATTGACTTCATAACTTAGGTGTAGCAAGTTTTGAAGTGTTTCATGATTCTGTGTTGGAGAGTGAAACTTGTTTTGGATGAACAAAGAAAAAGTTCTTGTTAGATTTTTCAAAGACTCCCTCCTTTCTCTCTCTCTGTCTCTGTCTCCCCCCCCCCCCCCCCCCCCCCCCCTTGTGTGTTATGAAGAATATTTTATTTATAGAGGAACTTTGATGTGGTTTTGGGGGGAAAAACAAATAACATTTGAACTATTTAGGTATATTGTCCCCTTGTTTTCTTCGATGCAGCTCTTATGTACCCTTTTTGTGTAAGTATGGGACTGAGACAATGCAGGCTCAATAGTATTTTGGAGTATTGTGGCAGCTTGATGCAGGACTATTGCATAGCAGTACAGCAGATTGTTTGAAACATGTTTTTGGGGCTTGTGAACTTGCTTTGACCGAAGAGTGGAAAAACAAGTCTCAATAAGCATGGTCTGAAGAGTGGAAAAACAAGTCTCAATAAGCATGGTCTGAAGAGTGAGATTCGAAGGATTGGAGCAAGTGTTTTGTATGGGGCTGGACAGTTTTTAACTTTTGTCGAAGGGTTTAGCTTATGGATCGAAGCAAGCTACTCGAACGAAGCACATTGCCTCAGTCGAAGCATGGATCGAAGGAAGGCTACTTGCCAATCGAAGCTTGTGCTCGAAGGAAGCACATTCCCTTAGTCGAAGCTTGGATCGATGGAAGGCTACTGCCCAATCGAAGCTTGTGCTCAAAGGAAGCACATTCCCTTAGTCGAAGCTTGGATCAAAGCAAGCTTGCTCGAAGGGAGTTACTGCCAATTCGAAGCTTGCTAGATCGAAGCCAACTTGCTCGAAGTTTCCAACGCCCAATCGAAGCTTGCTAGATCGAAGCAAGATTTCTCTTCTTCGATTTTTCGAAAGGCACATTAACATCTTCAATTTTTTCATTTTTCTTTTCCTTCGACCAGCTGAAGTAACACCTTGCCATCTTCAAAAAAATTCATTTTCTTTATTTCTTTAAACAGACGTTTGTAATCACACATGTGAGAGAAATCTTGAGAAAACGAGAGGGTAAATTTTTGGGTACAACAGCTGCCTCTGTTTAATCTTCTTGAACCTGAAAAGTGAGAATGGCTCGCCGCCATTTGTAGCTTAAAGGTGGAAGATGATTGAACACTAAAGTGCCCAGAAATTTTCACTAGATGATATTGTGGTTGAGGTGTAAGGAATGGGCTTAAAGATGCCATTTGGAGAATTGATGGAGAGTTGGCGGAGATGGGCTTATAGATGCCATCCAAAGGTGATTGTTGACAGAAATTAGAATAAGTCTAAGCTTGACTTCAACTGGGACAAGAATCAGAATAAACCTTGGAGCGATTTATTTGAACCAGAGAGAATGTCTACGGGAAAGAATCAGGATAAATCATTGAGATATTTAAATTGAACATGCAAAGGCCTTAAATATTTTTTAACTGGAAAGAATCAAAATAAATCTTCGAGCAATTTATTTGAACAAGAGAAAGTGTCTACGGGAAAGAATCAGGATAAACCGTTGAGAGATTTAAATTGAACCAGTTGAGGTTTTGAATGTTATTTAACTGGAAAGAATCAGAATAAATCTTGGAGCGATTTATCTGAACCATAGAAAATGTCTACGGGAAAGAATCAGGATAAATCATTGAGAGATTTAAACTGAACCAGCTGAGGTCTTGAATATTCTTTAATTGGAAAGAATCAGAATAAATCTTGGAGCGATTTATCTGAACCCGAGAAAGTGTCTACGGGAAAGAATCGGGATAAAACGTTGAGAGATTTAAACTGAACCAACTGAGGTCTTGAATATTCTTTAATTGGAAAGAATCAGAATAAATCTTGGAGCGATTTATCTGAACCCAAGAAAGTGTCTACGGGAAAGAATCAGGATAAACCGTTGAGAGATTTAAACTGAACCAGCAGAGGTCTTGAATATTCTTTAACTAGAAAGAATCTGAATAAATCTTGGAGGGATTTATCTGAACAAGAGAAAGTGTCTACGAGAAAGAATCAGGATAAACCGTTGAGAGATTTAAACTGAACCAGCAGAGGTCTTGAATGTTCTTTAATTGGAAAGAATCAGAATAAATCTTGGAGCGATTTATTTGAACCAAAGAAAATGTCTACGGGAAAGAATCAGGATAAACCGTTGAGAGATTTAAACTGAACCAGCAGATGTCTTGAATGTTCTTAAACTGGAAAGAATCAGAATAAATCTTGGAGGGATTTATCTGAACCAGAGAAAATGTCTACGGTAAAGAATCAGGATAAACCGTTGAGAGATTTAAACTGAACCAGTAGAGATCTTGAATATTTTTAACTGGAAAGAATCAGAATAAATCTTGGAGCGATTTATCTGAACCAGAGAAAGTGTCTATGGGAAAGAATCGGGATAAACCATTGAGAGATTTAAACTGAACCAGCTGAGGTCTTGAATATTCTTTAACTAGAAAGAATCAGAATAAATCTTGGAGCGATTTATCTAAACCAGAGAAAGTGTCTGCAGGAAAGAATCAGGATAAATCATTGAGAGATTTAAAATGAACCAGAAGAAGTCTGGAAAAAAATCAGAATAAATCTTGGGGCGACTTACCTGAACCATAGAAAATGTCTACGCGAAAGAATCAGGATAAACCGTTGAGAGATTTAAACTGAACCAACAGAGGTCTTGAATATTCTTTAACTGGAAAGAATTAGAATAAATCTTGGAGCGATTTATCCGAACCAGAGAAAATGTCTACGGGAAAGAATCAGGATAAACCGTTGAGAGATTTAAACTGAACCAGCAGAGGTCTTGAATATTCTTTAACTGGAAAGAATCAGAATAAATCTTGGAGAGATTTATCTGAACCAGAGAAAATGTCTATGAGAAAGAATCAGGATAAACTGCTAAGAGATTTAAACTGAACCAACAGAGGTCTTGAATATTATTTAACTAGAAAGAATCAGAATAAATCTTGGAGCAATTTATCTGAACCAGAGAAAATGTCTATGGGAAAGAATCAAGATAAACCATTAAAAGATTTAAACAGAACCAGCAGAGGTCTTGAATATTCTTTAAATGGAAAGAATCGGAATAAATCTTGGAGCGATTTATCTAAACTAGAGAAAATATCTACGGGAAAGAATCAGGATAAACCGTTGAGAGATTTAAACTGAACCAGCAGATGTCTTGAATATTCTTTAACTGGAAAGAATCAGAATAAATCTTGGAGCGATTTATCTGAACCAGAGAAAATGTCTACGGAAAAGAATCAGGATAAACCGTTGAGAGATTTAAACTGAACCAGCAGAGGTCTTGAATATTTTTTAACTGGAAAGAATCAGAATAAATCTTGGGGTGATTTATCTAAACCAGATAAAATGTCTACGGGAAAGAATCAGGATAAACCGTTGATAGATTTAAACTGAACCAACAGAGGTCTTGAATAATCTTTAACTGGAAAGAATTAGAATAAATCTTGGAGCAATTTATCTGAACCAGAGAAAATGTCTACGAGAAAGAATCGGGATAAACCGTTGAGAGATTTAAAATGAACCAACAGAGGTGTTGTACCCCAAAATTTTCCCTCCCATTTTTCATAGAAAATACAACCCTAGGGTTTCTCAGATATTCAAGTTAGCTCTGGAATCGATCAGACGGATTTTCTTTTGTGGCAGTAAACCAACAATTAGGGTTTTTCTTGCAATTCTCAAAAGAAAATGATTTCTCAGAAATTCATTTGGTTTTCACAGGTCTTCATGCCTCCTCAAGTTTACTGAAAAAAGGTTAACCAGATGATTCGCATCTTTTAAAACATTTGCTTGATCAAGAAATGGAATATACAGTGCATGTTTGTTTGGAATGCAGTTGCAAGGTTACAAAATTATTGGGATTACTTGGAATGTAAGTTACCAGACTGGAGCATTTTGTTTTAAATATCTTGATTGGGAATCTTTAAGAATCAGTTAGGATGCGAGGAGAAAATTACAAGTTATTGACAGTAAAGGGTTTCAATTGACACCAGATTATTTCATAAGACTTTCTCCAATTTTTCATACATTGTTACAAAATAATTTGTTCTTTTAAATACTCTATGTTTTACAACTTATTGTATTTAAAAGATAAATTAGTACAATTGTTGGATACAATACAAGAATGTTTTTCTAAATTACAAGGAAATTCAAATGCTTCATTGGCCTAGGAGAATTAATCTATGCCTAAGTTTGATTGAAGTTCCTTTGCTTCCATGCTTGCCACAGAGTTTCTTGCCTCCTTTGCTTTGTCACATCCAATTGTGCTCACATGAAAACAAAAGAAAGAAAATGTGATTAGTACAAGTTATTTGGGCATGAACAAAATTTTCCAAAAAATGCTATTCATCATTAAAGTTTGCAAAGTGGAATCGGAATGCCATTTTTTTTCATCACAATTTTATTTTTTTTCTATTTTGCAAATCACAAGAAGGTTATCCTTCTTGGTCACAAAAAGAATAAACAAAAATACCACAAAGTTGTCCAAACAAAAGAAATGCAAGCAAGTTGTCCAAACAAGAAATGCAAGCAAGCTGTCCAAACAAGAAATGCAAGCAAGCTGTCAAACAAACAAAAAATGCACAAACTAAAGCAAACAGCAGCCTCAAAAACCAAACAAACAGGATGCCCAAACAGCAGCCAAACAAACAGAATGCCCAAACAGCAGCGCAGCAAACAGAATGCCCAAACAGCAGTGCAAATTGGACAAAACAGCATCAACAAAAGCAGGCAGCAAAGCAGAAGTATGGCAATATAATAAGCTAAGTCAAAACAAGCAAAAGCTTGTTCAAGAAGCTAATTCATCATTTTCCATTTTTCATTGTAAACTTTTCAGAATTGGAAAAAGGGGCAAAAAGCAATTTGCTTTCCTAGTGTCATTGAGAGAGAAGAGAGGAAAGAAGTCACCTAGGTTATTGGGATGCACAACCCTGCTGCCTTGACTGTCACAAGTTACATAGAAGTTGCTAGAAAACAAAACTGCCATCAAAAAGCCAAAATAACAATATAGTAAAATATTCAAATTTGATGTTTTTCCCACCATTTTTGAATAAGAGATAACAGAAAGAGAGTCAATATAACAGTAGACACAACTCTCAAGCAAAGGAGATAGAAAAAATTATCAAACTCAAAAAACTTGAACACAAGCATCCAAACTGTCAAAACCTGAAAAACCTTAAACCTCCAAAAAAATGGTCAAACCAAAATCTCAAGTCTCAAACTGCCATCAACCAAACCTGATCTCAAACCAACAGCCAGAACCATCATCAAGCCAAACTGTCAAGACCAACAGCAACATACAAACCAAAACCTCAAAAAACCAAACTTGATAAACACCCAAAAACCATAAACCTGCAACCTGTTAACAAACAATCACAAAATATCCCAAACCATCCTCAAATCTCAAACCTGTAACAAACTGTAAAACCATCTCAAAATCTCAAATCCTGCAAACCTGAGACAAGTTTCAAACAGAACAAAAAACCAAAAGACATTAGCCCAACATCAAAAACATAACCAAAAAACCAGAGAAACATCACCAAGCCTCAAACTGAAACACAAGTTTCAAAACTGCCAAAAGTCAAAAATCTTTAACTCATCAAACCTGTAACAGAATCACCATCAACAAAACCTATCAAAATCCATAACCAAAGACAATCTCTTCACAAACAAACTCCATCAAAAACACAGTAACCCTCACGAAAGTCTCAGCAAACATTATCAAACTAAAACCATCATCAAAAATCAATAAATACCAGTAACCATCAAAACCCAGAAAGAACAGAAAAAATATCAAAGTCTCATCAAACAACAACCAACATCCTCATCGTTCAACAAAGGAAATAGAAGAAAGTTACCAAAAAAAGAGCACGCTTTCATCCTCATCTCCCCCCCCCCCCCCATCTCCGGCCACCACGGAACACAAACCTTCAAATCTCGTCTTTCCCTTTTCTATTTCACAGAAAGAATCTCCGACAGGTACGATTTTCTCTCCTTTATCATTTTTCAAAAACGCATCTTTCTGCATCTAAGAGGGTAAAGCTCAATTAACTGCAAAACATGATAAGACAATGAAGATAAACGAAATTTGTAAGCTTTAATAAAAACAGAACCGTACCTTTTTGTTTCAAGAAAAATGTTAGAACTAGATTAGGGAGGCAAGAATGAGTGCGTTCCGGCAACTGAGAGATGGAGGGGGAGATCAGAAGAACTGATTTCATCGCTTTTAGGGCAATCCGAACTTAGGGTTTTCAGAAAATCGCGAATCATGGTTAGATAAACATAGTGAGACATTTTACTCGCAAAACCGAGATGAAGAGATGAACAAAAAAATACAGGGATGGATGAAGAAGATGAGAGCGGCGCCGCTATGAATAAAGGGTCCTAAGGAACCCTAATTTCGTTTACTTCCCCTAATCAAACAATTATGCCACTTAAGAAAGCTTGGGCTTTGTTCAATATCCTTAAGCCCATTCGTATTCTACTGGCCATACACCCCCCTATGCATGTTTCTAGTTTCAATAAAATAACATTTCTCTTGGGCCTCTCATCTAAATCCACTTAAGCCCATTTGATTTTTGTTATTTGGTTCTCTTCTTATTTTCTTTTTATTATACAATATACTAATATAGCTTAAGGTATTTTTAGTTTCATTTAGGTTTTTATAATTAATTTTTATCATTTTCTTTTTTTTAATAAATTTATCTTAGGTTTAATTTTACACATAATAAAATACCAAAAATATAATAATAATTTAGTTTATTTGTTTTCTTTAGATTTTACATAATAAATACAAAAAATAAAGATTTTAATTTAATCAATTATTTTTATTTTTTAGATTAGGTTTTACCTTTCTCTTTTCATGTAAATACTTAGCATTTCATATTTTGTTAATACTATTTTCATGAATTATCATAGCTTTAATTAAATCACACAAAAATTCGATTTGGTTGTATTGTTTGATATTTGGATCTTCCTATCTCATTTGATTCATCCCCGTTTGAAACAATTGTACTCCCATTCCCGAACACTTTGTAATAGCATAGAATTTCAATTCCCGCAATTTACTATTTTACATATATTGTATAGTAACTAGGCATGTATGATAAGATTCAAAAATCAATCGCTAGATGACCTAATCAAAGAATAAAGTAACTTGAAACTAACACACTTTCTCACACGCGCACCTCTAGGGTAACCTCACTCGTTGCCTCAGAAATACAATCATGTCCCTCGAATATGAGATGCTCTAGCAATGACCCTTCGATAAAAAAAGATTGTAGTCCCTCAATCACCCTCGATGTTACCTTTGATTAAAACGATCTCATCCCTTACGAAAATTGCTAAAGCGTCTCACAAGTTGCATTCAATGATTGTAAAATTGACCCGCGCCTGTCCCTTCACATCTAACGATGGGGCTTCTTACCAAATCAATGGTAAGATAACACCATTAAAAGGAGGAAGAAAAGAAAAATTTAAGACCTTTCGAGTAGATAGATTCGCTCTTAGTTACTCGCTTGCTCACGATAAAAACTTTTCACACCTACACTTCCATTTCAAAACATTTTCAAAAAAACAAAAACGTTTTGTATACGTTCTTATAGAGACGAGATCCATTGCAAAACATCTTTTCAAAACACTTTTCGAAACACAGTTCACAAACACATCTTTGAACCATTTTTTCGAAACAAAACTTTGTATACGTTCTTATAGAGACGAGAACCATTACAAAGAGATTTTTTTCAAAATACTTTCAAAGCCCACACCACAAGCACACAATTAAATGAAAGCAAGTGATCTAAATGAGTAACTAAGAGCCCATGGAAAACCATGATGAAAAGGGTGCTAATACCTCCCCTTTTCATAATCTACCCCCCGAACCCGAAAAAAAATATCGAAAGGTCTTTCCTGTGCTTTTTTACCTTTCCTTTTGGATAAAAGAAAAGTCAGTGGCGACTCTTTCTAATCGCACAAGTGCGATCGAAACGCAAAACATCAAGTCAGTTCTCCCACCGTATCACAGAACTGGCGACTCTGCTGGAGAATATTATAAAAGTGGGGTTACCTTAGGGTTTTAGATCACCTTTACATGCTTATCTTGCTTGACTTGTTTTCTTTACACTTTGGTCCTATTGTTTGGGTTTGAATCCTCTACTCGGATTTGGGAAACATTCATAGGTAAATAGCAATACGTTGTGGAAACTGTGCGGGGTATACCGACATGGTCTAAGCAATAGCTATATTAGTGCGACATATTTGTGGGTACCGGTAGCCTTTGAGTCAATCAAAGAGAATACGGGGCTGCTGAGTAATGTCATGAAGCACAAATGGACTTCTAGAACCTTTACTTGACCAACTTGGCCTTTTAGGATGTAGTGAGATGACCGGCTTTGGTGCAGTCCGAAGTTGGTAGATACTCGATACTACACTCATTGAGGGTTGGTTCCTTGGAATATTTCGGTCGCCAGTAAAGAGGATGAATTGAAACAATGAACAAGGAAATAATCCAGTGATATTGAGCTCCTTAGAACCCGGTTACTATTTCTAGGACAGATTGAGCCAACTAAACTTCAAGAGGGTACTTACCTATGAAACCCCATGCAAGCCTAAACTAGGAACTTGTGTGATTCGCTTGTACATATATACTTGTGCATAACATCATGAACATCATGAAGCATCATATGCATTCACTAACCATTTCAAGGATTTTTGGAAGTTCATCTTTGTTCCTGTTTTGTAGGCTATGAATTCACTTTGCAGGAAAACTATCCAGGTCAACCTTGTAAGAATTCCTCCACAACTCAAGGAGCTAGCTTCAAGAATTCCTGAGAACTATCCATTCACCGAGAGGCATGGTCATCTTCTCAACTTGGTCAACTTTAACACAGAAGTAGATATGGTGAAAGTTCTCTTCCAGTTCTTTAACCCCCTGCATCACTGCTTCACATTTCCTGACTACCAACTTGTGCCCACTTTGGAGGAATTTTCTCAACTTTTGAGGATTCCTATTCTCAATCAACTACCCTTCAATGGTACGGAAAGAGATCCAAAGCCAGAAGAGATTTCTCAAGCCCTACACTTGCACTCATCTGATGTCACAACATATTGGGAAACTAGAAGTGGTGTCAAAGGCTTCTTGGAAAAGTTCTTGTTTGAGAAGGCCCAAAGATGATGGAATTCCTTGGACTTACAAGCTTTTGAGGAGATTGTAGCTCTTCTCATCTATGTGATGGTATTTTTCCCTAATCCTGATCAACTCATAGATGTGAGTCCTGTCAATATCTTCATGTTACGCAATCTGGTGCCGACATTACTTGAAAATATCTTACACTCTTTTCACACTCGTACAATGAGGAAAAGAGGTGTTCTCATGTGCTGCACTCCACTTCTGGCAAGATGGTTTATTTCTCATCTTCCCCAATCAGTCTTGAAGAATGAGCAAGGTTTGAGGTGGTCACAACGATTGATGACTCTTACACATTCAGATATTCATTGGTGTTCTCGAACCAAAGATAATGTTATCATCGTCGACCATTGTGGGGAATTCCCTAATGTCCCTCTACTTGGAATTAGAGGAGGCATCACCTACAACCCCTGCTTGGCTTTGAGATAGTTTGGTTATGCCGGAAGGGATGGCCCACATGATATGCTGATTCAAGGCTTGGTTTTCAACTTCGACAACAACAACCAAGGACTTCGTCAAAGGTTCATCCGAGCTTGGAGGATGCTCAAAAAGGTAGATAGTAAGACCTTGGGACACAAGAATTCCATCCCCCTTGAGCCTTACCTCAAGTGGGTACGAACCCGCACCCAAAGTCTTATGACGCCTTACCCCTTCATTCTCCCAGTGATTATAGAGCCTGTTAAGGAAGGAGAGGTTCCATACACTCTCCTACATCCTGACATGCCAACATCACTCGAAGATATGCAAAGGAGTTGGATACAGCTCAAGGGAGAACACAATACTTTTGAAGCCCAATTCTATGCAAGAGAGAAGAAGGTTTTAGAACTCACTCGGTTACTTCACGAAGAGCAGACTCTCAACACCTACATTGCACCAAAGAGGATGTGCAACATCATTTTACCTTAGAATTTTGTATTATTTTTCCCAAGGGGCATTGATGTACTAACAAATTATATCTTATTAATATGGCGTATGTTTCTTTTTTGTTTAAAACAAATTTGAATTTCTGAATCCTTGAAAGAATTGCATGAATATATATCATTCATCATATGCATAAGCAGGTCTTCACACCAAGTTTCCTCATCTCTCTGTTGTTTATTTTAGCAAGATGGATCTAGAACAAATGGTCAAAGACTTACAAGCTCAGAATTCACAATTTCAACAGCTACTATTGACCTTGGCCAAGGGACAGGAGGAGCTCAAGACTCTGCTAGAGAAAGAAAAAGAGAAAAAGAAGAAGAAGCGAGCTGGTGTGGCTACCATGGGCAGAAGGTTTGAAGGACAAGCTAGGAGGGCTTGGATTTTCCATCAACCTCTGAGGAAGGGGAAAGAAAAGGTAAAGAGACTGCAGTGCCTTTAGATTCTGAAGCTGAAGAAGAGGAAGAAGAGGATTACTCTGAACAACAATACCCTCCGACCGATGACAAATACAAAAACTTGGAAGAGCGTCTAGCTGCTATGGAGATACAGAGAGTACCTGGGCTAGAATTTGAGGAGTTGGGGATGGTATCTGGAATTGTAATCCCTCCGAAGTTTAAAGTGTCACTATTTGCCAAGTATGATAGGGTGTCTTGTCCCAAGATGCACCTACGATCTTATGTCAGGAAAATTCATCCGCATTCTGCTGACAAAGACTTGTGGGTTCACTTTTTCCAAGACAGTTTGTTAGGAACACAGCTTGATTGGTTCTACCAGTTGGAGAGGTCTGATGTGCACAATTGGGAAGACTTGGCAGCCGCCTTCTATAAACAGTATCAATACAACGCCGACTTGGCACCAACCCGTACTCAACTCCAGAGTATGGCCATGGTGTCCAACAAGGGATTCAAAGACTACGCCCAAAAGTGGAGGGATTTGGCCGGAAGGGTGCAACCACCTTTATCTGAGAGAGAGCTAGTTGACATGTTCCTGGGAACTCTATCAGGTTCTTTCTTTAATCACCTGATTAGAAGTTCTTCTGCAGGATACACTGAGTTGATTCTAACTGGTGAGAGGGTGGAAGCCGGTACTAGAAGCGGGAAAATTTAGAAAAATGCGTCTACCTCTGCAACTGTAAAAAATCCCTTCACTGGAAAGAAGTAAGTGTCTGCTGGCTATGCATAGAGGAATCAGGGAAGAACTGAACGACGACCAATAGTGAGGGCCGTTATGATTCAAAAGTCTACATCAGACCAGCCAAGAAATAATCAGTCGAGGAATGATCAGCCTAGAAACAACCAGCAAAGGGTGGAAAGGCCTGTACGGAAATTCACCAAGATAAACATGACTCCTGCTCAAGTCCTACCACATCTTCTGAAGTTGAATTTGGCCATGCTGAAAGAGGCCCCTAAAAATCCTAACACTGCTTCTCCATATTACCATCCGAACGCCAGGTGTGCTTACCATTCGGAGAGCCCAGAGCACGAGACTGACAATTATTGGGCCCTGAAGAATAAAATTCAGGATTTGATAGATGCTAAAGAAGTTGAATTCGACGCACATGAAAAACCCAATGTTATCTCTGCTCCAATGCCAAGGCACGACCACAATGCCCATGCTATTGAGGAGGATCTGTTTGTTTCTACTGTAGATGATTTGATAACTCCGCTCCCTATAATCAAGTTAAATTTGTTGAAAGTTGGGGTTTTCCCAGGTTGTGAAGAAGATTGTCACCTTTGTCCATCCTCATTAACCCACTGTCCACTGTTGAAGATAGGCATCCAACGCCTAATTGATAACCAAGAAATCCTATTTGAGAAGACTCATGTTTTATCAACTCCTGTTAACGATGTTTCAATAATAACCATATTCGCCAATCCTTCCAAGGTCCCTAAAAGACCTGTTAGGATTACATCCGCTCCGAAGGCTGCACCTTTGAAGATAACCATGCCCGGGCCAGTCCCGTACAAGTACGACAAATCAGTACCATGGAACTATGGTGGAGAAATCTACTACCATGGTGTCAAACAAATTGAACAGAATGTTGAGGAAGAGAATTCGGAAGAAGACAATTCCGACATTAGTAACATTACCGGAACAAGCAAAGTTACCCGTAGTGGAAGAATCTTTTCTCCAAAGATTGCCCCTCCAAAGGCAATTTTTGGACCCTCGGCTGCTCCTAAGGTTATCTCTACACCGGTAAACATATCTGCAAGTACACCAATCATAGAAGAAGTCACAACCCCCGTGGTTATCCCCTTTGCTTCTACTGATGTTCGAGGGAAAGGGATCCAAGAAGAGCCCGTCAGGACGAGGGCTCAGCCGTTGATCATCCCTAAAACTACTCAAAAAGAAATGGAGGAAATTTTGAAAATAATCAAGAAAAGCGATTATGATGTGGTGGAATAGCTGGGGCAAACCCCCTCAAAGATCTCCATGTTAGCCCTGTTGCTTTGTTCAGAAGCTCATGCTAAGGCTCTGATGAGATTTTTGAAGACGGCCCACGTGCCACAAGAGACCTCCGCTGATCAGTTCCAGGAATGTGTGGCTAGTTTAACAGCTGACAATGGTCTAGGATTCTCCGATGCAGATTTAACTTCGAAAGGGAGAAAACATAATGATGCTTTGCATGTCTCGATAGAATGCAGAGGGACAACCCTAGCACACGTACTGGTAGACACTGGTTCGTCTTTGAACGTCTTGCCGAAGAAAGCCTTGGATAGACTGGATTGCGAAGGCTTAACCCTGAAACTCAACAATATAATTGTCAGAGCCTTTGATGGTTCTAAGAGGATAGTCCACGGGGAGGTGGACATCCCGATTAAGGTGGGAACTGAAACCTTCAACTCCAGATTCTATGTGATGGACATCCGTCCTTATTATTCTTTCCTGTTGGGAAGACCTTGGATCCACCATGCTGGAGTTGTCACTTCTACTCTGCATCAAATGCTCAAGTACCATGTCCAGGGGAAAATCATAACTGTTCATGGCGAAGAGGAATACATGATCAGTCATCTGAATTCTTTCCGTTATATAGAATTGGATGGCGAATTCATCGAAACTCCTTTCCAGCATTTTGAAGAGGTAGCTCAGGAGATAGTGGCGACCAAGACATTGTCCTCTATACCTGTGACTACCAGACCTCCGCCTCGGATGTCATCTCTCAAGGATGCAAAAGTAGTGGTTGAAGAGGGAGGAAGCATAATCTGGGGGAAGCTTCCAGACTTTCCCTATAAATCAGATAAATTCGGCTTGGGATTCACCTCGACTGCTCATAAGGCCGTGCGCCATGCCCGTTCCGGAGAGCCACCTGTGAAGATCAGTCATCAAGGGGTTAATGCACTAGAGGACAGTGAAGAAGAGGGAAGCTTGGAAGACTGGATATTTCCTACTGTCGACGGAGGACTGTGCAACTGGGAAGCAAAAGAATTTGTTCCGATTACTTTCATACCGCAGTAATTTATCTTTTCCATTTCTGTTGGATCTGTAATAATTCACAAACAATTTGTACTTTTTCAACCTTGTGTCTTACCCGAGGCACAATGGTCCATTTGTAAGGGTTCTTATTTCATTTTCATATGTCATTTCAATGAATCATGGACGTTTTTCATACAAACTTTTGTGTTCATTGTCTTTCTTTTTACATTTTATTTGTTTAAAGGTGGCTATACCCTTACACACACCCACACTCACAAATGCAGGTACTCTTCCATTCTGGATCCCATGGGTAACGATACTGCTATAGCCTTCAGTGACTCTGAAGATCTGATCTACCATGTCGAATACGAAGGTGAGGAAGATTGTGAGGTGCCAGGGGAATTGGATAGACTTCTACAACAAGAGGAAAGGGCTATTTTGCCTCATGAAGAGCTGTTGGATACAATCAACTTGGGTACTGAGGAAGATAGAAAGGAAATCAGAGTGGGTGCCAACCTAGAGCCGAGTGTCAAGGAGCACCTAATTCAGTTGTTACATGATTATGTTGAGATATGTGCCTGGTCATACGAAGACATGTCGGGACTCGATACAGACATTGTGGTACACCGTCTACCCACTAGAGAAGACTGTCCACCAGTGAAACAAAAAGTTCGCCGCATGAGGCCTGACATGTCAGAAAAGACCAAAGCAGAAGTTATGAAGCAATTCAATGCTGGATTTCTGGATGTTACTTCCTATCCTCAATGGGTTGCTAACATTTTTCCTGTGCCAAAAAAGGACGGCAAAGTTCGGATGCGCGTGGATTACAGAGACCTAAACAGGGCCAGCCCCAAAGATGATTTTCCACTTCCACACATTGATATCCTAGTCGACAATACAGCCCAGCACAAGGTATTTTCTTTCATGGACGGATTTTCATGTTACAACCAGATCAAAATGGAACCTGAAGACATGGAGAAAACTACTTTTGTTACACAGTGGGGTACGTTCTGCTACAAAGTGATGCCATTCGGACTGAAGAATGTCGGGGCAACCTATCAACATGCCATGGTAGCTTTGTTTCATGATATGATACATCATGAGATAGAGGTCTACGTAGATGACATGATAGCCCGATCAAAAATAGAAGAAGAACACCTTGATCACTTGCAAAAGCTGTTTGTCAGGTTGAAGGAGTACAAGCTAAGATTGAACCCTAACAAGTGCACATTCGGAGTCCGGTCCGGTAAATTCTTGGGTTTCATTGTCAACAACAAAGGCATCGAGGTTGATCCTGCCAAAGTCAAAGCTATACAAGAAATGTCTGCTCCTCGCACTGAGAAGGAGGTCAGAGGTTTCTTGGGACGCCTAAACTACATTTCTAGGTTCATTTCTCACCTAACATCTACTTGTGAACTAATCTTCAAGCTATTGAAGAAAGATCAGGTAGTTAAATGGAATGATGATTGTCAAATTGCTTTCGATAAAATCAAGGAGTATTTACAAGAACCTCATATCTTGATGCCGCCCGTCGAAGGAAGGCCGCTAATCATGTATCTGACCATCTTGGAGAATTCAATGGGGTGCGTATTGGGGCAGCATGACGAGTCTGGCCGAAAAGAGCATGCCATTTATTATCTTAGCAAAAAGTTTACCGACTGTGAAACCAGATATTCACTGCTCGAGAAAACTTGCTGCGCTTTGGTATGGGCTGCTCGCCGGCTAAGGAAGTATATGTTGACTCATACCACTCTGCTGATATCTAAGATGGATCCGATAAAATACATCTTCGAGAAGCCTGCTTTGTCCGGAAGGATAGCCAGATGGCAGATGATTCTGACAGAATACGATATACAGTACACTACCCAAAAATTTATAAAGGGAAGTGTGCTAGTTGATCATCTGGCCCATCAAGCTGTAGAAGATTATCAATCCATGAAGTTCGACTTCCCTGACGAAGACATCATGACATTGGACAATGTTGAAGATTTCAGACCATATGACGGACCTGAACAAGGATCCCGATGGATCCTGTACTTTGATAGGGAATCTAATGCGCTTGGTAACGGTATCGGTGTTGTGCTTATATCTCCGGAAGGATGCCATACTCCTTTCACCGCCAGACTTTGCTTCAACTGTACGAAAAACATGGCAGAGTACGAAGTGTGCATCTTTAGACTCAAGGCTGCCATAGACTTGGGAATCAAATCTTAAGTTGTGTTTGGGGACTCAAATTTGGTTATCAGTCAAATCAAAGGAGAGTGGGACACTAAGCATCCAAACCCCATCCCTTACAAAGAACATGTTCTGACATTGCTACCACATTTCGAGCAGATTACTTTCGAGCACTTCCCACGATAAGAAAATCAGTTATCAGATTCTCTAGCTACAATGTCATCCATGTTTAAACTTAATTGGGATAACGAGGCTCCCCAGATCACTATTGAACGGATGGACGAACCTGCACACTGTCACGAGATTAACACCGAAGAAATAGTGAACCAGCCTTGGTTTCATGAAGTCAAAAGGTATCTCGAGGCTCAAGAATATCCTGAAGGAGCTTCAGTCAATGACAAAAAGTTCTTAAGGAGATTCTCATCTAAGTTCTTCCTAAGCAATGGCATCCTGTACAAGCGCAATCATGATTCTATTCTGCTCCGTTGTATGGACAAGCTTGAAGCTGAAAGGATTATGGATGAATTGCATGAAGGTACCTTCGGCACTCACTCTAGAGGGCATATGATGGCTAAGAAGATTCTAAGGGCAGGCTATTACTGGTCTACCATGGAAGCTGACTGCTATCAACACTCCCGGACTTGTCATAAATGTCAAATCTATGCAGACAAGGTACACATACCCCCAGTACCTCTAAATGTCTTAACAACTCTCTGGCCATTCGCTATGTGGGGAATTGATATGATTGGGGAGATCAAGCCTACAGCCTCTAATGGACACCGCTTCATTCTAGTGGCCATTGACTACTTCACAAAGTGGGTCGAAGCAGCTTCCTTCGCATCTGTGACTAAGAATGTTGTTGCCCGCTTTATCAAGCAGAATCTTATTTTCCGGTACGGTATCCCCGAAAGGATCATTACTGACAACGGTACAAACCTTAATAATACTATGATCACCGCCTTGTGTGAGCAGTTCAAGATTCAACACCACAATTCATCCCCCTATCGGCCAAAGATGAATGGTGCGGTTGAAGCTGCGAACAAAAATATCAAAAAGATCATATAGAAAATGAAAGTCACCTATAAAGACTGGCATGAGATGCTACCGTTTTCTCTCCATAGGTACCGTACCACGGCTCGCACTTCAACTGGGCAACACCCTATTCTTTAGTTTATGGCATGGAGGTTGTTTTACCTATTGAGGTCCAGATCCCCTCTTTAAGAATCATGAAGGATGCAGGTTTGAGTGAAGACGATTGGATTCAAACCCAACTTGATCAGTTAAACTTAATTGACGAGAAGAGACTTACTGCTGTTTGCCACGGTCAGACGTATCAAAAGCGGATGATCAAGGCTTTCAACAAAAAAGTCAGACGCCAAGTGTATCAAGTTGGAGATCTTGTGATCAAGCGCATCATGGACTCCTAGGGGCAAATGGACTCCTACCTATGAAGGACCATTTGTAATCAAGAACATCTTTTCTAGTGGGGCAATGATCTTAACCACCATGGACGGCGACGACCTGCCGCACCCTGTGAATGCAGACATAGTCAAAAGATACTACGCGTAAGAGACCCGCTAGGTTGACACACCTAGGCAAAACAAGGGCATCCCAGCAAACCAAAAGGTTCGGGCAAAAATTAGGGATAAAACAAAAAAAAATCTGTACACCCGGCAAGTTGAAAACCTGAAAGGGCGACTTGGGAAAAAAAGGGTTTCCCGGTGGACTGAAAACCCGAAAGGGAGGTCCAGGAAAAAATTAGGGAGTTAAAGCGTACAACTATGTCTTGTCGGATCACTTTAAGGATAATCTCTTCATAGACAAACTCAGAGCTTCTGATCAATTCAATTATCTTCGGACGAAGCAACAGATGGACAAGATATTCGGAGATACGGAGGCTATAGCAGAATGGGAACCCCATGGGATTTTTACACATAGCCATATTTCTTTGTATAAATTTTTCTCATTTTTTATGACACCATCCTCTTACTAGGATGTCTGTCTCCTTTGTACAAAATACTTATTCAAAGTAAATACAAAGATATCTCTTTCAAAGTACAGAAAACTATTTGCCTTTTTCTTTACACTTGTGTTCTATTTGCAAAAACGTCCAATGATTCATTAATGAACATATGCATTTGAACATAATTACTGTTTACAAATAAACATGATGAAAAAGAACAATTACTGACAGGTTGAAAGATTAGGAAAACGTCTTTAGGCTATTCCATGAGCAATCCTTACAGCACTTCATGCAAATCCCCAAGCGGAGCCAAAACTTTGAACCACAGATCCCCAGCGGAACTGAGACTACCAACTACTAATCCCCAGCGGAGCCGAAACTTCAACCTATCAACCCACAGCGGAAATCATCCAGTTTCTCCAGGTTTCCCCAACAAGTTGTCTTGAAGCTTAAAAGTCAACCAGATAACAGTTAACTTTTGTTTCTCCCCAACCTAGGGTAACTCCCCAGTAGAGTGGCAGACGACTGAAACTCCTAAGCTTTTTCCAAGCAGGAATAAGCTTTTCCCTACAGAGTTTTTTTTATTGTCAATAATCCCCAGTAGAAGTCATTAAAATTCTCTGGATTCCCCAAGAAGATTCCTCGAGAAGTATATGGCATTACTCTCACAACGGAATCCTCAGCAGTCAAGGATTTATTTTCCCCGGCAGCAGTCAAGGATTTATTTTCCTCAGCAATACAGCAAATCGGCTTACATGCGCATACATTACATCCATATATCATAAACATGGATAAAACACATTTATTGCATCATACATTTCATGCAACATAACTTTGTGTTTCAACTAACATTTTACCCTTTTCAGGATAAAATTAACAACTACCGTTTAACAATATGCAATCATGATACAGTACAGATACGCTCCAGATACGGATGCCATCCTGATACTCATTTAGATTCAGATTTCAGATACAGTTTAGATACGCTCCAGACACGGAAGCCATTCTATTTCTCATTCAGATACGGTTCAGATACGCTCTAGACACGGAAGCCATTCTGCTACTTATTCAAAATCCAAGTACCAATACATTACAGATACACTCCAGAAACATAAGTTATTTTGTTACTCATTCAGATTTCAATTTCAAGATACAATACAAATACACTCCAGACACAGAAGTTATTTTGTTACTCATTCAGATTTCAATTTCAAGATACAGTACAGATACGCTCCAGACACGGTTGCCATTCTGTCACTCATTCAGATTTCAATTTCAAGATACAGTCCAGATACGCTCCAGACATGGAAGCCATTCTGTCGCTTATTCAGTTTCATCCTACAGATACAGTTCACATACGTTCCAAATACAGACACCATTCTGATGCTTATTCTTTTGATTTACAACAAACATTCTTGGATGGCATCTACAAGCCCGTCTCCAACAAGATTCTAACATAATCTCCAAATGGCATCTTTAAGCCCATTTCCTCAAATACACCTTTGTCGAGTGCAAATTTATGGGCACTCTATTCATCCAATTATCTTTTACCTTCGAGTTACGAACGGCAAAACTCGCCAATCTAACTCTTCAGGTTCAAGAAGATTGAACAGGGGCAGTTGTTGTACCCCAAAATTTTCCCTCCCATTTTTCATAGAAAATACAACCCTAGGGTTTCTCAGATATTCAAGTTAGCTCAGGAATCGATCAGACAGATTTTCTTCTGTGGCAGTAAACCAGCAATTAGGGTTTTTCTTGCAATTCTCAAAAGAAAATGATTTCTCAGAAATTCAATTGGTTTTCACAGGTCTTTATGCCTCCTTAAGTTTACTGAAAAAAGGTTAACCAGACGATTCGCGTCTTTTAAAACATTTGCTTGATCAGGAAATGGAATATACAGTGCATGTTTATTTGGAATGCAGTTGCAAGGTAACAAAATTATTTGGATTACTTGGAATATAAGTTACCAGACTTGAGCATTTTGTTTTAAATTTCTTGATTGGAAATCTTTAAGAATCAGTTAGGATGCGAAGAGAAAATTACAAGTTATTGACAGTAAAGGGTTTCAATTGACACCAGATTATTTCATAAGACTTTCTCCAATTTTTCAAACATTGTTACAAAATAATTTGTTCTTTTAAATACTCTATGTTTTACAACTTATTGTATTTAAAAGATAAATTAGTACAATTATTGGATACAATACAAGAATGTTTTTCTAAATTGCAAGGAAATTCAAATGGTTGATTGGCCTAGGAGAATTAATCTATGCCTAAGTTTGACTGAAGTTCCTTTGCTTCCATGCTTGCCACAGAGTTTCTTGCCTCCTTTGCTTTGTCACATCCAATTGTGCTCACATAAAAACAAAAGAAATAAAATGTGATTAGTACAAGTTATTTGGGCATGAACAAAATTTTCCAAAAAATGCTATTCATCATTAAAGTTTTCAAAGTGGAATCAGAATGCCATTTTTTTTCATCACAATTTTAGTTTTTTCTATTTTTCAAATCACAAGAAGGTTATCCTTCTTGGTTTACAAAAAGAAGAAACAAAAATACCACAAAGTTGTCCAAACAAAAGAAATGCAAGCAAGTTGTCCAAACAAGAAATGCAAGCAAGTTGTCCAAACAAGAAATGCAAGCAAGCTGTCCAAACAAACAAAAAATGTGCAAACTAAAGCAAACAGCAGCCTCAAAAACCAAACAAACAGGATGCCCAAATAGCAGTCAAACAAACAAAATGCCCAAACAGCAGTGCAGCAAACAGAATGCCCAAACAGCAGTGCAAATTGGACAAAACAACATCAACAAAAGCAGGCAGCAAAGCAGAAGTATGGCAATATAATAAGCTAAGTCAAAACAAGCAAAAGCTTGTTCAAGAAGCTAATTCGTCATTTTCCATTTTTCATTGCAAACTTTTCAGAATTGGAAAAAGGGGCAAAAAGCAATTTGCTTTCCTAGTGTCATTGAGAGAGAAGAGAGGAAAGAAGTCACCTAGGTTATTGGGATGCACAACCCTGCTGCCTTGACTGTCACAAGTTACATAGAAGTTGCTAGAAAACAAAACTTCCATCAAAAAGCCAAAAGAACAATATAGTAAAATATTCAAATTTGATGTTTTTCCCACCATTTTTGAATAAGAGATAACAGAAAGAGAGTCAATATAACAGTAGACACAACTCTCAAGCAAAGGAGATAGAAAAAATTATCAAACTCAAAAAACTTGAACACAAGCATCCAAACTGTCAAAACCTGGAAAACCTCAAACCTCCAAAAAAATGGTCAAACCAAAATCTCAAGTCTCAAACTGCCATCAACCAAACCTGATCTCAAACCAACAGCCAGAACCATCATCAAGCCAAACTGTCAAAACCAACAGCAACATACAAACCAAAACCTCAAAAAACCAAACCTGATAAACACCCTAAAACATTAAACCTGCAACTTGTTAACAAACAATCACAAAATATACCAAACCATCCTCAAATCTCAAACCTGTAACAAACTGTAAAACCATCTCAAAATCTCAAATCCTGCAAACCTGAGACAAGTATCAAACAGAACAAAAAACCAAAAGACAGTAGCCCAACATCAAAAACATAACCAAAAAACCAGAGAAACATCACCAAGCCTCAAACTGAAACACAAGTTTCAAAACTGCCAAAAGTCAAAAATCTCTAACTCATCAAACCTGTAACAGAATCACCATCAACAAAACCTGTCAAAATCCATAACCAAAAACATAACCAAAGACAATCTCTTCACAAACAAACTCCAACAATCAAAAAAACAGTAACCCTCACGAAAGTCTCAGCAACCATCATCAAACTAAAACCATCATCAAAAATCAATAAATACTAGTAACCATCAAAACCCAGAAAGAACAGAAAAAATATCAAAGCCTCATCAAACAACAACCAACATCCTCATTGTTCAACAAAGGAAATAGAAGAAATTTACCAAAAAAAGAGCACGCTTTCATCCTCATCTCCCCCCCCCCCCCCCGTCTCCGACCACCACGGAACACAAACCTTCAAATCTCGTCCTTCCCTTTTCTATTTCACAAAGAATCTCCTACAGGTACGATTTTCTCTCCTTTATCATTTTTCAAAAACGCAACTTTCTGCATCTAAGAGGGTAAAGCTCAATTAACAGCAAAACATGATAAGACAATGAAGATAAACGAAATTTGTAAGCTTTAATAAAAACAGAACCGTACCTTTTTTTTCAAGAAAAAAGGTTAGAACTGGATTAGGGAGGCAAGAATGAGTGTGTTCCGGCAACTGAGAGATGGAGGGGGAGATCAGACGAACCGATTTCGTTGCTTTTAGGGCAATCCGAACTTAGGGTTTTCAGAAAATCGCGAATCATGGTAAGATAAACATAGTGAGACATTTTGCTCTCAAAACATAGATGAAGAGATGAATAAAAAAAATACAGGGATGGATGAAGAAGATGATGGCGGCGCCGCTATGAACAAAGGGTCCTAAGGAACCCTAATTTCGTTTACTTCCCCTAATCAAACAATTATGCCACTTAAGAAAGCTTGGGCTTTGTTCAATATCCTTAAGCCCATTCGTATTCTACTGGCCATACACCCCCCTATGCCTGTTTTTAGTTTCAGCAAAATAACATTTCTCTTGGGCCTCTCGTTTAAATCCACTTAAACCCATTTGCTTTTTGTTATTTGGTTTTCTTCTTATTTTCTTTTTATTATACAATATACTAATATTGCTTAAGGTATTTTTAGTTTGATTTAGGTTTTTATAATTAATTTTTATCATTTTATTTTTTTTAATAAATTTATCTTAGGTTTAATTTTACACATAATAAAATACCAAAAATATAATAATAATTTAGTTTATTTGTTTTCTTTAGATTTTACATAATAAATACAAAAAATAAAGATTTTAATTTAATCAATTATTTTTATTTTTTAGATTAGGTTTTACCTTTCTCTTTTCATGTAAATACTTAGCATTTCTTATTTTGTTAATACTATTTTCATGAATTATCATAGCTTTAATTAAATTGTACAAAAATTCGATTTGGTTGTATTGTTTGATATTTGGATCTTCCTATCTCATTTGATTCATCCCCATTTGTAAAAATTGTACCCCCATTCCCGAACACTTTGTAATAGCGTAGAATTTCAATTCCCGCAATTTACTATTTTCCATATATTGTATAGTAACTAGGCATGTATGATAAGATTCAAAAATCAATCGCTAGATGACCTAATCAAAGAATAAAATAACTTGAAACCAATACACTTTCTCACACGTGCACCTCTAGGGTAACCTCGCTCGTTGCCTCGGAAATACAATCATGTCCCTCGAATATGAGCCGCTCTAGCAATGACCCTTTGATAAAAAAAGATCATAGTCCTTCGATTACCCTCGATGTTGCCTTCGATTAAAACGATCTCGTCCCTTACGAAAATTGCTAAAGCGTCTCACAAGTTGCCTTAAATGATTGTAAAATTGACCTGCGCCTGTCCCTTCACATCCAATGATGGGGCTTCTTACCAAATCAATGGTAAGATAGCACCATTAAAAGGAGGAAGAAAAGAACAATTTAAGACCTTTCGAGTAGATAGATTCGCTTTTATTTACTCGCTTGCTCACGATAAAAACTTTTCACACCTACACTTCCATTTCTAAACATTTTCAAAAAAACAAAAACATTTTGTATATGTTCTTATAGAGACGAGAACCATTGCAAAACATCTTTTCAAAACACTTTTCGAAACACAATTCACAAACACATCTTTGAACCATTTTTTTGAAACAAAACTTTGTATACGTTCTTATAGAGACGAGAACCATTACAAAGAGATTTTTTCAAAATACTTTCAAAGCCCACACCACAAGCAAACAATCAAATGAAAGCAAGTGATATAAATAATTAACTAAGAGCCCATGGAAAACCATGGATGAAAAGGGTGTTAATACCTTCCCTTTTCATAATCTACCCCCGAACCCGAAAAAAAAATCTCGAAAGGGCTTTCCTGTGCTTTTTTAACTTTCCTTTTGGATAAAAGAAAAGTCAGTGGCGACTCTTGCTAACCGCACAAGTGCGATCGAAACGCAAAACATCAAGTCAGTTCTCCCACCGTATCATAAGAGGTCTTGAATATTCTTTAACTAGAAAGAATCAGAATAAATCTTAGAGAGATTTATCAAAACCAGAGAAAATGTCTTTGGGAAATGTGATCGGTGGAAATAGAACTGACTGTTTTTTAAGCTGGTTCGCGAAATGTCGCGGTAAGCAAGAGTCGCCACCGTCTTTTATGTTCTCCAACATGGAAAGGACAAAAGCACAGCAAAATTCCTTCTTTGAGAATGTCTCTCGGTTAGGGAGGTAGATTTATAGAAAGGGAAGGTGTTAGCACCCTTTCTATCCGTGGTTATCCACGGGCTCTTAGGTACTTGCTCTTATGTTTTCAAAATTTGTTTGCTTTTCAAGTGTGTGTGGGTTTTGAAAAAGTTTCATTTGAAAAATTTCTAAGTAACTCTTGTATCAGTCCTCAAGAGTGTATGAAAAATTTGTTTGAAAACCTTTTGAAAGTGTAGGTGCGAAAAGTTGTTTTTGTTTGTTTGAAAAGAGCAAGTACCCATGAGATCTATCTACTCTAAGGAATTAGGTTGTGTAAGAGTCCTTCAGATAGCGCTATCCCACCATTGAGAGGTAGGTAGCACCATCGTTTGGAGTTATTCGGGTCAATTCGATGATTAGGGACAGTGTGGTCACCGAAGCAATAGTAGGACACCTTATAAGTAACCCTAATGTCCTAGATCCTTTTTTATCCGAGGCAACCGTTTCGAGGCAACAGGATCTTTAGACAGAAGGGCAACCTCTAAGACACCCTATACTTGACGACCACGTTCGAGGCAACCAGTGAGGCGTACCCTAGGAGTGGCATGTGCATGTGTGTTGTTTCAGTTTATGTTATCTTGTACATGTATCATGGTGATCTACGAGTTGTTTTTAATTTTCATCCAAGTCTTGCATGCATATTAACAGTTAAGAGTGCGGAAAGTAAAATGCGGAAAGGTAAAACTACGCTATTACAAGGCGCGGGTCTATACATCGCCAAAAACAAAAACCCGTTTGGAAATAAATGCGGAAAATTAAATAAAGTGATAAACCCTAATTAACTATTACATCCTTTGAGCAGATACATAAATAATCAAAAATAGATAATAATGCGCGAAAGAAATTTAATCAGGATGTCCTTAGGGTTTTGACCCTTTTTGAGAAAAGAATTGAAATTTTGGTCCTTTGCATTTAATTAAATATTAACCCTAAACTAATTAATTAATTTTTTAAGAGAAAAAAGTGTTTTTTATGTTTTTTAAGTTTTTAATGAAAATAAAAAGAAAAAGGAAATTAAAAGTCAAAAGAAAAACCCTAATTCTAAATTTATTTTAGTTATTAAGAAAAAGATTAAAGTTGCCTAATTAAACTAATTAATTAATTATAATTTATTTACAAAAAATAATATGAAATTAATAAATAATAATAAATATTATAAATATTTGTTTTCTGAATTAATTATTAAAATAGCTATTTGTTAGTTAAATAATAATTAGTAATTATAAAAAGGAAATAAAAAGAAAGCAAAAAGAAATAGAAAGAAAACCAAGGGGGTGTGTTGGACCCAATGGAGGTGTTGTTCTGGAATTTTAGGCCCAATAGCACAAAGCCCTTGTTGACTTCTAGAATCAGGTGCGTGCTCATTGACTGGGAACATCATGGTCCACGCCTCATGGCCATCAGATTGGCGTTAATGGCCACTTGGCAGGCTGATCGCTTGAGATGCATGATGGACGTTGTTGGGAAGCCTGCATAGGAACACTTTAGAAAAAATAATATTGAGTTTTGGGGGGACCTGGGAATCGAACCCAGGTCCCAGTGATTACCAGACACATCACCTTCCACCAAGCCACTTTGCACGCCTTGTTCATATGATATGCAATAAATATAATATTTAAAACATAACAACTATGCTGGAAAGATAAAAACGCGCGTTCCATTTGAACTACCCAACCAATTGCTTCCACGTCCTTCGTATTCATCCTTTTTCCTGTAAAACAAAGAACAATTAGCGGGGGGTTTTAACCCCCACAAAGTGCAAATGCCAAAAATAGCGATTAGGTCTGTGCATTATATAAATAGGGCGCGAGGGTTGTAATGTCTTCGTCTCATTCAGACGGTTTCAAACATGTGCGTCTTGAGGTCTAATTTTGCTTATGCTGTAAAGCCCTAATTCGAGAGCTTGAAAACCCTAGGATTCAACAATGGTGGTTTACGTTTCAGGGCACCATAATCCAATTGAATCATACCAAGAACTTCGTATCAGTCCTATTAATATAAAACAATCCAAAAAAGAGGTTAAATATGCATGAATAATGATATGCGATTATGGAAAAAAAACCAAACCGTGTGACTTGTTCTTGCGTGTTCTTGGAGTGTTAAGGCTTGTTTTTTATTCCAATCTGTTCCTGGGAATGTCAGCAATGTGTTTGAATCACTCTAAGGCTTTGAATTGTGCTTGAAGGTGGAATTCAGTTTTGAATTTTCTTGGCTTTTTTTCAATATGGTAATGGTGTTTTTGCATCAGCTTGCACGTCCAAGGCTTTAGGGTTTGCTTCAGTATTTGTATTGGAATGGAATTAGGGTACAAACTAGGTCAAAGATCCATGAAATAATGTTTTGCATCTTTTATTTCCAATCAAATATTTTTCAATCTTTTGATTGAAAAACCTTGCCAAAACTGGATATTTTTGCCTCTTTGATGGATGCACAAAATTGCCAGCTTGCCCTGATCTTATTTGCTTCACAAAAGATTTGAAAACCATATCTTTTGAATTTTCCTACAATTAAATGAATTAAATGAATTAATAATTAATTAAAAATCCAAATAATTAATAAAAATAAGAAAATAATTCAAATTAATCTCAATGGGTCGTGCATAGGCCTTGGACAAAGTTTCAAGAAAGAATTTGAGGCCCATTAGCAAAAATGAAGTGTTTTGGGCAAAGTTGACTTTTGCAAATTCCCAAAAATTTCCCAACTCCTCCAATGCATATCTTGCTCAATTTTGATCCTATGAACATGTTCTTGGACATTTTGGAAAGGTCTTGAAGTCCTATAACCAATGCCTTTGGTCCAATGTCATTTGGATTTACCAATCTCAAGTTATGGTCTTTGACTTAAAATGCCTTTTTGTTGACTTTTGAAAATGACCTATAATGTAGAAATTGATAACTTTTTGTGAGAGCATTTCTTGGACTTGGAATGTGAAGATGAGTTGTGTAACACCCCAGTTTTAATTATTTGATTTATTTAATTGGGAATTTATTTTATTAGAATTAATAAAATAAAAAGAATTATTTATTTTGGAATATTTGAAGAAAATAAAAGAAATAAGAAAATATTGGGTTTTTAAGTTTTTGGGCTTGGATGTCGTTAGTAAAGAGTGGGGGTGCAAAAGAAATAAGGATATATTTTGGAACTTAAGTTATTCCTCACTTTTCACGATAAAAATAATTTGGGGAAATTTGGGAAGCAGAGCTCTGAAGGTGCGAAGAACGAAGAACATCGCTCAAAAAAAAAAAACTCAAGCTGCAATTTGATAAGGTAAGGGGGGCTACTACTCGATTTACTTTTGCTTATGGGTTTAGGCACGATTGATTTTGGATAATCGTAGGGAGAAACCCCAATTTTTAGATGTTCTTAGGAATCACTAACCTTAGGGTTGAACCTTGTTAGAAAAGGTTTAGGTTCCTAAATTTTATGAAACAATTAAGGATTTTAGGTTTCTATGGTGGATTTGGAGTATATTTGTATGAACGAGAGTTCCCTTAGGTAATTCTAGGGATAACCTCAATGTCGTTAGAATTTCCCTAAAGGACGGGCAATATGTAACTTAAGGTCAATTTTATAAAACTTGTTGTTGATGAAAGAATTGTTGATAAATTGGATGTTTTAAAAATGAAAATTCTGAGTTTTGATTGATTTTGGAAAATGAGACCTTAAGTGAATTGATGCTGTCTTAAGATTGGAAATTGACTAACTTAGAATGGAATTGTGTTTCCAATTGATGTGTTGCTTTGAGTTATGCAAAATTGATGTTGTTATGTATCGCAATGCACGTTTTGGCCGGTATTTTCGCGTTTGGTTGCTGTTCTGAGCCTGCTGCAGGTACAGGAAATTTTGTACGCGCTCACAACACGGGCCGTGTTGCACAACACGGGCACCCGTGTTGTTCTTCTGTGTTGGTAAAATAATGTGTTTTCTGGACACATTACAACACGGGCCGTGTTACACAACACGGGCACCCGTGTTGATCCCCTGTATTGATAAAGATAAATGGTTTTCTGGACACACTACAACACGGGCCGTGTTGCACAACACGGGCACCCGTGTTGAGCCCCTGTGTTGGCTTCTGAATTTTGTTTTCTGCGCTCTGTTGTGGTGTACAGGAATGATTTTGTGTAATGTGCAATGTTTGTTAGCTTTGAACATGCTGCTTACTGATATGCATAGTATTGTGGAGGCTTGTATCGAATAATGTTGGTATGTTATGATACCAACACTATGTGGATTTTGTTGTCATGCTTTTAGATAATGTTATCAAGCATGGATTATGATATAACTTGATATGATTGGTTGGTGTTTAATAGTATGTTGAGTGATTACATGCTATTCATATCATGTTGTATTTGATATTGTTGATGTTACATGATATGTTCTATTGATGTTAATAGTATGCTGAGTGTTACATACTTTACATATCATGTTGCATTTGTTAATTCCCATTGTGTGGAATTAACATGGTGGCCAATATACGTGTCCGCGATTTAATGGAACGTTGAGGTGGTAGCCGTGTCCGCGATATAATGGAACGGTGAGTTATCCGTGACCCGAGATTTAATGGGGCGGTAAAATGGTACCACATGCATGGGTGTGTTGCATTATATTGAATATAACATGAATGGATGATTTTCCAATGTTATATTTAATTGATTGTATGAATGTATTGTTGCTGAATTGTTAATGATGTTTGATGTAATTATAAGTATGAAAAGTAATATATTATGAATATATGAATTGTAAAGGTTTTCGTAAACTATGAAACATGCTAACTGTTTGGGTGATGCTTATGGTTTTCTGAATTGATTGTTATGAACGTATAATCAAATGTATAATTGAGACGCTCACCCTTACTGTTGAATATTTCAGATTGTGGAGCTTCGTTCAGGTGCTTGGCGAAGGCTTGTTATTTCTAGTTTATTTCCGTTTAAGTATTGTCCGGGTCATGCTCTGATAGTTGTAACTCCGGGAACGTTTGTTTGTCGAGCTGCTTTAGTCAGACTCGTTTATTCCTTATGTTTGTTATAATATGATGTTGATATATTCCAGGTGTTAATCCCTGATGATTTTGAAAATATTATAACATTGGTTTTGTTAACTAAATTATTCCGCTGTGTAAACATGTATGAGTTGCTTCTATGTTATGCATGACAGGAACTTGTTTTTGTAAAAAGATAATTGTGACATCCTCGTTAATACATGTACTCTGAAAGTATGATTTTATTTATTTGCAAAAATTTTATACGGGGTTTTAGAGGGTGTTACAATAGTGGTATCAGAGCATAGTCGGTCGTTGCGACCAGAGTCTTGAGTCAGTCATTTCTTTTGTATGCGGCTAGTGTAAGGCAACACTGTCGATACTGTATTCTGATGAGGAGTATGTTTTAATTCTCAGGAATATGGCTGGAAGAGGTAACGGACGAAATGATGCTGCACTCGCTGAGGCTTTGGGGATGTTAGCTGGTGTACTTGCTGGAAATCCAAGTGGAGGCGTGATTGGTGCTGATAGGCAATTAGGGAACTTCCAAAGGAACAATCCTCCGTTGTTCAAAGGTACACATGACCCTGAAGGTGCTCAGAAGTGGCTGAAGGAAATTGAAAGGATTTTCCGTGTGATTGATTGTGCTGAAGATCTGAAAGTCAGATATGGTACGCATATGTTGGCAGAAGAGGCCGACGACTGGTGGGTTGCAACAAAGACTGAAATGGTTCAGGATGGAGAGGCACTGACTTGGGCTAACTTCAGAAGGGCTTTTCTGAGGAGGTACTTTCCTGAAGATGTTCGGGGAAGAAAGGAAATCGAGTTTTTGGAGCTTAAGCAGGGCAATCTGACTGTTAGTGAGTATGCTACTAAGTTCACTGAGCTGGCAAAGTATTATGCACACTACAACAATGATGAGGCTGGAGAATTCTCTAAGTGTATCAAATTTGAGAATGGTCTCCGAGATGAGATTAAGCAGGGAATCAGGTACCAGCGTATTCGTAGATTTTCTGATCTGGTGGATTGTAGCAGGATCTTGGAAGAAGATATTACCAAGACTAGGTCGTCTCACTCTCGTGGGGCTGTTGATAAAAGAGGAAAGCAACATATGGACCGTGGCAATCCATATGGTAGAGGTAACCAGAAAACAGGTGGATGGAAAAGGCCTAGTGGGGGAGATTCTAAGGCTCCTATCAGATGCTACAGGTGTGGTGAGTTTGGTCATCATATTCGAGATTGCAAGAGAGATGAAAAGAAGTGTTATAAATGTGGAAAGACTGGTCATTTGTCTATTGATTGCAAAGGGAAGTCTGTTACTTGTTACAATTATGGCGAAGAAGGTCACATTCGTCCGCAGTGTCCTAAGCCTAAGAAGGATCAATCAGGTGGAAAAGTGTTCGCTTTGTCTGGATCTGAGACTACTCCAGAGGATCGATTGATTAAAGGTACGTGTTTTATTCATGGCACACCTTTAGTTGCAATTATTGATACTGGTGCAACTCATTCTTTCATTTCTTTGGATTGTGCTGAGAGGTTGAAACTGGACATATCTGGTATGCGAGGTAGCATGGTTATTGATACTCCTGCATCTGGTTCAGTGACAACTTCACTTGTATGTAGGAATTGTCCTATTGAGATTTTTGGTAGAAGTTTCGGTATGGATTTAGTGTGCCTACCGCTTGAACAAATTGATATTATCCTTGGGATGAACTGGTTGGAATTTAACCGGGTTCATCTGAACTGTTTTGCTAAGACGGTGATTTTTCCAAAAGCAGTTGGTGTCGAGAATTTGACTATGACTGCTAGGCAGGTACAAGAAGCAATGGAAGACGGTGCTAATGTGTTTATGTTACTTGCTTCGTTAGATGCAACAGGAAAGGTCAGGAGTGGGGAATTGCCAGTGGTGTGTGATTTTCCAGAAGTCTTTCCTGATGATGTTGGGGAGTTACCTCCTGAGAGAGAAGTGGAATTTTCTATAGATTTGATTCCTGGTACGAGACCGGTGTCGATGGCGCCATATCGTATGTCTGCATCTGAGTTGGCTGAATTGAAGAGTCAGTTGGAAGATTTACTGGAGAAGAAGTTTATTCGTCCAAGTGTTTCGCCTTGGGGTGCTCCGGTATTGTTGGTTAAGAAGAAAGAAGGTTCTATGAGACTGTGTGTTGATTACAGGCAATTGAACAAAGTAACCATTAAAAATCGGTATCCTTTACCGAGGATTGATGATTTAATGGATCAGCTAATTGGAGCCAGTGTATTCAGTAAGATTGACTTGAGATCTGGATATCATCAGATTCGTGTGAAAGCGGAAGATATTCAAAAGACTTCTTTTCGAACGAGGTATGGGCATTATGAATATTCTGTTATGCCGTTCGGAGTTACTAATGCACCTGGTGTTTTCATGGAATATATGAACAGGATTTTTCATCCGTATCTGGATAAGTTTGTTGTGGTTTTTATTGATGACATTCTGATTTATTCCAAGAATGACGAAGAGCATGCGGAACATCTCAGAATTGTGTTGGAGTTGTTGAAAGATAAGAAGCTGTATGCAAAGTTGTCCAAATGTGAGTTCTAGCTGAATGAAGTTAGTTTTCTTGGACATGTGATTTCTAAGAATGGTATTGCAGTGGATCCTACAAAAGTAGAAGCAGTATCTCAGTGGGAAGCGCCGAAGACTGTTTCTGAAATCAGAAGTTTTCTTGGTCTTGCAGGTTATTACAGAAAGTTTATCGAAGGATTCTCAAAGTTAGCATTGTCGTTGACGAAGTTGACTCGTAAAGGACAAGCGTTTATTTGGGATTCTGATTGTGAGAAAGGTTTCCAAGAATTGAAGCGGAGATTGACTAGTGCTCCTATTCTGATTTTTCCGAATCCGGTGGAATCTTTTGTGGTTTATTGTGATGCATCTCTGATGGGATTAAGTGGTGTTCTAATGCAGAATCAACAGGTAGTTGCGTATGCTTCGAGACAGTTGAAGGTTCATGAAAGGAACTATCCTACTCATGACTTAGAGTTGGCAGCAGTTGTGTTTGTCTTGAAATTGTGGAGACATTATCTGTATGGTTCGAGATTTGAAGTTTATAGTGATCATAAGAGTTTGAAGTATCTTTTCGATCAGAAAGAGCTCAATATGAGGCAAAGAAGGTGGTTGGAATTTCTCAAAGATTATGATTTTGGTTTGAATTACCATCCTGGTAAGGCAAATGTGGTTGCAGATGCTTTGAGCAGGAAATCCTTGCATATGTCTATGATGATGGTTCGTGAATTGGATTTAATTGAACAATTCCGAGATTTGAGTTTAATTTGTGAAAGTACTCCGAAGTGTGTTAGTTTGGGTATGTTGAAACTTACTAGTGGTATTCTAGAAGAGATCAGGATCGGGCAGAAATCTGATGTTAATTTAGTTGATAAATTGACATTGATCGACCAAGGTCAAGGTGGTGAGTTTAGAATTGATGAAAATGATGTTATGAGATTTGGCGATAGAGTTTGTGTTCCTGATGTTGCAGAAATCAAGAAGAGTATATTAGAGGAAGGACATCGTAGTGGGATGAGTATTCATCCGGGTGCCACGAAAATGTATCATGATTTGAAGAAATTGTTTTGGTGGCCGGGAATGAAAAAGGAAATAGCTGAATTTGTGTATGCATGTTTAATCTGTCAGAAATCGAAGATTGAGCATCAGAAGCCGTCTGGATTTATGCAACCGATGTTTATTCCAGAATGGAAGTGGGATAGCATTTCTATGGATTTTGTATCCGGGTTGCCGAAGACTCCTAAGAATTGTGAAGCGATATGGGTCATTGTGGATAGACTGACTAAATCTGCTCATTTTATACCGGTGCGAATGGATTACTCAATGGAGAGATTGGCACAGTTGTATATTGAGAAAATAGTGAGTTTGCATGGAGTTCCTTCTAGTATTGTGTCAGATAGAGATCCGAGGTTCACTTCGAAATTTTGGGAAGGATTGCAGAAGGCTTTGGGTACTAAATTGAGGTTGATTTCAGCTTACCATCCTCAGACTGATGGACATACGGAGAGGACGATTCAATCGTTAGAAGATTTATTGCGTGCTTGTGTTTTAGAGAAGGGTGGAGCTTGGGATAGCTATTTGCCATTGATTGAATTTACTTATAACAATAGTTACCATTCGAGTATTGGTATGGCTCCGTTTGAGGCATTGTATGGTAGACGGTGTAGAACGCCTTTGTGTTGGTATGAATCTGGAGAGAGTTCAATAATTGGGCCAGAGATCATTCAGCAGACTACTGAAAAGATCAAATTGATTCAAGAGAAGATGAGAGCTTCTCAGAGTCGTCAGAAAAGTTATCATGATAAGAGGAGGAAGAATTTATAATTCAGTGTTGGAGATCATGTGTTTATAAGAGTTACTCCGATGACGGGTATTGGTCGAGCGTTGAAATCTAAGAAGTTGACTCCGCGTTTTATTGGTCCGTTTCAGATTACGGAAAGAGTTGGAGAAGTTGCTTATCGTATTGCTTTACCTCCGAGACTTGCGAATTTGCACGATGTTTTTCATGTTTCTCAGTTGAGGAGATACATTCCAGACCCATCTCATGTAATCCAAGTAGATGATGTACAGGTGAGAGATAACTTGACAGTGGAAACATTGCCTATGAGGATAGAAGATCGGGAAGTGAAACAGTTAAGAGGTAAAGAGATAGCATTAGTAAAGGTTGCTTGGGGAGGTCCAGCAGAAGGAAATGTTACTTGGGAACTGGAGAGCCAGGTGAGAGAGGCTTATCCGGAACTGTTCGTCTAAGGTATGTTTTCGAGGACGAAAACTCTTTTAGTGGGGGAGAGTTGTAACACCCCAGTTTTAATTATTTGATTTATTTAATTGGGAATTTATTTTATTAGAATTAATAAAATAAAAAGAATTATTTATTTTGGAATATTTGAAGAAAATAAAAGAAATAAGAAAATATTGGGTTTTTAAGTTTTTGGGCTTGGATGTCGTTAGTAAAGAGTGGGGGTGCAAAAGAAATAAGGATATATTTTGGAACTTAAGTTATTCCTCACTTTTCACGATAAACAGAATTTGGGGAAATTTGGGAAGCAGAGCTCTGAAGGTGCGAAGAACGAAGAACATCGCTCAAAAAAAAAAAAAACTCAAGCTGCAATTTGATAAGGTAAGGGGGGCTACTACTCGATTTACTTTTGCTTATGGGTTTAGGCACGATTGATTTTGGATAATCGTAGGGAGAAACCCCAATTTTTAGATGTTCTTAGGAATCACTAACCTTAGGGTTGAACCTTGTTAGAAAAGGTTTAGGTTCCCAAATTTTATGAAACAATTAAGGATTTTAGGTTTCTATGGTAGATTTGGAGTATATTTGTATGAACGAGAGTTCCCTTAGGTAATTCTAGGGATAACCTCAATGTCGTTAGAATTTCCCTAAAGGACGGACAATATGTAACTTAAGGTCAATTTTATAAAACTTGTTGTTGATGAAAGAATTGTTGATAAATTGGATGTTTTAAAAATGAAAATTCTGAGTTTTGATTGATTTTGGAAAATGAGACCTTAAGTGAATTGATGTTGTCTTAAGATTGGAAATTGACTAACTTAGAAGGGAATTGTGTTTCCAATTGATGTGTTGCTTTGAGTTATGCAAAATTGATGTTGTTATGTACCGCAATGCACGTTTTGGCCGGTATTTTCGCGTTTGGTTGCTGTTCTGAGCCTGCTGCAGGTACAGGAAATTTTGTATGCGCTCACAACACGGGCCGTGTTGCACAACACGGGCACCCGTGTTGTTCTTCTGTGTTGGTAAAATAATGTGTTTTCTGGACACATTACAACACGGGCCGTGTTGCACAACACGGGCACCCGTGTTGATCCCCTGTATTGATAAAGATAAATGGTTTTCTGGACACACTACAACATGGGCCGTGTTGCACAACACGGGCACCCGTGTTGAGCCCCTGTGTTGGCTTCTGAATTTTGTTTTCTGCGCTCTGTTGTGGTGTACAGGAATGATTTTGTGTAATGTGCAGTGTTTGTTAGTTTTGAACATGCTGCTTACTGATATGCATAGTATTGTGGAGGCTTGTATCGAATAATGTTGGTATGTTATGATACCAACACTATGTGGATTTTGTTGTCATGCTTTTAGATAATGTTATCAAGCATGGATTATGATATAACTTGATATGATTGGTTGGTGTTTAATAGTATGCTGAGTGATTACATGCTATTCATATCATGTTGTATTTGATATTGTTGATGTTACATGATATGTTCTATTGATGTTAATAGTATGCTGAGTGTTACATACTTTACATATCATGTTGCATTTGTTAATTCTCATTGTGTGGAATTAACATGGTGGCCAATATACGTGTCCGCGATTTAATGGAACGTTGAGGTGGTAGCCGTGTCCGCGATATAATGGAACGGTGAGTTATCCGTGACCCGAGATTTAATGGGGCGGTAAAATGGTACCACATGCATGGGTGTGTTGCATTATATTGAATATAACATGAATGGATGATTTTCCAATGTTGTATTTAATTGATTGTATGAATGTATTGTTGCTGAATTGTTAATGACGTTTGATGTAATTATAAGTATGAAAAGTAATATATTATGAATATATGAATTGTAAAGGTTTTCATAAACTATGAAACATGCTAACTGTTTGGGTGATGCTTATGGTTTTCTGAATTGATTGTTATGAACGTATAATCAAATGTATAATTGAGACGCTCACCCTTACTGTTGAATATTTCAGATTGAGGAGCTTCGTTCAGGTGCTTGGCGAAGGCTTGTTATTTCTAGTTTATTTCCGTTTAAGTATTGTCCGGGTCATGCTCTGATAGTTGTAACTCCGGGAATGTTTGTTTGTCGAGCTGCTTTAGTCAGACTCGTTTATTCCTTATGTTTGTTATAATATGATGTTGATATATTCCAGGTGTTAATCCCTGATGATTTTGAAAATATTATAACATTGGTTTTGTTAACTAAATTATTCCGCTGTGTAAACATGTATGAGTTGCTTCTATGTTATGCATGACAGGAACTTGTTTTTGTAAAAAGAGAATTGTGACATCCTCGTTAATACATGTACTCTGAAAGTATGATTTTATTTATTTGCGAAAATTTTATACGGGGTTTTAGAGGGTGTTACAAGTTGTAGGAAATGTTAACCCCTTCAAAATTAGCATTGGATGGGATTTTTCTGATGAACCATGAAAACGTTATGCCCTGGTCAAGTTACAGTTGACTTTTCAGCTGTCCAAAAATGGAAACTTTTGCATCTTTGATGATTTTTGAGCCATGCTTGTGGAATCATGATCAAGACTTGATCAATTGATGATTGTGGCTTCAAAATAAGATGTTGACCAAAAATTTTGACTTTTGACTGCAAAATGACCGTTTTGCCCCTACAGTTGGTTGTGAAGCAAATGGGACTTTTGACTGTGCAATTTGATGCTGTGAGCCTTGCAACTTGGCATGTAGATGCTTGGCAATGTATATGGGCCTATGGGACTTGATTGAGCCCTTGAAAACCTCAACTTCCTTGCAAGAACCAAAACCCTAATTTCAGCTGGCTTAGGAGAATGTTTGACTGTGCAACCCCTTGATCCATTTGAAGATTGATCTTGACAAATCTTAAAGAATATGGGAGGGCAAATTTTGGGGTACAACAGTTGCCCCTGTTCAATCTTCTTAAACCTAAGGATGTAGATTGGCTTGCGTGCCTTTCGTGATCTGAAGGTGGAAGATGATTGAACACTAAAGTGCCCAGAAATTTGCACTCGCATAGTAGAATATCAGCAATGTGATGTCGAGAATGGGCTTACAGATGCCATTTAGAGAGATGATGGATAGGAGGATGGGCTTATAGATTCCATCTAGAGATGTGACAGAACCTTGTCGGGAATGGGCTTATAGATGCCATTTGGAGATGTAAGGGATGGTTGAATCTGAGTAAGAAATAGAATAGCTTCCGTGTCTGGAGCATATCTAGTATGTGTCTAATTGCTGACGTCTGAACGAGTAGTAGAATGACCGCCGTGTTTGGGGTATATCCATACTGCATCTGAATGAGTGACAGAATGTCATCCGAACCTGGATTGTATCCGGACTGTCTTTTGAATGAATCTAGACTAAACAATAGAATAGCATCCGGGTCTGGAGCATCTCTAAGTTGTCTTTAGAAGTTTGAATCTGAATAAACAATAGAATAGCATCCGGGTCTGGAGCATCTCTAAGTTGTATTTAGAAGTTTGAATCTGAATAAGCAATAGAATATCATCCGCATCCGAAGCATCTCTAAGCTATTTCTGAAAGGAGATCTGGAATAAGTATCAGAACGTCGCCATGCCTGGGTCACATCTGAACTATCTCTAGAAGGGAATCTGGAAATAAGTATCAGAATGTAGCCATGTCTGGATCGCATCTGAACTATATCTAGAAGGACATCTGAATAAGCAATAGAATATCATCCGCGTCGGGAGCATTTCCAAGCTATCTCTGAGAAGAAACTTTGAATAAGCGAAAGAATAGCATCCATATCTGGAGCATTTCCAAGCTATCTGAAAGGGAGTCTGAATAAGCAATAGAATATCATCCGCGTCGGGAGCATTTCCAAGCTATCTCTGAGAGGAAACTCTGAATAAGCAAAAGAATAGCGTCCATATCTGGAGCATCTCTAAGCTATCTATGAGAAGAAACTCTGGAATAAGTATCAGAATGTAGCCATATCTGGGTCGCATCTGAACCATCTCTTAGAAGGGATCTGGAATAAGTATCAGAATGTAGCCATATCTGGGTCGCATCTGAACCATCTCTAGAAGGACATCTGAATAAGCAATAGAACAGCATCCGTGTCCGGAGCATCTCTAAGCTATCTCTAGAAGGAAGTCTGAATAAGCAAAAGAACAGCATCCATATCTGGAGCATCTCTAAGCTATCTCTAGAAGGAAGTTTGAATAAGCAAAAGAACAACATCCATATCTGGAGCATCTCTAAGCCATTTCTGGGAAGAAACTCTGAATAAGCAAAAGAACATCATCCATATCTGGAGCATTTCTAAGCTATCTCTGAAATCTCTTTAATGTAGATATGCCCTGGCTAGATACAGGTATCGAATCCATAATCAATCATTCACAGATATGCCCTGGCTAGATACAGGTATCGAATCTGGAACTGCGACAGTTGATAGTAATCATATTTGGATTGACCTTTTTTCCTGAAAAGGCAAAACATCAGTTGTATGCAATGCATGATGCATGAATTGCATGATTTTAAGATGTTCTCAAAAATAAACGAGATTTGTGTTGTATGATGTGTATGCATGCTATAATGTATGAAGGTGTGATGTTTATGAATGTATTTTCGTCTAGGAAAATAAATCCTTGACGGATGCCGGGAAGTTTGTTGAATCCTGGGCTGATGTTTGAAGAGTAGAGTTCTTCATTTCTGCTGGGGAAGATGACTGCAAGAATAAACCAGTAGGAGAAGAAGACTCCGTTGGGGAATAAACTTGTCGAAGAGATTACTCTGCGGGGAATTACTCTGTGGGAAGAGATACTTCGCTGAGAATTTGATGATAACTCCGCTGGGGATACCGTTGATAAGTTCTTGTTGAGGGAATTTGATGAACTCCGCTGGGGGATAGGAAGAACTTCGCCGAGGAGATCTTTCCGTGGTAATTGGCTGAGGATAACCCAGTTATAAGCTCTGGTGGGGAATAACCTTTGAAATGGTCGGGGAGAGACGTAGGTACTCCGCAGGTGATAAGCTTCCAGAATATACTGGGGATAAGCTTCCAGAATCTACTGGGGAGATGGTTCAACTCTCCTGGGGAATCTCTTGGACTGTACTGGGGAGTGGCTCTACTAGGGTGTCTGGTATTCCACCGTGGAACAATCTTATACTAAGACTTCCGGGGATGCTTCCTTAGGAACATCTGTATACTCCGCTGAGGAATGTTGAGATTTTCTGGGGATATCCACCATCCTTAAGGCTGACTGCAGGCTAACTCTGCTTGGGGAGAGTGTTGCTGACTTGCTGGAGATACTGTACCTTTTCGGGGCTGACGGGAGACCAACTCTGCTTGGGGAGAGTATTGCTGAGTCCTGCCTTACTCTGTGGGGAGTGGAGGTAACTTGGTCATGTTCTTCAGCTGAACTTACCTTGGTACCTTGGCGGACAGAGTAACTAGATTGCTTAGACAATTCATTATTGCCCCTGTTTCTGTGGGAGAAGGTACCTGTGGAGGTGCTTGATGACTGCCGATTTGACAAATCTTCTTCTGGTAGGCAAGTGGCGAGATGCCGGGACATAGTCGTGCGTTTTGATCCCTAATTTTGCTGGACCGCCCTTTCGGGTTTTCAGTCCACCGGGATACCCATTTTTGCCCAAGCCGCCTTTTCAGGTTTTCGACTTGCCGGGTGTATAGATTTTTTTCATTTTCATCCCTTATTTTTGCCCGAACCCTTTTGGTTCGCCGGGAAGCCCTTATTTTTGCCTAGGTGTGTCAACCTAGCGGGTCTTTGATTATGCGCAGTATTTTTTCGACTATGTCCGTGCTCTCCGGATGTAGGGAGGTGCCCCTGTCAGTAGTGATGCGTTGTCATACCACCAGAAGATCTTCGTTTGATCGTCCAATGCCCCAAGTGATCTAGATGGAGATTTGCCCCTGGCATTTGGCATTTAAGAGATTCTCTGAATCTTGACTTGACTGCCCCAGATGATGGACCATGATCATGCCGTGCCCCTTGGTTGGAAGTACTTTTGTTCACTTAGATATTCGTCGTGCGAATTTCTCTGCTGTTCGAACAAATAGTGATATGCAAACAATGTTATATCAGAAATGCAACGCTTATGTCTGTCTTGAAATTTTTTAAAATGCATTTTTTTCATAAAAACAAGTGAATTTTTTTTGTAAACTGTGATGTCAACTCGTTATTTTACCGCAAGCCTTAAGGATTCAGGATACCTTTCGTAACAGTATGCTTTCGAACTAACCCATGCTTCAGCTTGGACTTTTAAGGGTTATAACGTGGCCTGGTTCACGGTTTTAAGAAACAAAGGATAAAGGCTCAAATTATATTTGTACCCACCCGCTCTTCGTGATGTTCTTCAAACCTAAACTCAGTTGATCGTGCGTTAGACCTTGTTTGTGTCTTTGTCCTGATATTCCAATGATGGTTCGGATATTGAAAGTTCATTTGGAATAGGCAGTCATTCCCTTTTTTTTTGTTGAGGGTTTGTAGGACCTCTTTCTTTTTGATTTTGTTATCCCTATTTTTTGCCTGAACTGTTTCTTTTGTGATTACAGTCAGCGGGATGCCCCAGTTTTTGTAAGTCTCCTTCATAGGTTTTGACTTATTGGGCTTTCATTTTGAAAGATAATGACTGTCTGTCTTTATGATCATTCGGAACCATCACTGTCTTTTTGTCTCAGAAGGACTCCTTTGATGTTGTTCATTGTGCACCTGGATCAACTGAGAGAACTACCCTGCCCCAGGTTATGATTAAGGGTTTTAATTTTCGAAAAGAAAAACTCCAACTTCTTTGGCTCAAAGGGGTTGACTAGGGATTATCTTCCTTATTACTCCACTGTTTTAGGAATTGAAACAATGCATGTACCTCATCAGCGGGGTCCGCTCAAAAGCATATTGTAGATTGTGGTATCGTTTTTGTCATCCTCCCTCAAGAGGCTTAGAATTATTAACCAAGAGTTGATCATCACAGAAAAATGAAAGCAATTTTGAATATAATGAATACGAATAGATTAATTCAAACAGACATATGTGATGCATTAATGGAATAAACAAGTTTGCTATGACATTAATTGTTTGTATAAGCAAAGAAAAATACAACTCGGAAATTCAAATAAAACAAAAGCCTTCAATGATTTGGCAAAGGAGCAGTGATTATATTTGGAGTCTCTGGTGCTTCAAACTGAACTTCTTTGGCATCAATCATGTCTTGGACCTTGTTCTTCAGAGCCCAACAGTTGTCTGTAGTATGCCCCGGGATGTCAGAGTGATAAGCGCACCTTTCGTTGGGATGATAGTTAGGAGCAGAAGTATTTGGGTTCCGGAGAGGAGCCCTTAAGGTAATCAGCCCTGCCTTCAACATTTGCTGTAATGCTTGATCCAGTGACATGTTGATCTTAGTGAACTGCCGTTTGGGTGCGACCTCCTTACGTTGCTGCCCCTGTCTTTGCTGAGCAGGCATAGGATTAGAGATTTGGGTTGCCCCTATATGTTGATCATGACGGCTCTTTTTACCGTGCACAGCATTGGACTCCTTTTTCCCATGGTAAGGCTTTTTCTGAGTGTCAGAAGGTGTGGCTTCTTGAATCTTCCCAGCCTTGATACCAGCTTCAATTCTCTCCCCAGTTAAGATCAGATCTGTAAACCCAGCAGAAGAATTTCCAATCAGATGGTTGAAGAACGGACCAGACAGGGTCCCCAAGAACATGTCAACGAGTTCACGGTCAGTCAAAGGTGGCTGCACCCTTCCAGCCAGGTCTCTCCACTTTTGAGCATATTCTTTGAATCCTTCACCCGTCCCTAGTGACATACCCTGGAGTTGGGTACGCGTAGAAGCGAGGTCGGAATTGTACTGATACTTCTTGTAGAATGCAGTAGCCAAGTCCTCCCAGTTACGAATACTGGCTCCATCTAGCTGATAGAACCATTCGATTTGAGTCCCTGAAAGACTATCCTGGAAGAAATGGATCCATAGATTCTTGTCAGCTGTATACGGTTGGATCTTCCTGAAATATGATCTGAGATGTAGCTTAGGGCAGGAAGCTCTGTCATACTTTGCGAAAGCAGTTTCCTTAAACTTGTGTGGGATCACCACCCCAGATGATAGACCTAGATCTTCGAAGTCCAGGCCGGGCACTTTCTGTATCTCCATGGCGCTCAACCGGTCTTCCAGCTATTTGTACCTGTCCTCAGCAGGAGGGTATTGTTCATCATTGAAATCCGTCTCGTTGTCGGAGACCACGGGACTAGGAATCCTTTCCTCTTGGGGACTGTCTTTCCCAATAGATGGGGTAGTCAGCTCAGCTTCATTTTGTGATCCATTCCTAGATCTGCGTCTAGGGTTGAACAAAACAGTCCTCTTCTTCTTCTTTTTCAAAAGCAGAGTCTTCAATTCCTGTTGTCCCTGGGCTAAGCTCATGACCAGCTCTTGAAACTGGGCGTTCTGGGCCTGGAGGGCCTTGATAGCTTGTTCATTGGATGATTCAGGATTCATGATGATTGCTGAAATAAACAGCGAAGAAGATAAGTGACCTGTCAAAAGGGTACCTGTAATGCAATGATAGGTATGTATGCATGCAATGTTTTCAAGGATCTCGCGGGGTAGACAAGAAAAATTGTTGAATTTGAATTTGGTAGCTTGATTGAAGGAACTTCATGTTGCTGAGAGTCCTTCTTCAAGAGTCAAGGCTCACCATATTGAGTGGGTCATAGCCCCTGACAACCTTGGCTAGAGGAAAATAAATCCCCTTTGCCCCTTGCTAGACATTTTGATTCATCATGACCTGCATCATAATCCCTTGAGACCCTTGAAATGGGTTAGTCCTTATGCAAGATACGTGCAATGGTATGATGGTATGATATGCATGGAGTGATGTGAGTAGGCCCTGTAATGAGTCCCAATTAAGGACTATAAACAAAACCTGCAAGGAACCCGTGTTGTTAGATAACAAGTATGTAAGTAGTTCAAGCATGAAGGCACACAAGTCACACCGAGAGCCCTTAGAGTTTAGGCCAGCATGAAGTTTGGGTACTACCCTCTTTCAGTTTCGTTGGTTAAGACCTGCCCTAGAATATAGTAACCGGGTTCTAGGAGTGGCATGTGCATGTGTGTTGTTTCAGTTTATGTTATCTTGTACATGTATCATGGTGATCTACGAGTTGTTTTTAATTTTCATCCAAGTCTTGCATGCATATTAACAGTTAAGAGTGCGAAAAGTAAAATGCAGAAAGGTAAAACTACGCTATTACAAGGCGCGGGTCTATACATCGCCAAAAACAAAAACTCGTTTGGAAATAAATGCGGAAAATTAAATAAAGCGATAAACCCTAATTAACTATTACATCCTTTGAGCAAATACATAAATAATCAAAAATAGATAATAATGCGCGAAAGAAATTTAATCAGGACGTCCTTAGGGTTTTGACCCTTTTTGAGAAAAGAATTGAAATTTTGGTCCTTTGCATTTAATTAAATATTAACCCTAAACTAATTAATTAATTTTTTAAGAGAAAAAAGTGTTTTTTATGTTTTTTATGTTTTTTAAGTTTTTAATGAAAATAAAAAGAAAAAGGAAATTAAAAGTCAAAAGAAAAACCCTAATTCTAAATTTATTTTAGTTATTAAGAAAAAGATTAAAGTTTCCTAATTAAACTAATTAATTAATTATAATTTATTTACAAAAAATAATATGAAATTAATAAATAATAATAAATATTATAAATATTTGTTTTCTGAATTAATTATTAAAATAGCTATTTGTTAGTTAAATAATAATTAGTAATTATAAAAAGGAAATAAAGAGAAAGCAAAAAGAAATAGAAAGAAAACCAAGGGGGGGTGTTGGACCCAATGGAGGTGTTGTTCTGGAATTTTAGGCCCAATAGCACAAAGCCCTTGTTGACTTCTGGTATCAGGTGCGTGCTCATTGACTGGGAACACCATGGTCCACGCCTCATGGCCATCAGATTGGCGTTAGTGGCCACTTGGCAGGCTGATCGCTTGAGATGCATGATGGACGCTGTTGGGAAGCCTGCATAGGAACACTTTAGAAAAAATAATATTGAGTTTTGGGGGGACCTGGGAATCGAACCCAGGTCTCAGTGATTACCAGACACATCACCTTCCACCAAGCCACTTTGCACGCCTTGTTCATATGATATGCAATAAATATAATATTTAAAACATAACAACTATGCTGGAAAGATAAAAACGCGCGTTCCATTTGAACTACCCAACCAACTGCTTCCACGTCCTTCGTCTTCATCCTTTTTCCTGTAAAACAAAGAACAATTAGCGGGGGTTTTTAACCCCCACAAAGTGCAAATGCCAAAAATAGCGATTAGGTCTGTGCATTATATAAATAGGGCGCGAGGGTTGTAATGTCTTCGTCTCATTCAGACGGTTTCAACCATGTGCGTCTTGAGGTCTAATTTTGCTTATGTTGTAAAGCCCTAATTCGAGAGCTTGAAAACCCTAGGATTCAACAATGGTGGTTTACGTTTCAGGGCACCATAATCCAATTGAATCCTACCAACAGCTTCGTATCAGTCCTATTAATATAAAACAATCCAAAAAAGAGGTTAAATATGCATGAATAATGATATGCGATTATGGAAAGAAAAAAAAACCCGTGTGACTTGTTCTTGCGTGTTCTTGGAGTGTTAAGGCTTGTTTTTGATTCCAATCCGTTCCTGGGAATGTCAGCAATGTGTTTGAATCACTCTAAGGCTTTGAATTATGCTGGAAGGTGGAATTCAGTTTTGAATTTTCTTGGCTTTTTTTCAATATGGTAATGGTGTTTTTGCAGCAGCTTGCACGTCCAAGGCTTTAGGGTTTGCTTCAGTATTTGTATTGGAATGGAATTAGGGTACAAACTAGGTCAAAGATCCATGAAATAATGTTTTGCATCTTTTATTTCCAATCAAATATTTTTCAATCTTTTGATTGAAAAACCTTGCCAAAATTGGATATTTTTGCCTCTTTGATGGATGCACGAAATTGCCAGCTTGCCCTGATCTTATTTGCTTCACAAAAGATTTGAAAACCATATCTTTTGAATTTTCCTACAATTAAATGAATTAAATGAATTAATAATTAATTAAAAATCCAAATAATTAATAAAAATAAGAAAATAATTCAAATTAATCTCAATGGGTCGTGCATAGGCCTTGGACAAAGTTTCAAGAAAGAATTTGAGGCCCATTAGTAAAAATGAAGTGTTTTGGGCAAAGTGGACTTTTGCAAATTCCCGAAAGTTTCCCAACTTCTCCAATGCATATCTTGCTCAATTTTGATCCTATGAACATGTTCTTGGACATTTTGGAAAGGTCTTTAAGTCCTCTAACCATTTGGTCCCATGTCATTTGGATTTACCAATCCCAAGTTATGGTCTTTGACTTAAAATGCCTTTTTGTTGACTTTTGAAAATGACCTATAATGTAGAAATTGATAACTTTTTGTGAGAGCATTTCTTGGACTTGGAATGTGAAGATGAGTTGTAGGAAATGTCAACCCCTTCAAAATGAGCATTAGATGGGATTTTTATGATGAACCATGAAAAAGTTATGCCCTGGTCAAGTTACAGTTGACTTTTCAGCTGTCCAAAAATGGAAACTTTTGCATCTTTGATGATTTTTGAGCCATGCTTGTGAAATCATGATCAAGACTTGATAAATTGATGATTGTGGCTTCAAAATAAGATGTTGACCAAAAAAATTGACTTTTGACTACAAAATGACCGTTTTGCCCCTACAGTTGGTTGTGAAGCAAATGGGACTTTTGACTGTGCAATTTGATGTTATGAGCCTTGCAACTTGGCATGTAGATGCTTGGCAATGTATATGCGCCTATGGGACTTGATTGAGCCCTTGAAAACCTCAACTTCATTGCAAGAACCAAAACCCTAATTTCAGCTGGCTTAGGAGAATGTTTGACTGTGCAACCCCTTGATCCATTTGAAGATTGATCTTGACAAATCTTGAAGAATATGGGAGGGAAAATTTTGGGGTACAACAGGAAAGAATCGGGATAAATTTCTAAGAGATTTAAACTGAACCAGCAGAGGTCTTGAATATTCTTTAACTGGAAAGAATCAGAATAAATCATGGAGCGATTTATCTAAACCAAAGAAAATGTCTACGGGAAAGAATCAGGATAAACCGTTAAGAGATTTAAACTGAACCCGTAGAGGTCTTGAATATTATTTAACTGGAAAGAATCAGAATAAATCTTGGAGCGATTTATTTGAACCAGAGAAAATGTCTATGGGAAAGAATCAGGATAAACCATTGAGAGGTTTAAACTGAACCAGCAGAGGTCTTGAATATTCTTTAACTAGAAAGAATCAGAATAAATCTTTGAGCGATTTATCTGAACCAGAGAAAATGTCTATGGAAAAGAATCAAGATAAACCGTTGAGAGATTTAAATTGAACCAGCAGAGGTCTTGAATATTTTTTAACTAGAAAAAATCAGAATAAATCTTGGAGCGATTTATCTGAACTGGAGAAAGTATCTACGTGTAGGAATTAGGATAAACCGTTGAGAGATTTAAACTGAACCAGCTGAGGTCTTGAATATTCTAAAACTGGAATAAATAAAAATAAATCTTGGAGCGGTTTATCTGAACCAGAGAAAGTATCTACGGGAAAGAATCAAGATAAACTGTTGAGAGATTTAAACTGAACCAGTAGAGGTCTGGAAAAGAATCAGAATAAATCTTGGGGAAATTTATCTGAATCAGAGAAGGAGTCTACCGGAAAGGAATCAGGATAAACCATTGATCGATTTAAACAGAACCAGCAGAAGTCTGAAGGAAGTATTCGTCATGTAGATAGTCACCCTGTCCTATTTCAGGAATTGGTCTACCATTGATTTGTTCATAGATAATTGCCTTGTCTTGTTGAAAATTTGATGATAACTTTTTATTGATCGATCTTTCCTGAAAAGGTAAAAAGTTAGTTGTATGTAATGCCATGATGTATGAAGTGAATGGTGTAATGATGTTTCTCAAAATAAATGAGATTTCGATATATGAATTTGTGTTGTCGATGTTTATGATGTATGAATGCAATGTATGCACATATTAGTTGCTCTGCTGCAGTGTTGTTTAGATTGGGGAAAATAAATCCCTGACTTCTGTGGAGTGTAATCCTTCATATTTTGTTGAAATTGAAGTATATATAGATGGGTTTACTTTATTATAGAAATAAAATCTGTTTGGGAAGGGAAACACCTAAGCATTGCTTGTGGACCCTGTGAAACCCTGCTGGGGGAATCCTGAGAGGCTGGGAGACTTTCACTGGGGACTGTTGACTTTGCTTGAGAAGAAAACTCTGTGGAGAGTGTTGATTTCCGCTTGAGGGAAAGAGTTCAGGAGTCTTCGTTGTTCGTTGCTCTACTGGGGAGCTATCTCTTGAAAGTTAGTTGTTATCTGGTCGATTTATAGACTTCACAATGACTTGTTGGGGATAAAGAAGTTAACGGTTATCTAGTTGCTTTTTCAGGTTTTACAGCAGCTCACTGAGGATTGTAGAGAAGTCTACTAGGGAAGAGGAGTTGTGGTCCCTTGATTTGTGATAGTCTGAGAGGAAAATTCAAGCTGGGGAATCTTTCCCTTTTTTGGGAAATAAACTTTATCGCCCATTTGTTGGAGAGGTGTTTTCTTTTGGCAGAAATCCTCTAGGATTCTTGAGTTTAACTCAGTTGGGGAGAAGTTTTCAGAGATTGAAACTCTGGCTGGGGATCACCCTATGAAAAGGATTTTGTGTGGGATTTTTCACTACCCCAAGTAGAAATTGTTGTAGCATTTCCATAAAAATGTTTGCTAGACCGTACGTAACCTTTTGTTGGAATTCATGTTTAATGCCCCAAGTGATTCAGATACATTCCTGCCCCTGGTAATTCAGAATTTCTTGAGAGATTTCTTGGAATCTTGACTGGACTACCCCAAATGTGTTGGACAGTGACACGTCATTCCCCCTTGCTTATAGGAGATCTGTTATTGGAAGTGTCTTCCCACTTGAAGTGATTTTGTTCATTGAGAGAGTTTATGTTCACTGGATATTCGTCGTGTGAATTTCTCTGCTGTCAAACAATTAGCCATATGCAAACAGCGATATTCAAATAATGCAAAGTTTATACTTGTCTTGAAGTTTTGAAAATGCATTTTAGCAAGTAAAGAGAATTTTGTTAGAATATGAATTCAACTCAGGATTTACAGTATGCCTTACAGGAGTCAGGATACCTTTTGTAACAGTATGCTTTCGAACTAACCCATGCTTCAATTATGACTTTTTAAGGGTTGTAGCGTGGCTTGGTTCACGGTTTAAGAAACAAAGGATAAGGCTCAAAGTGTATTCGTACCCTCCTGTTCTTCGTGATGTTCTTCGGTCTTAAACTCTGTTAATTATGCGTTTGAATTCCAATTGAGTCTGAAATGACGTTTTGGTGATGGTTCAGACAAGTTAAGTTTGTTGGAAGGCAGTCATTTTTGCAACGTTTTTCGTGTTTGTTGAGGATCTGTCGTGTCCTCCTTTTGATTTGTTATCCCAAATTTTTTACTGACTGTTCTCGTTTTGAGATTACGGATAGCGGGATGCCCCAGTTTTTCTTAAGTCTCCTTCGTAGGTTTTGAATTAATGGGCTTTTCTTTTTTTAGAGATAATTACTACCTATGTGATAGGGAACCATCGTCGTCTTTTGATTCAGAAGGACGTTTTTTATATCACTCGTTGTATACGAGGTAAAAAATTTCGAATGAACGCGCATTTGAATTAATTGAGAGACTACCCTGCCCCAAGTTTTGATTAAAGGTTTCAATTTGTTTAAAAAGGAAACTCCTACTTCTTTGGCTCTAATGGGTTGACTAGGTATTATCCTCCTTATAACTCCAGTGTTTAGGAATTGAAACAAACGCCTATACATCATCAACAAGGTCTGTCCAAAAGCATATTGTATTAGATTATGGAATTGTTTTCGTCATCCTCCCTCAAGAGGCTTGCAAATTTTAAAAACAAGAGTTGAATGTCATAAGGGAGTAAAAAGCATAGTTTAAATAGATTGAAAATGAATAGATTAATTCAAGACAAACATATGTGATGCATTAATGAGAGTAATCAAATTATGACATAAAGATAAGTGTTTAAGCAAACAAAGAAATTACAACTAAAAATTTGAATAAATAGAAAATTTCCTCGCCCAGACCGTCACTTCAATTGGATGCCCTTGAGGTGTGGTAGAAGATCTCCGATTGACCGTCTTGTGTGAACTCCAACACTCCTTCGTCGATCAGATTTTTAATCTTGTACTTCAACGCCCAACAATTGTTTGTGCCATGCCCAGGACTGTCGGAATGATAGGCTCACCTTGCATTAAGATTATAGCTGGGGGAAGTAGTATTGGGGTTTGGATGAGGTCCTATCAACGTAATCATATTCATCCTCAACATGTGTTTCAATACTTGAAACAGTGGCATGCTGATGTTAGTAAACTGTCTCTCGGGCTTGTTTTGCCTTTGCTAATTTTCCCGTTGACGAGGTCGTTGTTGAGCCTGTGATGTAGCGCTAATTTGGAAAGATCTGTTCTCCCTTGAACCGGCTTCTTGTCTCATGGGAGGCTGAGTAGTGACTTGATCCCCAATCTTGAACGTTTATTTCATACGGTTGCAATCGTCTTGATGAAGTTTGTTGACGAGGGTCCTTAGCTCTTCTTGTCCCCGAGCTAAGTTTTGGATAAGAGCCATCTAGCCCACCAGTTGTCCCATCATCTGGACTTTTATTGTTGCCATTTCAGTTTGTAGCGGTTCCAATTGGTCATCCTTGTTGTCCTCAGGATTTCCCATGATCATGCCCCTAATGAGGAGCGTTTTCACCTCTTTTTGTCCCTTGGATAGGTTCAAGAACATCTCTTGAAGTTGAGCATTTTGAGTTTGAATGTCCTTGATAGTCTGTTCTATATCCATCTCAACTGAAATAAACAGTAAGCGGGTGAGAGACTTGTATGGGAAAAGCTTGTCATGATATGACGCATGGTATGTGGATGCATATTTTCAAGGATCTCGCAGGGTAAACACAAGAAGATGTTAGAAGTTGAATTTTGATCAACATATTTGATTGGAGGGCATCGTATCGGTGGATGTATTTCCATGAGAATCAAGCTCACCATGTCAAATGGGTCATAGCCCTTGACTCAAGTTACCTTGCTTTGGTCTTTGACGGTGTTTGATTAGAGAATGAATCATTTTTCCCCTTGATAGGCGTCTGGTTCATCATGACCCTGCATCACAGGCTCTTTGAGACCCTTGAAATGGTTAGTGGAAATGATAGGGTATGATGTCATGATGTTATGTACAAATATACACACAAAGCAAACAAGTTTGAAATTCTGGCTGCAGATACTCAATGTCACGTCCAATGTTATGACACCGTATCTGACTTACTATATGACAGTAAATACAAAAGCAGTAAAGAACACAGTCAATTGTTTACCCAGTTCAGTGTGCAACAACACCTACTCTGGGGGCTACCAAGCCAGGGAGGAAATCCACTATAAGAGATGTTAATTCAGGAATAAACCAACCAGTTTATCTCCTTCACTTAAGACCTACCCAATGCAATTCCAATCTAAGTACAACTTAAACCTGAGTACCAACTCACTCCCCCTCAATCACAGCAGTGATACATAAACTAATTTGACTCAATAATTGATGAAGACACTCTTCAAAAACAAACACTTGATTAAGCTTCACAGCTTTTTAATCAAGCAACACAATCACTCTTGCTTCACAGCTTTGAGTGATGCACACAACTAACTTGACTCTGCTTCACAGCTTTAGTCAAGGAACATTCAAACACTCTTGCTTCAAAGCTTAGAGTACTACACAGCCCTTACAATAGGAAACCTATTCCAAGTCACTTATCACAATGATAATTGCTTGGAGTACAATGAACAAATCTATACAGATTACAAATGATCTTCTGATCAACAATAGAGGGATTACCCTGCAAAACAGCAGCTCTGTTGAATATATAGCAGCTGCAACTTCAGTTAGGGTTTCCAAAATCCTAGGGTTAATTCCGTTGGACCTAAAGACCAGGTCACAGGACTTTATTAACCAGGTTAGGGTTGAGCTAGGTTACCCCTCAGAAAACGCAGGATTCTGTTCAGGAAGGACTGAGTTATTTCCTGAAAAAACTCAGACTTATCCAATCCTGCAATCCTGTTAGTTCAGAACAGGATGTCATAACATCTGTTATGACATCTGAGAAAACCTGTCTACTGATTTAGCAAAGAGTGATCATTTTGCAAAATGCTCAGATACACACTTATAAACATCAGTACTTCAATTACAATATTTTTCTGCAAAGGTACCTAATGAGTCAGTACAAACTGAACTAGAATGTTATGACATCAGTCGTGACATTCACACATACACTTGGGATTTACCAAAAATTCAAGCCAATACCTAAACACCTACAAACTCCCCCTTTGGCAGATTTTTGGCTAAAGACCCTAAACAATCAGAGATAGATAGCAGCAAAAATAAGTGACAGCAGAAAAATAGAATGTCAAGTACTAATTAAGTAAGTACCAAAATATTCTCCCCCTCTTTAGCCACAAATGGGCCAAAGATACATGTTCAGAAAATTATACAGTTATCCAAAACAAAATAATAAGATCAGCAGCAGACAACAACAGAATACACTTCCAAACTCCATCAGATATCAGCAACCAACCTTCAAGCACTGTCATCAGATCCAGAGTATTAAGGCTTCTTTCTTTTGTGAGCAGTGTCAGCATTCTTCTCTTTGTTTGATGTCTCAACATCCTTAGAGACATCTGGATTTGTTTCAGCATTTGAGCTTTCTTGGTTCAGAGGAACAGAAATGCCAGGAACTGAGTGGTTCTCGTTCAGAATTCTTGAAACAATTTTTGCTATTGCTTGATTAACATAGGTTGTCCCTTCCTTATTTGCAATTTCAGGGGGAACTGAAGAAGAAGGATGAGATGGATTACCAGAGACAGAAGCTTGGGGTTTTCCTTCATGTGTTGGTCTCAACTCTTTGACCTTGGTGGGGTTAGTTCCCACTTTTCTATGAGAGGAGATCTCCAGAACGTCAGAGTCCAGAAAAGAAGAGATTGTCCCAGAATCTTGATCAGAGGAAGAGGTTGAAATGGTCGTATTGGATGATGATGGTGTTTGAGACATGTTGACAGTTTTAGAGGACCAACAGCAACTGAGGAGAAATTTCTGATTGAGAGACTGGGTTTTGATGAGGAGACGAGAGAGGAAGGAAGCAAGGGAGTGTCTATTCAACTTCTTAAAAGAATTGTAGGAAATGAGAAAATACAATTTTAAACCAATCAGAACAGGCATAAGTCCTTTGATCCTTGTTTTAAGCAAAATTAATTGCTACAATTCCTCATGTTGGCAAATACCCAGCTTACCCCTTAAGTTTTCAAATTGGTTTGCATCCAAAGCCTTGGTAAAAATGTCAGCCAGCTGTAGCTTAGAGAAACTATGTTCCAGTTTAAATGACTTCTTCTCTTCAAAGTCAATAGGGTTCAAGGAAATGTTGAATGTTTTCAGATTGTCACAACACAATGTCACAACATCTTGTGTAACATTGTACTCAGGGAGCATCTGTTTTGACCAGATGTTATGAGACTTGTTATTTCCAACATCCTTGTCAAGATGACTTAAGGTTCTGACAGCACATTCTTCTTCAAGTTTATTTCCCACATCACAGATATCATCAACCTGTAGTTTTGGAGTTCTTCTGACAGTTTCCATAGATATAGCTCTCTTCATTCTTCCAAGCTTATGCTGCCACAGTTTCACCTCTTTTTCTTCTTTTGCAATGGAACACACAGATGAGAAATTAGTGTTCTCAGCCTCCCACAAGTAGCAGTTGTCTTTGGATCTGACTCCTTTCATTACTATCTCTTGTTTGTCATTGATTACAAGGCATTCAGATTTTGAGAAATTGACCTTGAATCCTAGATCACACAGTTGACTGATACTAATGAGATTAGCGGTCAGTCCTTTCACCAGCAGTACTTCATTCAGACTTGGAACTCCAGGACAGTCCAAATCACCAACTCCTTTGATTTCACCTTTAGCCCCATCTCCAAAGGTCACAAAACTGGTGGTGTGAGGCTTAACATTATTGAGGAGGTTCTTGATTCCTGTCATATGTCTGGAACACCCATTGTCAAAGTACCAGTCTTCCTTTGCAGAGACCCTCAGGGAAGTGTGAGCTATCAGTGCAGTAGCCTTTTTCTTCCATTGAGGAACATGTGGTACCTTTTTAGACTTAGGTTTGACACCTGAGATCTGATTAGGGTATCCATGTAATCTGAAGCAGAAGGGCTTTATGTGGCCATATCTACCACAATGATGGCATTTCCATCTTTGGTACCTTTTCTTCATATGTCTATGTTCCTGATGTTGAGAGTTGTGTTGAGACATCCGTTTTGACATTTGCTTACCAGTACCAGATTTCTTTGCTTCCATAAATCCTAGTCCAGATTTATTTCCCACATTTTGTCCAACCTGAAGGATCTCTTCCAATTTGTCTGTTCCATTGGTCAACATCTTGACAGATTTGATCATTTGATTCAGTTGTGAGTTCAGCAGTTGAACTTCTCCTTCTAGATGACTTATAGTTTCAAGATTTGCCCTTTTTTCAGCCTCCAGCTTTATAATGAGTTTTGATTGTTTTTCATTTTGCACACAGACTTCAGCACTTCTGATACACAATTTCTTGTAGGTATCAGCCAGTTCTTCAAATGTCACTTCTTCATCACTAGTGTCACTCTCAGAAGTACAAACACTAGTTAGGGCAGTAACTAGTTTGGCAGATTCTTCTTCAGAATTACTTTCTGAATCATAGTCAGACCAAGTAACAGTCATTCCTTTCTTTTTCTTCTTAAGAAAGGTGGGACATTCAGCTCGAATATGTCCATATCCCTCACATCCATGGCATTGAATACCTCTGCCTTGGTTTCCCTTATCTTCTGACCTTGGTCTTCTGCTGGAACTGTCAATGTCAGAGGGAATGTTATGAACATTTGACCTTGACTTTGGGTCCATTCTTTTGATGAGCATGTTGAACTGTCTTCCAAGCATGGCAATAGCTTCTGATATGTTTTCTTCTTCATCCTCCTTGTTTTCAACATCAGTGTTGGATACAAGTGCTATGCTTTTGTTCTTCTTGTCACCATTATCAGTGATCCCCATCTCAAAAGTCTGAAGAGACCCAATAAGTTCATCCACTTTCAACTTGCTGATGTCCTGGGCTTCCTCTATGGCAGTTACCTTCATTGCAAATCTTTTAGGCAAGGATCTGAGAATCTTCCTCACCAGTTTTTCTTCTGACATTTTTTCTCCCAGTGCTCCTGAGGTGTTGGCAATCTCCAAGATATTCATGTGAAACTCATGAATGGTTTCATCTTCCATCATTTTTAGATTCTCAAACTTGGTAGTCAACATCTGAAGCCTTGACATTTTTACTTTGGAAGTTCCCTCATGAGTAGTTTTGAGAGTGTCCCAAACTTCCTTGGCCAGTTCATATTGATGAACTAATCTGAAAATGTTTCTATCAATTCCATTGAACAAGGCATTTAGAGCTTTGGAATTTCCCAGGGCTAACTCATCTTCTTCTTTACTCCAATCTTCCTCAGGCTTCAGACTGATTGTCCCATCTTCCTCAGTTATGGTGGGATGGATCCATCCTTTGTCAGCAGCTCTCCAAGCCTTTTTGTCCAGAGATTTTAGGAAGGCAATCATACGAGGTTTCCAGTAGTCATAATTAGTTCCATCCAGAATGGGTGGTCTATTTCCAAAAACTCCTTCTTTGTCCATAGTGCCAGAAAGTGATATCCCTAGATCTCACCCAGTAATACAGGCAGGGTGCCTGCTCTGATGCCAATTGAAATTCTGGCTGCAGATACTCAATGTCACGTCCAATGTTATGACACCGTATCTGACTTACTATATGACAGTAAATACAAAAGCAGTAAAGAACACAGTCAATTGTTTACCCAGTTCAGTGTGCAACAACACCTACTCTGGGGGCTACCAAGCCAGGGAGGAAATCCACTATAAGAGATGTTAATTCAGGAATAAACCAACCAGTTTATCTCCTTCACTTAAGACCTACCCAATGCAATTCCAATCTAAGTACAACTTAAACCTGAGTACCAACTCACTCCCCCTCAATCACAGCAGTGATACATAAACTAATTTGACTCAATAATTGATGAAGACACTCTTCAAAAACAAACACTTGATTAAGCTTCACAGCTTTTTAATCAAGCAACACAATCACTCTTGCTTCACAGCTTTGAGTGATGCACACAACTAACTTGACTCTGCTTCACAGCTTTAGTCAAGGAACATTCAAACACTCTTGCTTCAAAGCTTAGAGTACTACACAGCCCTTACAATAGGAAACCTATTCCAAGTCACTTATCACAATGATAATTGCTTGGAGTACAATGAACAAATCTATACAGATTACAAATGATCTTCTGATCAACAATAGAGGGATTACCCTGCAAAACAGCAGCTCTGTTGAATATATAGCAGCTGCAACTTCAGTTAGGGTTTCCAAAATCCTAGGGTTAATTCCGTTGGACCTAAAGACCAGGTCACAGGACTTTATTAACCAGGTTAGGGTTGAGCTAGGTTACCCCTCAGAAAACGTAGGATTCTGTTCAGGAAGGACTGAGTTATTTCCTGAAAAAACTCAGACTTATCCAATCCTGCAATCCTGTTAGTTCAGAACAGGATGTCATAACATTTGTTATGACATCTGAGAAAACCTGTCTACTGATTTAGCAAAGAGTGATCATTTTGCAAAATGCTCAGATACACACTTATAAACATCAGTACTTCAATTACAATATTTTTCTGCAAAGGTACCTAATGAGTCAGTACAAACTGAACTAGAATGTTATGACATCAGTCATGACATTCACACATACACTTGGGATTTACCAAAAATTCAAGCCAATACCTAAACACCTACAAAGTTGTTATGTACAAATAATCATATACACACAAAGCAGACAAGTCCTTAGGTTTAGGCTTGCATGGACTCATAGGTAAGTACCCTCTTGAAGCTTAGTTGGTTCAACCTGTCCTAGAAAGTAACTGGGTTCTAGGGGATCTCAATATCATTGATCTTTCTTCATCGGGCATTGTTTCAGCACAAGCCTCTTTATTGGCGACCAAAATATCTCAAAAGTCTGATCTCAATGAGCATAGTATCGAGTATCAACCAACTTCAGACTGCACAAAAGCCGGCTACCTCACTACTTCCTAATGGAAAAGTTGTTCAAGTAAGGTTCTAAAGCCAGTTAGTGCTTTATGACACCACACAGCGGCCCTGTATTCTCCTTGACTACTCAAGGGCTGCCGGTACCAACAAATATGTCACACTAACGTAGCTATTTCTTTGACCATGTCGATATACTCCGCAAAGTTTCCACAACTTATTGCTACTTACCTAAAAATGTGCCACAGATCCGGGTAGAGGATCAAAACAAACCCAAACAAGGAACTATAATGTAAAGTAAACAAGTCAAGTAAGGAAAGCAAGTAAAGGTGATCTATCCCTAAGGTAACCCCACTTTTAAGTAAATTCCCCAGCAGAGTCGCCAGTTCTGTAACACGGTGGGAGAACTAACTTGGGTGTTTTGTGTTTTATCGCAATTTTTGTGGATACCAAGATTCGCCATCGACTTTTCTTTTATCCAATAAGAAGGGTTGAAAATAATAGGAAAGACCTTTCGAGATTATTTCTTGAGTTCAGGGGGTAGGTTATGAAAAGGGAAGGTATTAGCACCCTTTTCATCTGTAGTTATCTTCAGGCTCTTAGTTGCTTGCTAGATCACTTGCTTTTGTTTGAAAAGGTGCTTGTGGTGTGGGTTTTGAATGTATTTTGAAAATGTCTTTGTAATGGTTCTCGTTTCTATAAGAACGCGTACAAAGTGTTGTTTTTGAAAATGGTTCAAAGAGGTGTTTGTGGAATGTGTTTTTGAAAGTGATTTTGAAAAGGTGTCTTTGTAATGGTTCTCGTTTCTATAAGAACACGTACAAAGTGTTTTAACTTTTGAAAATGTTTCAAATCAAAGTGTGGGTGTATAAGATATTTTTGCTGTAAGCAAGCGAGCAACTAGGAGCAACCTACCTACACAAAAGGTCTTAAATTTTCTTTTCCTCCTCCTTTAGATGTTGCTATCTTACCATTGATTTGGTAAGAATCCCCATCATTGGATGTGGAGGGACAGGCGTGGGACGTTTGTATAGTCATAGAAGGAAACCTATGGGATGTTTTAGCAATGTTGTTTAGGGACTAGATTGTTTACCGAAGGCAACATTGAGGGTCATCGAGGGACTACGATCTTTTATTGAGGGTCTTTGCTAAAACGCCCATGTTTGAGGGACATGACTATTTTTTTGAGGCAACAAGTGAGATTACCCTAAGGGTGCATGTGTGAATGGTGCATTTGATTTGCATGCATTTTTGTCTTTGATCAGGGTTGTCTAGCGGTTGATTTTAAATCTTGCCATACACGCCTAATTACTATATAGTATATGGAAAGAGGTAAATTTACGGGAACTTAAATCCTACGTTATTACAATACACAAATGGGGATTTGCAAGTAATTTAAATCCTAGTTATCTACTACAACCATATTGAATTTGAATAAATGTACAAGGCAAAATGGAAGGAAAAAAAAGGAAAGGACTTGTTTTGTTTTGTTTTGAAAAGGGTTTTTTATCCTAATAAACTAAAAGGAAACAAATATTTAATAAAATAAATTTAAACTAATTTAATTTAAAAAGGAAAATATTCTTTGTATCTTTTTTTATAAAAATAATACTAATGATAATAATATAGAAAATAAGAAATAAATAAAAAAGAAAAATAAATAAAATAAGTCAGGAAGGGGGTTAAAATTGAATTTAAGGTGTTTTTTATGTAGAAAAACAGTTTTTGTGTAAAGAGCAATTTTTGTGTTAAAAACAGTTTTTTTGTATTTTTAGGCCCAGTGCCTGTTGTGTTAGTTAGTAAAACAGGGGGTTAGAAGCTGAAATCAAAGCCCAACCAAATGAGGCCCAGGCGTGTTCCTGCAAACAAACGGGTATGAGAAAATATGAAAAATGGCCAAAAGGTCTGGCTGGGGGTCAAACCCAAGACTTTCAATCCGGCAAGGCTTAAGCGCACGCTGTTTGTACCACTGGGGTGGTCTGTTTCATCAGTTCATGAGATAACTTCAATCAAATATATACTGAATTCGCTTCTGGATGTCAAAATTCCCAGCTTCTGCAAGCCGTCATGATTCGAATAGCAAGCTCCTAATAGCTCTATTTTCTCAATCGAAACACACAAGGAAAACATCAAATTGAACTAAACATTGAGTAAGAGTCGAAACATAGTATTTTCGACAGCTATGGATATAAGGCTAGCATGGATTTTGTTTGATATCAAAACTAAAGCCTAGTTGATCGAATATGAAAACATCTATGTATAAACAATGATAATCGAAGTATCTATATATTCCTTCATAAAGTATATACAAATAATGTTTGGATGAAGAGTTCCAAGTCTAAGGAAACTTACCTCTTGGAGAAAAATTTGAAGGACTTCGATGCAATCACCAGAAATGGTTTGATGGGGCTGGCTTTGACCAACCTGATGCTTATTCGAAGTGCTACTTTGATTTGGAGGATGGTGTCAGGAAACAATGTAGGAGGTTGTATGTAGATGGTATTTAGGAAATTTTGTAAGCAAAAGGCCAAGTGACACAATAAGTGAGGTTGACTTCATAACTTAGGTGTAGCAAGTTTTGAAGTGTTTGATGATTCTGTGTTGGAGAGTGAAACTTGTTTTGGATGAACAAAGAAAAAGTTCTTGTTAGATTTTTCAAAGACTCCCTCCTCTCTCTATCTCTCTCTCTCTCTCTCCGTCTGCCCCCCCCCCCCCCTTGTGTGTTGTGAAGAATATTTTATTTATAGAGGAGCTTTGTTGTGGTTTTTGAGGGGAAAACAAATAACATTTGAACTGTTTTGGTATACTTTCCCCTTGTTTTCTTTGATGTAGCTCTTATGTACCCTTTTTGTGTATGTATGGGACTGAGATAATGCAGGCTCAGCAGTATTTTGGAGTGTTGTGGCAGCTTGGTGCAGGACTGTTGCATAGCAGTACAACAGACTGTTTGAAACATGTTTTTGGGGCTTATGAACTTGCTTTGATCGAAGAGTGGAAAAACAAGTCTCAATAAGCATGGTCTGAAGAGTGAGATTTGAAGGATTGAAGCAAGTATTTTGTATGGGGCTGAACAGTTTTGAACTTCTGTCGAAGGGTTTAGCTTATGGGTCGAAACAAGCTGCTCGAAGGAAGCACATTGCCTCAGTCGAAGCTTGGATGGAAGGAAGGCTACTGCCTAATCTAAGCTTGTGCTCGAAGGAAGCACATTCCCTTAGTCGAAGCTTGGATCAAAGGAAGGCTACTGCCCAATTGAAGCTTGTGCTCGAAGGAAGCACATTCCCTTAGTCAAAGCTTGGATCGAAGCAAGCTTGCTCGAAGGGAGTTATTGCCCAGTCGAATTTTGGGGTACAACACATAGACCCCACAGCTATTAGTGTGTTTTGGGCCGTAAAAGTATTAAATGTGGATCTCACTCCTTCTTTACTTGTCGATGTTTATTATTCTCTTCACACTCATTACGAAAAAGGGAGGGGTGTAATAAGTTGTTGTATTCCACTCTTGTATTCTTGGCTTATTTCTCACCTCTACAAAGAGGACTACATGGTTAAAAATCTGACAAGAAATAAATGGCCCCAAAAATTGAAGGCTCTTACCGCTGATTCTATTTTATGGTATGCAAGAAAGCTAAACATTAGAGATATTATTTATAGTTGTAAAGACTTTCCAAATGTTCCTTTGATTGGGTCACGTGGTTGCATTAATTATAACCCCGCTTTGGCTTTACGCCAACTTGGGTTTCCTTTGGAGGATAAACCCTCCGACGAATAGCTTTAACAACTGGTCCTTCACAACATGGGTAAAGATGATCCTGGTTTTCTCAATAAAATTATTCAAGCTTGGGGTAGAGTAAACAAAAGAAAGGCCGAAAGGAAGAATGATGTGGCAAGAGAACCCTATACTCAATGGGTTTTATAAAGAGTTTGAGTTGTTAAGCTACCAAGGCCAGACGTACCAGATCATTTTCCTATGTTCGTAGAAGAGATAGAAAACTTGAAGAGAGCCTAGATCAAGCTCAAAAATAAAAATAGGGATTAGAGCATAGCCTCCATGACCTTACTAGGGAGAGAAGACAGTTACAACAAGAGCTCGAGTTAAAAGACCACCAGATTCAAAGAGACCGTGAGGCACTTGAATAGGAGAGCCTTAAGAGAAAGCATTCGACCAAAGGATTATTGAGTGTTACTTTGAACTTGGATTCCCATAACCAACATTTGGATGATGCTGCTAGAGAAATTGGAAGGCTAAATAGGTGGTATGAAAAAGCCTTACAAGACAAGAAGGAGATGGAAGAAAATATGAGAGCCCAAATCCAAGGGTTAGCACAAGGAGCTCTAGATTCGGAGGACCAAATCCAGTTCCTTACCACCAGTCTCCATGAAATCCAACAATCAGAGGTGAGAGAATACCTTAGAAAGGTGGAAGCAGAGAAACTTCTCTCTCAAAAGATAGAAGAATATGAGCAAGTCTGTCAAGAGTTAGAAGGCCTCTGAAAGGATTTCCTCATACAAAGAGGGATCTATAAGGAGATGAGGGCTGAAAAGATGTGTTGGGAAGGACGATATGGAAAAATTGCCAAAGCCGAAGAAGATGATAAGAAGATAGTTTCGAACCTCTATAAGGAATACCGAATCTACAAAGACAAGCACGTAAAGCTTGCCTTCTTATCCAACAATCTCATTGAGGACATTCCGAGGAGCCTAAAAGATGCAGAAGCAACAATGGTTCCTCTCTCGAAAGATGTTCAAGACTTCCTCAAGCTCTGTAGGAAAATGGTTGATGGTTTTAGGGCAGAGATCCGCAAGCGCACTTAGGAGATTTTTGTCTTCCATTTTGTATTTGACATTTGGTTCAACAATTCCTTTCAGTATTTTCCCTTTGGTGTTTTGTTTCAAACTTTTGGAGTGTACTTCTCTTTGCAAAGATAGCTTAAATTAATAAAAGTACTTTTGTTTCTGTATTCAAATCGTGTATTTATTTTGGGATATTCACCAGTAAAAATTGAAAACCTGAAAAAATATACGAATAAAAAAAATCCAAGTGAATAAGACATTCAAAATAAAAATGTTAGCATATTCATACACATTTATCCACAACACAAACATCGCATTTCATACAAAAAAACTCATCATTTTCAAAATTTCTCTAGTTAAATCATTAGTAGAAAAGCACCGCATATCCGACCTTCATATCAAACCAGAGCTCATCAAAAGAAGGTGATGGAACAGATCGAACAAAATCAAGCCATTTTCCAAGAAGACTTAGAACAAGTGAAGGGTAGCATTGACTCAATTAAAGGAGATATGAGTTCACTCTTTCTCTCCTTGAAAAATATCATAGAAGGATAAGATCAGATTCCCAAGGTGGCTTTTCAAGAAATAGCCCAAACCGTTGGTACATCAAGCGGCCACCAACCGAGACGTGAGCCAGAATCTACTGTCGCTCAACAAGAAGTCAACTAGGCTCCCACTGAAGGTTTTGTCCCACCTCCTCCGAAGGTAGGGGCATCCCACTCAGTACAGATTTTGGTCAACAACGTGGATAACTATGTAGATCTACAGTATGAAGATCATGATTTAGAAGGTGTTACTCAAACACACCAACCAAAAAATGTTGAAAATCTTATGGCGCTTGATCATTTTAAAGCTCTTGAAGAAAGGATGAAGGCTGTAGAGAGCTACGACTCTTTCAATGTCGATGCTCTCGAAATGGGTCTAGTTCCAAATGTGGTGATCCCTCTAAAATTCAAAGTAACTGACTTTGGAAAATATAAGGGACTCACATGCCCAAGGAATCATCTACGCATGTACTTCCGAAAAATACATTCTTATGCTCAAGATCACAAGTTGGTGATCCATTGTTTCCAAGACAATTTGAGTGGGGCGTCTCTAGATCGGTATATGCAATTAGAGCGAGTCCATATCCAGACATGGGCAGATCTTGCCAAAACTTTCTTGAGACAATACAAGTACAACTTTGACATGGCTCCTAACCGCATGCAATTCCATAACTTATCTCAAAAGAAAGATGAGTCCTTCAAAGATTATGCTCAACGATGGAGAGAAATGGTGGCCCGTGTACAACCACGACTCATGGAGAAATAATTGGTCGATATGTTCATGAGTACGCTACAAGGCTTATATTATGACAAGATGGTAGGAAGTGTCTCTTCAGGATTATCATATTTGGTGACAATTGGTTAAAGATTTGAAGTAGGTGTGAAAGCGGCAAGATACAAGGAGCATCATCCAGTACTCCTTATAGTTCAAAGAAGCATGTTCCTAACTTCTCGAAGAAGAAGGAGGGATAAATTAATGATGTCGCATCACATCCGAAAGCACAACCGCCATTGGTAATCCACAGGAACAATAACATAATATGTTTGAAAGGCCTTCGAAAAGATTTGATCCTCTCCCTATGCCACACAGTCAGTTACTATAACACCTACTCAATACATCTTTGGTAGAGCTTAAGACATTAGCTCCCCCCCAATTGGGATACTCTTGCCAAAATATGATGCTAATGCAAGGTACGAATATCATGTCAACTCTCTAGGTCACACCATAGAAAAATATTGGGCCTTCAGACATAAGGTTCAAGATTTGTTGGACTCCCAAGAAATCACTTTTGACAAGCCTAATATTAATACGAACCCTATGCCTCCGCATGGCGGGCACCCTATGTATGCAATTGAGGTAATCACTGACTATGGGGCAGCTAAACGAGTAAAAAAACACATAGATCTCCTAAAGGAATATTTGTTTGAACATGGTTTCATTTTGGAACATAATGACGCTTTTGAGAAGACGTTATAGAAATTGGTGGATCAAGGGATTGTCTAATTTGGGCGATACCCTGAAGAAGAATATGTAGTTACGATCGATGGTAATACCAAGAAGCCATTTGTAACTCCTTGCCAAGGGCCGAGTCTTGCCAAGAAAAATCTTGTAATTCCTTGGGAAGAGTCAAGTACGACAAAAACACCAGTTGCGATACAACGCCAGACTCTGAGGATACCAGTGATTTCGAAGACTAAAATGGTGATTAGGGGGAAATCTCCCAATCCTTATGAAAGTGAAAAATCCATACCGTGGGGTTGTGATTCTACTATTTATGTCAATGGTTTAAACCAAGAATGTGAGCCATCAACAAGTCAGGGACCTACAATTACAAATATAGAAGGGACAGCGGGCTTAACCCGCAGTGGTCGAATCTATGGTCCTGAACAACAAAAGAAATATGATATTATGGTTAAGGATAAGGGAAAAGTTATGGTGGAGGCAAGTCAAGAACAAGAACCTCCAAACAAGAATTTTACCGACCAAGAGGCGAAAGAATTCTTGAAAATAATAAAGAAAAGTGACTATAGGGTGGTGGATCAGCTATACCAAACCCCGGCCAAAATTTCAATACTCTCGTTGCTTATCAATTCAGAAGCACATCAAGACTTTCTAATGAAGATCCTAAGTTCTGCTCATGTTGCAAAGGAGATTACAGTAAATCAGTTTCACAAAGTCGTAGCAAATCTAGCTTCTGGATTACACTTAGGCTTCAATGATAGCGAGTTTCCTCTACAAAGTAGATCTTACAACAAAGTGTTGTACCCCAAAATGTTCCCTCTCATATTATCAAGATTTTCCTCACAAGACTTCTTGGACTCCAGACAGGATTAGGGTTTGCTCAGCTCAAGACCTCACCTTGCACTGATGACTTGAAATTAGGGCTTGAGATTGAACAAGTATTTTTGGACCATCAATGCTTCATGTGACTTTCATACACCATCTTGGACCCCTAATATTGCTCATACCAAGTTTCAAGCCTTGATTCACATTTTTGCCCAGTCAATTGGACAGTTGACCTAAAAATTAGCTGTATTGGAGAAAAAGTCAATTGTGGCCAATTTACAGTCAAACCTCATAATTTTTTATCCACATCAATATTATAGACTCATATGAATCATTTGATCAAGTTTGGATCACAATTCCTCAAGAAATTTGATCAGATCATCAAAAGGGCAAAATGGTCAAAATTAGGGTTTTGATTGAGAAAGGGCAGTTTCTGATTTTTAACCTAGCCAATGGCCAATTGGGTTCAAGCATGGTTTCAAGGACTCAATAGAATCATCTTGACCTAATCACAAGGTTCAAAAGATCTCAAATGCATAGGATTGACAGATGAATTTTCCAGTCAACTAATCAAAAATCAACTGTACACTGAAAAGTCAAACTTTGACTTTTTTGGTCAAAATCAAGTGCCAAGGGTCATAATTCATCAAAACATGTCAAAATGTGAAACTTGTTGACCAAGAAACCTAAAATTGCAAATTAGGGTTTTCATTTGAAATTTTTCATAACTTAGAATTTTTTTCTAAGTTATGGAAATTTCTTATTTTTTCCCAACTTTCCACAACTTTTTCACCATGATGAAATTGGATTCAAAGAAAACGTCCAACATGAAATTTGTAGTCCTCCACAAAATATACAACTTTTATTCACAAAATTTTCACAAAGGATGCTTGGATCTCAAGTTATGATTTTCTGAATAGGGGTCTATAAACTTTTTAACTTAGTGAAAGTTTGCCCTAGTTTAGGCAGGTTTTTGACCTAACTTCATGGCAACTTTTCACCTAGTTACAAGAGGTATATAAAGTTTCATTTCAAAGATGGATTGTAGAGCATGTTATAAGCTTTCCAAAATGTCCAAGAACTCTCCAAGATCATTTATGGTTAGGGAGAATCGAAGAAGAGAAAATGGCAATTTATCACTTTTGTTCAAGGCATTTTCACAATGGTTCAAGTTGCAAATATGTCCTAGCATGCTTGTACTTGGTATTACAGGTCCTAATCCTTTCTACACTCCATAATTTAATGCTAACACAATGGATAATGGTTTTATTTTGATCTTTGAAGCATTGTACAAATAATATTCCAAAAATGGCATAAAGTTCATAATACCATTTTGATAAAGAAAAACTTTTACAACTTTGCTATCCTTGAGCATTGAACCTGATCATTTGTTGCAAACAAGATCCACAAACATCAGGCAAAGTACACCAACTCTATGCAGTCCATAAGCTAGCAAGTACAAGCTTTTGTATTGTCACTTCTAACTTTTCTTCAAAAGCAAGAAACTTGCAAAAGTCAATACAACTTGGGTATCTGATAAAGGCAAGGCTTGGATTCATTTCAAACAACTTTAGAACCTTGTAGCAAGCCTAAGCACGAATTCACAACATCCCAAACACTCTAAAACACCAAAATCACACTTTTTTGCCCAAACAGGGTATCATCTGCAGAGCACTTGCTAACTTGAAACTTGCTCATGTGTTTTGCCTTTCAACCCTTCAAACATCTTCCCTAAATCACACCTAAACTATCCAGGCCCTTGTCTTGCAACTGTAAGATCAGTTTCACACTTCACCATTTTCATTTTGCAAGGTTGCAGGTTGACTCGTGCAAAGAGTTTTATCCATCCACAAGACTAGCTAAGCATTGGAAAAGGTTGAGGGAACTTCAAGGAAGCTCACAAGATCTTCAGGCCTCACTCAAAGTTCCCATATTTCCATATCCAAACTCAACTGAACAAGATATTTCTCAAGTTTTTATCTCTCTATTTAGGCATCTTTAGGTCACGATTTGTGAAGCAAAAATGTAGTCCTTAACTTGCTTAAGCTGTACATATGCATAGTTTTTATTTATATTAAATTAGTAGTGAGAATTTGAAGCTTGAAGTTCATGAAAATTTTAGGTCAGAAATTAGGGGTGATAAAATTCTCCTTGATCTTTGAGTGTTAGGTCACAAACTTTATATCACTGGAATCGTGAGATCACGAGCTATATTTTTCATGTTACAAGTTTTTGATTTTATGCAAAGAATAGCAAGATACAGATTTGACTCAGGAACGTGTGTTTGATGTTGGCTGGAGGTCAGGGATGAAGCTGGCTGGGCCTGGCGCCTTGGGCTTGCTACTATTCACACCTTCATTTTACTTTTGCACCCCTTTGGCCCATTTTCTATATTTTGCATATTTTTCATTTCTTTTATGTTTATTGACTTTAATATTTTTTATGAACATTAAAAAATCCCAAAAATATTTTCTTAATTTTTTGAATTTTTTATTTTATTTTTATTATTTTTTCATATATAAAATAGTTTTATTTTAGTTAATGGAAATCATTTTATTAAAATAACTTATAAATAATTTATAAAAACATCATACATTTTTTTATTTTATTATTTTTCACATTTAAAATATTATTTTCATACATATTTCAATTTTTTAAACATTTTATACATATTATTATTATTTTTCTTGAATAAAAATGAATAATATAGAATATATTTTCTTTTAAACAAAAATTAGGGTTTTTCACCCTTTCAAAAATAATCACAATATTTTTTCTTATTTTAGAATAATTTATTTTCACACACATAAAAATAAATACAAAAACATTTTTGCATACATACATTTTATTGCATATTTAAATATTTGTTTATTTATTTATTGTACAATAAATTCATTTGGGTTGTAATAGTAAATTAGGGTTTTTTATTTTGAGCAATATCCCCCATTTAAAACTTGTATCCCCCCTCCCATAATATTGTTGTAATATCTTAGATTTACTTTACGCAATTTATCGCATTATATACATGTTTAGTAAATTAGGGTTTGTATGATAAGACAAAATCAAACAAATAGCATGACCTAATACAAGACAAAAATGCATGAAAAATGACAACACCTTGCACACAAGTACCCCTAGGTTTTCACCCACTTTGTTGCCTAAAAAATGACCATGGTATGCATGCTAGGTATCTTGGCAAAACAAAACAAAACAAAATATCATAGTCCCTCGATGACGCTATCAAAAGGTTGCCTAAACAAATGATCTTAGTCCCTCAAAATGCTAAAGATACTTGGCACCATTGCTATCATGGTCATACGATGACTCACGCTCGTCCCGTTTAAACATCCAAAGATAGGGTTGTCTACCAAAACAGTGGTAAAACAACAATGTCAAAGGAATAAAAATGTACAAGAAAGACTTTTGAGTAGGTAGATGCTTCTAGTTACTTGATCAATTTGCAAACAATCCTTATTATTTTCAAAAACACACACACATTTTCAAAACATTTCCAAATAACTTTCAAAACATTGAAACATTTTTCAAAAGACAAACATCTTTGTATACATTCTTACGAACGAGAATCATTACAAAGATTGCCTAAACAAAGGCCTCTTTTCAAAATGCTTTCAAAACCATACAAAGCACCATTTTAAACAATTGGAAAAGCAAAGCAAGTTGATCTAAACAAGTAACTAAGAGCCCATGGAAAACCATGGATGAAAAGGGTGCTAGCACATTCCCTTTTCATAATCTACCCCCCGAACTCAAAAACAATCTCAAAGGTCTTTCCTGTGCTTTTTTACCTTTCCTTTTGGATAAAATAAAAGTCGGTGGCGACTCTTGCTAAACCGAAACATTTGCGAACACAAACGCAAAACCTCAAGTCAGTTCTCCCACCATATCACACAAAGCATTGCATATTTATATTCAGATAGGAACGACCAACCTATCTAGGGTGCTCACAGATACGGGTTCCACCCTTAATGTACTACCAAAGGACAGTTTGATGAAGCTAACACTAGATGGTGTTCTCATCAGGCCAATTTCTACGATAGTTAAAGCTTTCGATGGTTCTCAAAGTTCAGTGTTTGGAGAAGTGGATGTTCCTGTAAAGATCAGTCTTCATATGTTGTACATTACCTTCTAGGTGATGTATATAGAACCAGCATATACATGCTTGCTCAGACGACCTAGGATCCATGCGGCAGGGGCTGTAACCTCAACCCTGCATCAAAAATTGAAGTTCCTCGTTGAAGGAAGATTGGTTATAATCGAAAGTGAAAAGGACATATTGGTAATCCACATAGACTCCTACAGATATATTAGTATGGATGAAGACTGCATAGCAACACCATTCCAAGTCTTAGAGGTTGCTTCAATGGTAACCCTACCTGTGGAGAAAATCAAGAAACCTATTATTACCTCATGGAAAGATTTACAAACAGCTGTGGAAGATCGTACCTCAAAAGGTTTGTGTAAACTTATGGAGATACCTGAGAAAAAAGATCATTTTAGTTTGGGCTACGAACCGTCAAAGGCTACTCTGAAAGGCAAGGGGTAATTTCCTCCCTATCCAGGAAACCTTCGTCAACAAAGGAGTGGAGCATGGTGGACAAGTAGCAATGATATCCAACATGAGCAACACCAAAGGAGCATATAACTTCATCCATGAATCGCTCCAAGCGAAGAACTTAAGAATTAGACAGTTGTGGAGATTCTAGAGATCTTTTTCTTTCCAAAGTAATTTTTATGTTTTTAAAAGAATCTATTTCACACCCAAGACATAGAGATAGCTTGTAAGATCCGCCCATTTATTTTCAAACAGTATTTTCAATTAATAAGAGTTGTGTTTTGCATTCAATTAAGATCCTTGTCTTTCTTTCGCGTTTCCCTTTCCTTTTCAAAAATGGCATTACTTTTCTTCATATGCATTTTTTCAAATTCACATACTAAGCTGCACCAAAACATGATAAAATATGTAGATTCACATCTAAACCCATCGATAATGTTACTGCTGCTACTCGATATAACTTTGATGCACCAATTAACCAAGCTGGAGTGAAAGATGAAGAAGATCTTGAACTCTCTGAAGAATTGGCGAGGGTATTAGAGCAAAAGGCCGATAATATACAATCATACCGATAATTTATTGAGATCACCAACCTTGGCACAGAAAAAGATCCAAAATAGATCAAGCTAGGGGCAACCTTGGAGGAAATCATCAAAGAAAGGCTGATCAAGCTTTTGCATGAGTACGTGGATATATTTTCCTGGTTTTACAAAGATATGTCAGGATTGGATACAAATATTATGGTGTACAGACTACCTCTCAAAGAAGGTTGTTCTTTAGTTAGACATAAGCTCAGAAGCACTCGTCCAGACATGAATGACAAGATTCGATAAGCTAGGTGGAAGTTGCATCTTATGCAAATATGACAAGACAAGTGGTTACTCGGTTTATTAAGCAGAATCTTATATGCAGATATGGAGTTCCTAGCATAATTATTACAGGAAATGGGCATAACCTAAACAACAAAATGATAAAGGAGTTATGCGATGATTTAAAAATTGAGCATCATAGCTCATCACCTTATCGAACCAAGATGAATGGGGCCGTTGAAGCTGCCAAAAAATATCAAGAAGATCATTCAGAAAATGGTGAAGACATATAAATATTAGCACGAAATTCTCCCCTTCGCTCTACATGGCTATCATACCTTCGTACGTACGTCAACAGGTGCAACTCATTTCTCTATCATATATGGCATGGAAGTTGTACTCCCTGTTGAAGTAGAGATTTCTTCACTACAAGTTCTAATGGAAACAAAGCTAGAAGAATTAGAGTGGGTTCAGGCATGACTTGATCAGATCAACCTTATTGAATAAAAATGCTTAACAGCTTTATGCCATGGCCAATTGTAGCAACAGCAGATGAAGAAGGCATTCGATAAAAAGGTTTATCCTCGAGTGTTCAAAGAAGGGGATTTGTTTCTCAAGAAGATTCTGATACCTCGTCTAGATTCACGTTGTAAATGGACACCTAACTACGAAGGTCCATATGTGGTTAAAACGACACTCTCGGGTGGAGCTCTTATCCTCACAATAATGGATGGGGAAGAACTACCACATTCGATGAACTTCAACGCAGTCAAAAAATACTATGTATAAAAGGCTCGCTAAGTCGAAACCTTAAATGGGCGACTTAGGCAAAAAGCGGCATCCCGGTGGACTGAAAACCCTAAAGGGAAATCCAGGAAAAAATTAGGGACATATAAGAAAAAATCATTATCCCGGTGGATTGAAAACCTAAAAGGGTGGTCTAAGAAAAAGTTAGGGGTCTTATTCAAAAAATGAACAAATTGACTGCAATTCGAGAATTCAATACCACGACCATAAAAGAGAATGATTTATCTAAATCATCTGGCTCAGAAGCAAAGGAGATTGGAGTTATCAAAGGATATTGGAGAAATAGCAATAGTAATTATCATTTTCATTTCCATTTTCAAATTTTGTTAAAACTTCCTGTAATTACCTCTTTTAAGGAATTGCATCTTGTACTCTCGCCTATTCAAATGCACTTTCATCAATAAAACAATTTAATTTTCAATCTTTTCAATTGTGTTTTTCTTTTTCGACTTGTTTGCAAAATACTACGAATATTTCTTGTAAATACCGCATTGAAATTATTTTGGGGATTTGACAAAACAAATAAAAGCATTTTATAAAAACATAAAAAGTCACTTTGATTAGAAAAACATCGAAGAAAATCCATGCCCACGTCCATGCCTATGCCTAAGCTTACAATATAACTATCAATATCTTGTTGACACTGTTCACTATGTCATATCAAAATTCAAATCAACTTGGAGGCACCGCGATGAAACAACATACAACGTTGGGGAGTCAGTGACTTAAGAAAATTTGTTGGTTTAAAAGGAGAAAAATATCAAAAGTGCTTACAAAACACTTGGTGCATGTACATATGAAACATTTGGTGCATATATAAAATAACACATTTGGGTATCATATAAGGCATTGTGCATATACATTGTGCATGGCATTTTCAAAACTGCTTGGGCCAAGAAGACTGTGACATATCTTTGTGCCTATTGTGGATTAGCTTATTTGAGAAAAACAAGAAAACACCTTGGTTGAGAGCAGACACAACCGGTAAACTTCAATTTATATCTTTAATTTAGTTATCTAAGATTCAATTATCAAAACACTTTTCAAACTTCTAATATGCATTATTTATCCCCTAGGATCTGATAAATATGCAAATTTGCGATATAGCTTACTATGTTAGTCTCGAAGCCTTAGTAAGTTATTTGTTCTCAAAAAGCGTGTTAGCTACCCCCTAGGTTGTGGTAGGTACACAAAAATCTGCGATATAGTTTATTATGTTAGTCTTTAAGCGATAATGAATTATCAAGCTTGTGTTATTTATCCTCTAAGTCATGATAAGTGCACAAATCTATGATATACCTTACTATGTTAGTCTTTAAGCGTCAGTAAGATGTTTTTTAACTCATATCATTTACTCCCTAGGTTGTAGTGGATGTACGAAATTTATGATATAACTTGTTGCATTAGTCTTGAAGCAGCAATAAGTTATTTATTTTCTGCGATATAGTTCATTGTGTTAGTCTCCAAGCGATAATGGATTATCAACTTTTTGTTATTTATCCCCTAGGTTGTGATGAGTAGACAAAATCTTCATTGTAAGCTTACTATGTTAGTCTCAAAGTGTTAGTAAGTAAATTTTCAAAATAGTGCTATTTACCCTCTAGGCCGTGGTAAATACATTCTAACTACGGTATAGCTTGTTGCATCAGTCTCAAAGCAGCAATAAGCAATATGTATCCAAACTTGTGTCATTTACCTCCCAGGTTATGGTAAAATATGAAAAATCTACAATTACATTTCTAGGTGTTGACAAGTCATCTACGCCACCGTGTCTAGGTCTATTATACTCTTTACCCGAGCATTGGTGAGTTAACTGTGTCATCCTTGCCTATTGTTTACTCTTGGGTATACTTTAAAGTTTATCCTTATCTAGTAGTCTTTTATGCCAAATTTTGAGGTCTTCCATTATTTAATAATCCTCTTATCCGAATGTGCGAGACCTTCGTATTCTAGCACACTTAATCAAAGAGCAATTAAATAAAGGCAGTTGTCATACTCCAAATTTACCACTCTAGTGTCAATAATCATATTATCTTTATTGGACATTTTGTTATTTATATTTTGGTGCTACTATACTTTTGTTACTAAATTTTTCTTTTTATATATATTGTTTAGATGTAATGGGGTTCAAATAATAGAAGGGGTGTGTGTTTTAAGTAAGGGCTCATTTTGTTCGGTTTAATCAAAATGGCCCATTTGGTTTTAAGGCCCATGAGTGGTTTTGTTAGGGGTTGACTGGAGTCAACCTTAAATCACTATATTTTTTAATTTATTTATCCATTTATTTTTTATAAGTATTAATTATTAAAATTATTATTAGAATTGCAATTTATATTATTAATATATTATTGATTTTTGAGAATTGATCGAAGTCAACTTCTAAATTTTTGTTACTCTTATTTAGTATTTATTGTTTTTATTCATCTAAAAATTGTTATTTTATTTATCATTTATTATTATTACCTTTTTTTATTATTTTTATCAATATTATTATTTTGAGTTGTGTTGAGCAAAGGTCAACGGAAGGTCTTGGAACCCTAATTGTTGCGGCGCGCAAGATGCCATCTTCTCCACTAAGGCAACCATAGCTCAAATCGAGAAATCAAATAAAGATCAAATACTACAAGAAATCGAATCAAATCTGGAAATCAAATTCGTTTTATTAACTAAAACGAATCAATACAACAACAGGTCCAAATACATTACATAATCACAAAATCTAAACTCTAATTACAATCTCAATCAAATCCTAATCTAACCTAAAAATCGAATCAATCAACAAATCTAAAATCTAATTTACAATCAAATCTCAATCTAACCCTAATTTGATTCAATCTTCAATCAATCTCAGATTGTAACAGAAATTGCACTAACATATTTCCTAATTCAACTCTAACCTAAGTGTTGTATCCCAAAAATTTCCCTCTCATTTTATTCAAAACATACTCCTAGAGGTTCTCAAATGCTCAAGGTTGACCAAGAATTGACTAGACATATTCTCCTCCTAAGCAATGGACTTCCAACTAAGGTTTCACTTTTCCCAAAGAAGTTCGGGTTTCGAAGGCCTCAAGTGATTTCCATGGCTCCTAATATATCCTCAAGAATGCTCATGCCAAGTTCCATGCCTTGCATCACAAGTTTGCTCAATCAATGGCTCAGATGACTGAAAATCAACTGTATTAGGTCAAAAGGTCAATTGTGGTCAATATATAGTCAAACTTCATGATTTTTGGTCAACATAAACATGTTGAAGTGATATTCATCATTTTTTAAAGGTTTTATAATGATTCCTCAAGGAATGCTCTCAAATCATCAAGAACCAAAACTTACTAAATTAGGGTTTCCTAGGAAAAGTCAACTGAACTTTGACAAGGCATAACTTTCACATGCTTCATCCATTTTTTTCCCCAACCAACGCTCATTTTGAAGAGAATCCAATTCTCTACAACTTTGTTTTTATTCTCAAATCCAAAGAATGCACCATTGGGAAGTAATGAGCCAATACATTACAGGTCTTTTTGAAAGTCAACCAAAAGGCATTTTTTGTCAAGACAATTTCCATCGAGATGAATTCTCCAAATACAAAAATGACCAAAAGAGTGATTTCAGGGGACATCTTGAGCTTTCCAAAAAGTCAGAGATCATATTCAAAAGATTAAATTTGAGCAATTTATGACCAGTGCAAATTGGGCAAATTGATGAAAATGCAAGAAGTCAACTTTGAGCAAAAAATGCATCTTTGAGTTAATGGACCTATTTTTGGGGGTTCAAGCATGTTTATGACATACTCAAGGACATCTAAACCTATTTATGCACTATTGTGATTTTATTTTTAATTTTTGGAATTTTTATTCATTTAAAATCAATAAAATCAAAACAAAGTGCAAGATGGGGGTGCAAGGCATGCAAGTTATTGTTTCCATCAAGATTGAGGCCCAAATAACTCATAATAAGCTGGAAAAATCGTGACAACCAAGAAAATATCATTAAGACAAGATTTTTCACAAATTTAGAAAGTTTTTCAAATGAATTTTAGAAATAAATCATGCACTCAATGCATTGGATTTTTGCTCATTTTGCTGACCAAAAATGATTCACTATATATACACAAGCCTCACACCTCAAAAGGATACGCGCGGCTACATCCAAAAACCCTAGCAAAATTCCAATTTTTTCTCAAACAAAGGTGAAACGTGTACCATCCGATCCAGCCATCCTTAATCTATTCCAAGTGTTTCATTACCACCCTGAGACTTCTAGGAGTTTATTTCAACCATTACTCAAGCCAAATCGTGCCCAGAACCACCTCTTCAAGTGTCACCGGTCAGGTATATTTTCGCAAGCTCAAATCATTTGATCATGCAATATAAATGGATTATTTGTACATATATGTGTTTATGCTGATCTTTGTGATTGTTTGTAACCATTACATGAGAGATTTAATGCAAGAATGAAGGTTTTCCATTGTTAGGGAAAAGCTTCAGTCAAGCTTCGTATCTCAGGATGCAGGCCATTTCAGGGCAAACCAGCCACGCCGTCGGATTCGCAAGGGCCTAATTAGTCTAGTAGGGTTGTTTCCATACTTTTTTTTATTAGATTACGCAGGTTTTGTTTTTTGGCCAACCGGAGATGGTAACCTAGTATTTTTCAAATTCATTCTTGCAGATCCAGTGTTACAGGGGCTAGCGCGTGTACCATGTGTTTCGTCATCATCACCATTGGATCCATCATAGCGCCAAATCAACGATCCAGATCCAGGCGCTCGTGATAGATCTCCCAAGGAGCAACACTACTAGATCATATGCAGGGGTTTGGGCTTGCTTTGGTTATGGGCATAGCAATTTCAGACGCATACCCCCTCATTTGCTTCGTACAACAGGCCCATTTTTCTATTTTTCTTTATTTTAGTCTTACTTTATTTAATTGTTCTTTTTTATATTATTTTTTAAAACCAATTTTATTTTTATGATAAAAATCAGAAAATCACAAAAAATGATATATTTAGGATTTTTTAATTAATTTAATTTTGGTGAATTAAAGTTAATTAATTTAATTATTTTGACTTATTTCATTAATTAAAATTAATTAGAACTAGATTTAAATTTCAAATCTTTTTCTCAATAAAATACCAAAAAAAAAAAATTTATTAAATAATTAGATTCTTTAGGGTTTCAACTTTATCCCCGCTTCAATCTTCGCGTATTCTTTAGTTTTTCTGTATTATTTTCCAAAATATTGTATATGCTCATGTTTTGTAATAGCTTTTAAATTAGGGTTTATTGACTGTCCGTATCCCCAAATTTTTATGGTTTGTACCCCCTTCCCGAAGCGATGTAATAGCGTAGGATGTTTCTTTCTACTTTATTGTTTTATTATTACCGTTAATTGCTTAGAATAATAGGATTGCATGGCAATACATCAAATAAATAATTAGAAAACCCTAATTGCAAGATAAATGAACTGAATTGAATCACGTGCACACTTCACTTCTAGGGTTAACCCCTCTTGTTGCCTCAGAAAAATAAATAGTCATGAATCTCGAACGTAGGAGATTTTAGCAGCGTTCCTTTGGTTATAAGATCATAAGTCCCTTGATTACCCTTTTGATGTTGCCTCGGTAAAAAATCTTAAAACCTTATGGTAATTGCTAAAGTATCTTTCGAGTGGTTTTCATGACTATACGTTGACCCTACGCCTGTCCCTCAATCATCCAATAATAGGGATTCCTTCCAACTAATGGTAGGATAGTGCTATCTAAAGGAAGAGGAAAATAACACGAAAGACTTTTTTAGTAAGGGTAGTTATTGTTAATCGCTTGCTCACAACTTAAAATATTTTCTTCTCACACCTCACACTTTCAAAAAACATTTTTCAAAACACTTTATCAACACTATTGAGGAATGATACAAGAGTTATCATAAAACAAATTGTCGTACTATTTGGCATTTCAAAAATTTTCAAAAATACACACATAAAGCAAATAAAGTGAGCAAGTGATTAAGAGTCTGTAGATAACTACGGATGAAAAGGATGCTAACACCTTCCCTTTTCATAACCTACCCCCCCCCCCCCGAACTCAAAAAATAATCTCGAAAGGTCTTTCCTTTTCTTTTCACCCTTTCCTTTGTTGGATAAAAGAAAAGTCGGTGGCGACTCTTGCTAAACCACAACATTTGCGACAAAAACGCAAAACCAGTAAAGTCAGTTCTCCCACCGTATTATAAAACTGGCGACTCTGATGGGGACTTGAACTAAAAAAGTGGGGTTACTTTAAGAGCTTAGGTCACACTTACTTGCTTTAAACTTTTTTCCTTGATTTCTTTATATTTAAGAGTTTTGTTTGGGTATTTTCTTGCAAAGATCCTACACCCAGATCGAGAAACACTTTTAGGTAAGTAGCAATAAATCATGGAGGATGTACAGTGTAGACCGATATAGATGATATGATAGCTATGTTAGCGTGATACTCTGGCTTGTACTAATGTTCCTTGAGTCAGTCAAGGATAACATTAGGCTTCCACATAGTGTCATTAAGCGCTAACTGACCTTTAGAACCTTAAATTGACTCATCTTACCCATTAGAAAGTAGTGAGATGGCCGACTTTGGTGTAGACTGAAGTTGGTTGATACTCGATGCTATACTCATTGAGATTGGACTTTAGGGATATTCCAGCCGCAATTCAGATGCTTGAGCTGAAATAATGCCTGAGAGAAAGATCAATGATATAAGATCCCTAGAACCTAGTTACTAATGCTAGGACAGGTCGAGCCAACTAAACTTCAAAAGGGTACTTACCTATAAACCTCATGCAACCCTTTAAACCTAAGGTCTTTGTGTGACTTGTTTGTGTTTGCTATTTTGTTTTAAGCATAAACATAACATCATGAACATCATAACATATCATTTGCACTAACCATTTCAAGGACCTGGGGATTTATCTCTTCTCTGTTTTGTAGGTTATGGATTTCGCTCGCAGAAATACCATCCGGATCAACTTCGTAGGAATTCCTTCCAAGCTTAGGGAATTGGTCTTAAAGGTTCCTAAAAGTTCCCAATTCAACAAAAGACGTGGTACTTGCTCAGTTTGCTTACTACCGGTTTTGACGAGGGTATGATGAGCATCCTATTCCAATTCTTTGATCCTAAACACCATTGCTTCATATTCCCTGATTATCAGCTGGTGCCCATGTTGGAAGAATTCTCTAAACTACTTGGAGTGCCTATATTGGAGCAGATACCCTTCACATGTTTAGAACAAGATCCAAAGTCTGAAGATGTTTCCACAGCCTTGCACTTGAGGCCATCTGACATTGAATCCAAGTGGGAAAGGAGAAGTGGGGTTAAAGGCTTTCTTGAAAAGTTTCTGATAGATAAAGCTTAGGTATTCCTAGACGCTATGAGTTTCCATGCTTTTGAGGATATCTTGGCCCTCCTGATCTATGGGTTGGTATTGTTCCCTAATCTAGACCAACTTATAGATGTGAGTGTCATCAAGATCTTCCTTACTCATAATCCAGTGTCTACATTGCTCGGGGATATCCTGAATTCTCTCCATACCCGTACTATGAAGAAACAAGGAACTCTTATGTGTTGTATACCTTGCTCTATAAGTGGTTTATTTCGCACCTTCCTCGATCGGTAATGAAGAATGAGCTAGGCTTAATATGGTATCAAAGGTTAATGTCTCTCTCACTCTGATATATATTAGTGTTCCCGCTCTTAAGAAGACATATCTATTATTGATCGCTACGGCGAATTTCCTAATATGCCACTCCTTGGCATTAGAGTAGGCATCACTTACAACCCTTCTTTAGCCTTATGTCAGTTTGGTTACATAGGAAGATACGGTCCCCGTGATATGCTCATCCAGGGTATTATGTTCGACTACGAAAATGATCTGCAAGGTTATCGTCAGAGGTTCATATGCGCTTGGGGTATGGTTAAGAAGAATGATGGTAAGACTTTAGGGCACAGGAATTCCATCCCTTTAGAACCTTACCTCAAATGGGTGTGAGCTCGTGCTCAAAGTCTTATGATGTCGTATCCCGCCATCTTACTGGTGATCTTAGAGCCTATTGTTCAAGGGAACGAGTTTTACATCATTCTTCATCTTGATATGCCAACAAACTTTGAAGAACTGCAAAGGTCTTGGATCCAGCTCAAGGAAGAACGAGACACCTTTGAGGCTCAATTCTATGCCAGTGAGAAGAAAGTGTTGGAATTGACAAAGCAGCTTCACGAGGAGCAGAGCCTTAATGCCTATATCAACACAAAAAGAAAGCGTCCATGGGAAACCTAGAAGTTTTAGAAGTTTTTAACTTTATTTCTTTGTAAACTTTTGTTTCATTTGAACTTACTAATAAAAAATATTTGTTTCTGTTTTGATTAAAAGAGTTTAAATCCCACGAGGTCCTTGAAAACATCGCATAAGCATGTCACGCATATCATTACATAAGCAGGTATTTCAAGACAGGTTTCTTATCTTTTCGTTGTTTATTTAAGCAAAAAGAAATGGATCTTGAACAAAACATTAAGGATCTTCAAGCACAGAACACTCAATTCCAACAGATGTTCATAGCTCTGGCTAAAGGACAGGAAGACCTGAAATCTCTCATCACTAAAGAGAAGAAGAAGAAGAAGAAGAAGAAGAAGAAGAAGAAGAAGAAGAAGGAAAATAAATAGATTGTCATCCTGAACATGGGGAGAAGATTTAAAGGACCGGCCAAGTGAGGTTTATAATTCGCAACCCCATAAAATGAAGGGGGTAATTAAGATGAGGATAACAAGAAGGTGAAAGAAGAAGATAATAGCCCGGGGACTGATGAAGAGGAAGCAGACTATTCTTAGGAACAATATCCTCCCACTGATGACAGGTATAAACAGCTAGAGGATCACCTCAATGCTATGGAGATCCAGAGGGTATCTGGTTTGGACTTTGAAGATCCAGGGTTGGTCTCAGGAGCGCTCATCCCACCAAAATTCAAAGTTCCCACTTTTGCAAAATATGACGGTGTTTCATGTCCCAAGCTTCATCTGAGGTTTTACGTCCGGAAGATCCAACCCCATACAGCTGATAGGAACTTATGGGTTCACTTATTTCATTAGAGTTTGTCAAGAACATAGTTAGAATGGTTCTATCAATTGGAAGGAACTAACATCCGCAATTGGGAAGATTTGGTTGCTGCTTTTTACAAGCAGTATCAATACAATACTGACCTCGCTCCAAACCCGCGTGCAACTCCAAGGCATGTCTATAGGTTCCAGTGAGGGTTTCAAAAATTATGCCCAAAAGTGGAGGGATCTTCCAGGTAGAGTCCAGCCTCCCCTATCTGATAGGGAGTTGGTAGATATGTTTATGGGTACCCTGAAAGGCCCATTTTTCAACCATTTGATTAGAAACTCTTCAGCCGGATTCATCGAGCTGATATTGACAGGAGAGCAAGTGGAAGCTGGTACCAAGAGTGGAAAAATCCAAGGGGCTACATCTTCAAGTACTATGAAGAAACCCTTCAATGGAAAGAGAGAGGTCAATGTTGCCTATGGTCAAATAAGTCATGGTAAAGTTGAACGCCTTCCAATGATAGGAGCTGTAATGATCTCCAACCCTACACCAGCTCAACGACAAAATAATCAACGCGGGAAGGATGCACCTAGAAGGCAATTCACCAGAATCAACATGTCATTGTCTCGGGCATTGCAGCATTTGGTGAAAGCTGACTTGGTCAATTTGAGGGATCCTTCTCAAGACCCAAACACTTCCTCTCCCTATTAAAATCCAAATGGACGTTGTGCTTACCACTCCAACAGTCCGGGGCATGATACGGATGATTGTTGGGCTCTAAAGAATAAAGTTTAAGACCGTATTGATTCAAAGGAGATTGAATTTGACCCTCCTAAGACTCCCAATGTAATAATTGCACTGATGCCCAAGCATAACAAGGGTATCAATGTTGTTGATGACGTACTGTTTATTTCTTCTGTGAACGAATTAACTACTCCTCTTCCAGTGATTAAGAAGAATCTCTTACGAGTCGGTTTATTTCCAGGTTGTAGTGAAGGTTCCTACCATTATGTGTCTTTGACCAATGGTTGTTTGTTGCTGAAGATAGGTGTTCAACGTCTAATAGATGACCGAAAAATCCTCTTTGAGAAGGTTCCCTCTACAAAAAGCTTATGTAAAGACGTATTAATTATTACCATTTTTAATAATCCTGCAAGGATCTCTTCCAAAGTTCCTTTAAGGATTACCGCCAACCCTAAAGCTGCTCCCCTGATCATCACCTCTCCGGGGCCAATACCATATTCCTCTGACAAGTTTGTTCCTTGGAATTATGGAGCTGATGTCTACTACCATGGTGTCAAGCAAGACCTATTGGCTATCAAGAATGAAGTTGTTGAAGATACTAATCCTAACATTGACACTATTGTTGGGACCAGTAAGGTTACCAGGAGCGGAAGGATTTTCTCTCCAGAAATCTCTCCAAAGATTGTTGCTACTTCTATTATTATCCCTGCTACTGAGTCAACTGAGGCTCAGGGAAAAGAAGTATTGAGTAAGACTGCCCGGACGGAGGAACTTAAAGAAGCCATTCCAGAGGCCTCCAAGCAAGAAATGGAGGAAATTTTGAAGATCATACAGAAAAGTGATTACAATATTGTGGAACAATTGGGGCAGACCCCTCAAAGATTTCAATGCTAGCTTTGTTGTTGTGCTTCAAGGCCCATGCCAAGGCTTTGGTGAAGTTTCTGAAGTCTTCTCATGTGCCACAAGAGACTTATGCCGACCAATTTGAGAATTGTGTTGCCAGTCTGAATATGGATAATGGACTGGGATTCTCCGATGCTAATCTAACCCCTGAGGGGGGAAAACATAACAAGGCATTACATGTCTCCATTGAATGCAGGGGAACTACTCTATCTTGTGTATTGGTTGACACCAGTTCATCTCTGAATGTCCTACCCAAAGGTGAATTAGACAGATTGGATTGTGAGGGGCTTACATTGAAACCTAGTAACATTGTGGTGAGGGATTTTGATGGTTCTAAAATAATGGTACATGGGGAGGTGGGCATCCCAATTAAAGTTGGTTCCAAAATATTTGACTCCACTTTCTACATGATGGACATTCGCCCGTCTTACTCCTTCTTACTTGGACGCCATTGGATTCATGGAGTCGGTGTTGTCACCTCCATATTACATCAGATGTTGAAATACCCTGTAAACGGACAGATTATTACGGTACGCGGTGAAGAAGAATATTTGGTAAGCCACCTAAATTCTTTTAGGTATTTCGAGATGGATAATGAATTCATTGAAATTCTCTGTTAGAATTTTGAAGAGGTTCCTCAATCGATCGTTGTCACCAAAGTTGCTATTGTTGTTCCAAAGATTACCAGGCCCCCAATGAAGATGGCTTCTCTGGAAGACGCCAAAGTTATAATTGAAGAAGGTTGGTGTACTATTTGGGGCCAACTCCCTGACATCTCCTATAAGTATGACAAATTTGGTTTGGGTTTCACTTCAGGAGCTCAAAAAGTTGTTCGTCGTGCTCGCGCCAGAGGACCCCTACTACGCATCAGCAATTATGGAGTTAATGTTATGGAGGATGCTGACAGTAACTGTGACATGGAGAGTTAGATCTTCCCTACTATCAACGGTGGACTCAATAATTGGACAACTAGAGACTTTGTGCCTATCTCTTTTATCCAGAAGTAATTGTTTTTTTTCTGTTTTGAGATATGTAATTTTTGAACAAATTAAACTCTAAGCCTTGTGTCTTACCCGGGGCACAATGGTCTATTTGTGAGGGTTATCATACTTCACTTTCATATGTCATTAATGAATCAATGGTCGTTTTGCATTCAAACTTTATGCTCTTTGTCTTTCTTTTTACTTTATTGGTCAAAGTAGCTATGTTCTCTTACACACACCAACATATCAAATTGCAAATCCACATCCACCCCGGATCCCATTGATAACAGTTCTGCTATTGCCAGTTATGACTTTGAAAATCCAATCTACCAAGCCGAGGATGAAGGTGAGGAAGATTGTGAAGTACCAGAAGAACTTGCTAGACTATTACAGCAAGAGGAAAGAGCAATACAGCCTCATGAAGAGTCGGTCGAAGCGGTAAACTTGGGCATTGAGGAGAATAAGAAGGAGGTCAAGATAGGTGCCAACTTGGAGGATGGTGTCAAAGAACATTTAATCCAGATTTTACGTGACTACGATGAGACATTTTCTTGGTCATACAAAGACATGTTAGGGCTTGATACTGATATTGTGGTTCATCGTCTGCCAACAAAAGAAGACTGCCCTCCAGTGAAGAAAAAGGTTTGTCGTATGTGTTCTGAGATGTCAGAAAAGATCAAGGTTGAAGTAATGAAACAGTTTAATGTCGGGTTTTTAGTTGTTACTTCCTACCCACAATGGGTTGCAAACTTGGTGCCAGTACCTAAGAAGGACAGTAAAGTACGTATGTGTGTGGATTATAGAGATTTGAATAGGGAAAGCCCCAATGATGACTTTCCACTTCCCCATATTGATGTTCTGGTTGACAACACCACACAGCATAAGATATTCTCCTTCATGGACGGTTTCTCTGGTTATAATCAAATAAAAATGGCGCCTGAAGACATGGAGAAAATAACTTTCTTCACACAGTGGGGCACTTTTTGCTACAAGGTTAGGCCATTTGGGTTGAAGAACACCGGGGCAACCTATTAGCATGCTATGGTAGCTTTGTTACATGATATGATCCACCACGAGATAGAGTTCTATGTTAACGATATGATATCCAGGTCTCATACTGAAGAAGAGCACCTTGATCACTCGCAAAACTGTTCGAAAGGCTGAAGAAGTACAAGTTAAGACTGAACTCGAACAAATGCACTTTTGGAATAAGATCTGGTAAGCTCCTAGGTTTTGTCATTAGTGGCAAAGGTATTGATGTAGATCCTACAAAGGTTAAATTTGTTCAAGAGATTCCAACTCCCTACACTTAGAAGGAGGTTAGAGGTTTCTTGGGATGTCTAAACTACATTTCCATATTCATTTCCCACCTAACTGCTACTTGTGAACCAATCTTCAAATTACTGAAGAAAGATCAAGTAGTGAAGTGGAATGGCGATTGCTAGATAGCCTTTGACAAAATCAAGGAATATATTCAAGAACCTCCAATTTTGATGCCACTGGTCGAAGGAAGACTTTTAATCATGTACTTAATAGTATTAGAAAATTCAATGAGGTGTGTGCTTGGGAAACATGACGAGTATGGTCGAAAAGAGCGTGCAATATACTACCTTAGCAAAAAGTTTACCGACTGTGAAATAAGATACTCACTTCTCGAGAAAACTTGTTGCGCTTTGGCATGGGCTAATCGCCGACTGACAGTATATGTTGAATCACACCACCTTATTGATATATAAAATGGATCCTATCAAATACATAATCGAGAAGCCTCCTCTCTCCGAAAGAATAGCAAGATGGAAAATGGTCCTGACCAAATATGACATTCAGTACACTACCCAAAAATAAATCAAAAGAAGTGCACTAGCTGGTCATTTGGCTCATCAGGCTATAGACGACTACCAATCAATGAATTTTGAGTTCCTGGACGAGAACATTGTGTTAGTAACTGACTATGAAGAACCTGGACCAGATGAAGGACCTAAAAAAGGATCCCGATTGACTATGGTCTTTGACAGAGCTTCCAATGCGCTCGGCAATGGCATTGGTGTTGTGATTATCTCCCTCAAAGGCTTCCATACATCCTTCACTGACAGACTGTGTTTTGAATGCACCAATAATATGGCCAAGTATGAAGCGTGCATTATGGGTATCAAGGCTACTATTGATATGAGGATCAAGTTCTTACAAGTATATGAAGATTCAACATTGGTTATCAGCCAAGTTAAGGGAGAATGGGACACAAAGCATCCTAATCTCATCCCTTATCTAGATCATATATTAACATTGATCCCATATTTTGAAGAGATTACCTTTGAACATGTTCCACAAGAAGAAAATCAGTTAGCGGACACATTAGCTACCATGTCATTCATGTTTAAGGTTATATTGGATAATGAAGCCCCTCAAATCACTATCGAAATATTAGACGAATTGGCACACTGTTATGAGATTGATATTAAGGGAGTAGATGAAAAGCCTTGGTTCCACGAGGTGAGAAGGTATCTCGAAGCCCAAGAATACCCTGAGGGAGCATATATAAATGACAATAAGTTTCTAAGAAGATTCACTACCAAGTTCTTCTTGGGTAACGGAATCTTATATAAGCACAACCATGATTCCACTTTACTTCGGTGTGTGGACAAGAGAGAAGCTGAGAAGATCATGGAGGATATGCATGAAGGTATATTTGGAACTCATTCTAGCAGGCATACAATGGCTAAAAGGATCCTGAGAGCAGGTTACTATTGGTCCATTATGGAAATAGATTATTATCATCACTCCCGAACTTGTCACAAATTCCAAATTTATGCTGACAAAGTACATGTGCCTTTGGTTCCTTTAAACGTCTTGACTGCTCCTTGGCCATTTGCAATATGGGGTATTGACATGATTGGACAAATTAGACCTACCGCTTCCAATGTACATCGCTTCATTCTCGTTGCCATTGATTACTTCACGAAGTGGGTCGAGGAAGCCTCATTTGCTTTTGTTACCAAGAGCGTTGTGGCTCGATTCATCAGACATAATCTTATTTGTTGGTATGGTATCCCAGAAAGAATTATCACAAATAATGGTACCAACCTCGATAATACTATAATTACCTAGCTCCGTACGCAATTTAAGATCCAGCACCATAACTCTTATCTTTATCGGCCGAAGATGAATGGCATTGTGGAGGCCGCCAATAAGAATATAAAGAAGATTATACATTAGATGACGGTAACATATAAATACTGGAACAAAATGTTACCGTTTGCTCTTCACAGTTATCGTACCTCAGTGCGCACGTCAATAGGGGAAACCCCTTTTTATCTCGTATACGGTATGGAAGTTGTTTTACCCGTCGAAGTCCAGATCCCTTCCCTGAGAATCATGAAGGATGCAGGTTTAAACAAAGACGAATGGATTCGCAATCGACTTGACCAATTGAACCTGATTGACGAGAAGAGGCTTGTGGCTATTTGTCATGGTCAGATGTACCAAAAACGAATGATCAAAGCTTTTAACAAGAATGTCAAGTGTCATGTATATCAGGTTGGTGACCTAGTAATCAAGCGCATCATCCTTCCACAAGGTGATCCCAGGGAAAGTGGACTCCACATATGAAGGACCATTTGTGATCAAGAGTATATTTTCCGGTGGAGCTATGATATTAACCACCATAGACGGTGACGACCTTCCGCACCCTGTAAACACGGACATAGTCAAAAGATACTATGCATGAAAAAAGACCCGCTAGGTTGACTGGCCTAGGCAGAAATAAGAGCATCCCGACGAACCAAAAGGGTTCGAGCAAAAATTAGGGATATATATATATATATATATATATATATATATATATATATATATATATATATATATATATATATATATATATATATATATATATATATATATATATATATATATATATATATATATATATGGAAAATCTGTACACCCGCCAAGTCGAAAACCTGAAAAGGCAGTTTGGGCAAAAAAGGGTATCCCGATGGACTGAAAACCCGAAAGGGCGGTCCAGGAAAAAATTAGGGATTTAAAAGCGTACAACTATGTCTCATTGGATCACCTTACAACCATACTTTTTATCAAGTTCGAACGGTATAGATTAATCCAGTTAACTTCTTCCAAATAGCAAAGAGATGAGACGCTCATAGATATGAAGGCAATAGCAGAATTGAAACCCAATGGGATTATTTCACCTAGTTGTTTTTCTTTGTGTACCACTTTGTATATTTCCAATTTTTACGACGACATTTCTCTTATTAGGATGTTCGTCTTCTTTGTACAAAAGCGCATGTTTATAGGCAGACTTTCCAAATTAATACAAAACTTATCTTTTAAAGTTCAAAACTATTTGTTTTTTATTTTTATTTTTTTGTTTGCAAAAATGTCCAGTGATTATTTTAAATGAACATATGCATTTGAATGTGATTGATGTTTACAAATGTATGCATAAAAACGGGAAAGACAGCTACTAAAGGCTCTAAGATTTGGGACAATGTCGAAAGTCATCTATGAATCCCCACAGAACAACCACCCCTAGAGAACTATCTTCATAAAATCCATCATCAGCAAGGATACATTCCTCAATAAAAAGGTTCAATTGTCCCCCTAGCATCTTGGAGAATTCCCCAGCATGGCCTATGGATTTCTTGGGTTCGCCAACAGAGTTTCATAAAACCCCAAGCAGTTTATAAAGCTTCATCCCCTAGTAGAGTTCATTTCTCTAGATACGGAAGTACATCCCCCAACGGAGTTTATTTCTCCAAATTAGTAAAATCTTCCAACATAACTCTTCTCTCCAGCAGGATTAATCAAGATAACCACCTCCAAAAGAGTAGCTACTCACATCAGAGATTTATTTGTATTCCATCTCTAGTCAAAGTGAATGTAATCCATCGGTTTCAAGAATCCTGACAGGTTATCAACCTCCCTTTAAGGCTTCTATCCTCAAGCAGAAATCAAAATCTCCAGCGGAATATCCTCAGACAGAAAGCGGGAATCCCCGGCGAATTTAACTTCAACAAATAGTGAGTAATTACACTCTTCATCTCTGACAGCAGTCATGGATTTTATTTGCCCCAGTTCAACAAAACTACAAAGAGCAACTGATACTCTCACATTCATACATCATTTACAAACGTCATAGCATATGCATACAAGACACATACAACACAATCTTATTTATTTTGAGAACATCATTCCGCAATGCATTTCATACATCATGACATTGCATATAGCTAACCCTTTACCTTTTCAGGAAAAGATCAATCAACAGACCAACATCATCAAACTAATGGTACGACTAGACAATCTTCTCAAAGACAACATCTTCTAGCTAAGCTTAGATCAAGCATCAGTCTATTCTGATACTTCTCCCAGTTAAAAACGAGTGTGGATATCTTTTGGCTCAATTTAAATCGACCAATGATTTATTATGATGCTTCTTCCAGATAAGAACAATCATAAATATCTGCTGGCTCGGATTAAATCAACCAAAGATTTATTCTGATACTTCTTCCAGTGGACCTTTTCCTGGCTCACATTAAATTGTCTGAAGATTTATTCTGATACTTTTTCCAGTTAAAGACAACAAAGACCTTTTCTGGCTCCAATTAAATCGACCAATGATTTATTCTGATACTTCTTCCAGATAAGAACAAGCATAAATATTTGCTGGCTCAGATTAAATCGACCAAAGATTTATTCTGATACTTCTTCCAGCGAACTTTCCTGGCTCAGATTAAATCAACCAAGTATTTATTCTGATACTTTCAGTTAAAGACAGTCGTAGATAGTCGTTGGCTCAGATTAAATCGACTAATGGTTTATTCTGATACTTCTTCCAGTGGATCTTTTTCTGGCTCAGATTAAATCGGTAAATGATTTATTCTGATACTTCTTCCAGATCAAATGAGTATAAATATCTTCTGGCTCAGATTAAATCGACTAATGTTTTATTCTGATACTTCTTCCAGTAGACCTTTTTTCTGGCTCAGATTAAATCGACTAAAGGTTTATTCTGATACTTTTCCAGTTAAAGACAAAAGAAACATTGACTGGCTCAGATTAAATCAACCAAGGATCTATTCTGATACTTCTTCCAGTCAAAGACATTTTCTGGCTCAAATAGAACCAACCATAGGTCTATTCTGATACTTTTCCAATCAAAGTCGAATGTATACATCTTCTAGCTCAGATAAAATCAACCGTAGATTTATTTTGATACTTCTTCCAGTTTAAAGTCAACAGTTACTTTGGATGGCATCTATAAGCGCATCTCTGAAGACTCTCATTCATCTCTCTGAATGGCATATTTTAAGCCCATTCAAGCATACCATCAACCGACAATGTTACTCCATGCACCGGCAAGCACAAGTTTTTGGGCACTCTAGTGTTCAATCATCTTCCACCTTTAGATCACGAAAGGAAGATAAGCCAATCTAAATCTTCAGGTTTAAGAAGATTGAATAGGGACAGCTGTTGTACCCCAAAATTTTCCCTCTCATTTTATTCAAAACATAGTCCTAGAGGTTCTAAAATGCTCAAGGTTGACCAAGAATTGACCAGACAAATTCTCCTCCTAAGAAATGGACTTCCAACTAAGGTTTAACTTTTCATGAAGAAGTTTTAGTTTCAAATGACTCAAGTAATTTCCATGGCTCCTAATATGTCCTCAAGGATTCTCGTGCCAAGTTTCATGTCTTGCATCACAAGTTTGCTAAGTCAATTGCTCAGATGACTGAAAATCAACTATAATAGGTCAAAAGGGCAACTATGGTTAACATACAGTCAAACTTCATGATTTTTGGTAAAAATCAACAAGTTGAAGTTATATTCATCATTTTATAAAGGGTTGATCATGATTCCTCAAGGAATGCTCTCAAATTATCAAGAACCAAAAGTTACTAAATTAGGGTTTCCTACGAAAAGTCAACTGAACTTTGACTAGGCATAACTTTCACATGCTTCATCCATTTTTGCCCCAACCAAAGCTCATTTTGAAGAGAATCAAATTCTCTACAACTTTGTTTTTATTCTAAAATCTAAAGAATTCATCATTGGAAAGATATGAGCCAATACGTTATAGGTCTTTTTGAAAGTTAACAAAAAGGCATTTTTTGTCAAGACAAGTTACATCAAGATAAATTCTCCAAATGAAAAAATGATCAAAAGAGGTATTTAGGGGACATACTGAGAATTCCAAAAAGTCCAAGATCATTTTTAAAATATGAAATTTGAACAAGTTATGACCAGTGCAAGTTGGGCAAATTGATAAAAATGCAAGAAGTCAACTTTGAGCAAAAATGCATCTTTGAGTTAATGGACCTATTTTTTGGGGTTCAAGCATATTTATGACCTACTCAAGGACCTCTAAACCTATTTATGCACTATTGTGATTTTATTTTTATTTTTTGGAAATTTTATTAATTTAAAATCATTAAAATCAAAACAAAGTGCAAGATAGGGGTGCAAGGCATGCAAGTTATTGTTTCCATCAAGATTGAGGCCCAAATAACTCATAATAAGCTGCCAAAATCATGACAACCAAGAAAATATCATTAAGACAATATTTTTCACAAATTTGGAAAGTTTTTCAAATGAATTTTAGAAACAAATTGTGCACTCAATGCATTGGATTTTTGCTCCTTTTGTTAACCTAAAATGATTCATTATATATACACAAGCCTCACACCTCAAAAGGATACGCGCGGCTGCATCCAAAAACCCTAGAAAAAATTCCAAATTTCATCAAAGAAAGGTGAAACTTGTATCATCTGATCCATCCATCCTTAATCTATTCGAGGTGTTTTATTACCACCCTGAGGCTTCCAGGAGTTAGTTTCAACCATTACTCAAGCCTTCAAGTGTCATCGGTCAGGTATATTTTCCATAGCTCAAATCATTTGATCATGCAATATAAATGGATTATTTGTACATATATGTGTTCATGCTGATCTTTGTGATTGTTTGTGACCATTACATGAGAGATTTAATGCAAGAATGAAGGTTTGCCATGGTTAGGGAAAAGCTTCAGTCAAGCTTCATATATCATGATACAAGCCATTTCAGGGTAAACCAGCCACTCCATTGGATTCGCAAGGGCCTAATTAGTCTAGTAGGGTTGCTTTCATACTTGTTTTCGTTAGATTTCGCAGGTTTTGTTTTTTGGCCAACTGTAGATGGTGACCGAAGCCATCGTCTGAGGTGGTTTGACTGGTCGGAGACCCTGCATGGAATAACGGAGTCCTCTGGTTGGTTTATTCAAATAGTAGGGGACCCACTTGGCACGCATGCGTTGTACAGTCAGCATTAAAGACTCGATTTGCATTATATATTTATGCTTGTGTTTATGTTAACGGAAGTAAAGTCGTCCCAACGGTAGTGGCAGTGCATGTTAAGGCGTTACTATGGACAAGGGAAGGGGTTTGATCCATGCCTCTTGCCTATTATTTTTATTATACATTCTTACGGATCCAGTATTACAAGGGCTAGCGCGCGTACCATGCATTCCGTCATCATCACCATTGGATCCATCATAGCGCCAGATCAATGATCCAAATCCAAACGCTCATGATAGATCTCCCAAGGAGCAGCACTATTGGGTCACACGCAGGGGTTTGGGCTTGCTCTGGTTATGGGCCTAGCAGTTTCAAACGCATATCCCTCCTCCCATTTGCTTCATACAACAGGCCCACTTTTTCTATTTTTCTTTATTTTAGTCTTACTTTTTTTTAATTGTTCTTTTTTATATTATTTTTTAAAACTAATTTTATTTTTATGATAAAAATCATAAAATCACAAAAAATGATAGATTTAGAAGTTTTTTAATTAATTTAATTTTGGTGAATTAAAGTTAATTAACTTAATTATTTTGACTTATTTCATTAATTAAAATTAATTAGAACTAGGTTTAAATTTCAAATCTTTTTCTCAATAAAATACCAAAAAAAAATATTTTATTAAATAATTAGACTCTTTAAGCTTTCAACTTAATCCTCGCTTCAACCTTCGCGTATTCTTTAGTTTTTCTGTATTATTTTCCAAATACTGTATCTGCTCTTGTAATAGCTTTTAAATTAGGGTTTATTGATTGTCCTTATCCCTAAACTTTTATGGTTTGTACCCCCTTCCCGAAGCGATGTAATAGCGTAGGATGTTTCTTTCTGCTTTATTGTTTTATTATTACCGTTAACTACTTAGAATAATAGGATTGCATGGCAAGACATCAAAGAAATAATTAGCAAACCTTAATTGCAAGATAAATGAACTGAATTGAATCACGTTCACACTTCACTTCTAGGGTTAACCCCTCATGTTTCCTCGGAAAAATAAATGGTCATGTCTCTCAAACGTAGGAGATTTTAGCAGTGTCCCTTTGGTTATAAGATCATAAGTCCCTCGATGACCCTTTCAAAGTTGCCTCGGTAAAAAATCTTAAAACCTTAGGGTAATTGCTAAAGTATCTTACGAGTGGTTTTTATGACTATACGATGACCCTACGCCTGTCCCTCAAACATCCAATAATAGGACTTCCTACCAACTAATGGTAGGATAGCGTTATCTAAAGAAAGAGGAAAATAACGCGAAAGACTTTTTGAGTAAAGGTAGTTACTGTTAATCGCTTGCTCACAACTTAAAACATTTTCTCTTCACACCTCTCACTTTCAAAAAAAAATTCAAAACACTTTATCAACACTCTTGAGGACTGATACAAGAGTTATCATAAAACAAATTATCGTACTATTTGTCATTTCAAAACTTTTCAAAAATACACACATAAAGCAAATAAAGTGAGCAAGCGATTAAGAGCCCGTAGATAACTACGGATGAAAATGGTGCTAACACCTTCCCTTTTCATAACCTACCCCCCGAACTCAGAAAATAATCTCGAAATGTCTTTCCTGTTCTTTTCACCCTTTCCTTTGTTGGATAAAATAAAAGTCGGTGGCGACTCTTTCTAAACTGCAACATTTGCGACGAAAACGCAAAACCAATAAAGTTAGTTCTCCCAATGTATTACACTAAGACTATAAATAAACCCAAAAACTAATGAGTAAGGGGAGAAAAAAGATTTGAGAAAAAGAGAAGGAGGGAGGAGATTTTGAGAACAAAAATTTGGGAGAAACCCTTGCTTATTGTTGCGTTTCCCTCATCCTGTGCTAAATCCCCTCGTCACTGAAGGATTAGAGTTTCATAACTAAAACCCTAACCCTTGCTGAAGCTAAGACTCCATTTCACCCGGTGTCGGCAAGCGAAAGAGAGGAAAGGTCAGAAGCAAAATTCATAGAAGATCAAAATTAATACGGTCAGTTTCATTACCATATGAGGTAAGCCTAAAAACATAGCTTAGAGTACATGGTTTTTGTTTGATTGATGTATTTGTGAATTCGGTTTGGATATGGACTTATGGGTTTCTGATGTGATTAGGTTTAGGTTAAACACATTAGGGTTAGGAGATTTGGGTTAGGGTTTGATGATTTTGGGGTTAGGGTTAGATAAGAAACATGTTAGGTTTAGGTGATTCAGTTAGGGTTAAGGAGGAGGGTTAAGGTTTAGATTGTTGTTGGGTTTAGGGTTCAAAGATTGTTGCATTTTTGGGTTCTAGGTTGAAGGACAGTTGAAAATTGTTCGGTTTCTGGAAATTAGTTGAAGGTTCACGGTGGTTTTGGGTTGCCTCACGGTGGCTTGGATGAAGATCTTCACCGACCTGGGTTTTAGATGAACCCAGACGGTGGCGTTGGTGGGAAATATGAGTTATGTGGTTGAAGCTCAACCAGGAACTGGTTTTTATGGTGGACAGAAGGTTGGCATAGAGCAGCCCATGGAAGCATCGTTGGCAAAGCGATTTTCGATCGTCGGAATCCTAAAGAGAAGGCAGGGCCTCTCTCTCTAGAATTATATAAGGGTTGTTTAGTTTTTGTGTTAAAGAGAGAAACAAATTGGAAAAATGAAGGCAATGGAGGAGAAGCGGATAATATAGCCTTTCTGTTCTCCATATTTTGTGTATAACATGCTCTCTCAGTCCAACATGGATCTCAGACGCTCGTCTGGAAGACTTTTAATAAATGCCCCAAGATTAACTCCTGAGGGTCTTTTGATTAAAATCAAACTCTCATCAACCTGTGTATCCATCATAACACGCTGCACCTCCCAGCAGTGTCAAACGGATCTCCTACGCTCACATACACCTTGTTCCTTAGTTAACTTTTGATCACACCTTTCTATTTGGATTACTCAAGATCAGTGATCCAGGATTAAATCTTGAGGGCCCTCTGATATTGATCAAACGTTTCCAGTCTGTGTACCTATCATAACACCATACACTCTCCTGCATCTTGTTCGAACGCACCCAAAATTTGTTATGGGCTTTCTCATCAACATTTTTTGCATTAAAAATATTTTTGCATTTAAATATTTTAATAAATAATATTGGAGTAATATTAAAAATATTTAGTGTTTTTAATAATAGGAAAATATTTATTTATTAATTATTTTCACATACAAACCATTTTTTCTACTTTATCAAACCTTTTATCATTCAAAGCTTATTTTTTATCATGCATCCAAGACAGTTAACCCGTCAAATACTAACTTTTTTTACTAACTTAATTTCAATTTCAACATTAGTTTCAAAAAGGATTGAGGATATATTTTTCATTAACTACGAACTACGTCTACGACTATGCTATTTTCAAACTTAGACAAGGTTCAAGGATTAATTTCAAACATTTCCATAATCCATAAAATAAAACTAACCAAACACATATGAACTACGAATTGGGACTCTGATTCCTCATAAGAGGATACGTAGGCACGCAGCTTAAAAACCAAGGTGAGTCCCCTAATTACAAAATTAAAACCCTTTTCCAAAATATGCAATAATATAACATTAACCATTAAATACCATTTTTACCCTTTGAACTAATAACGGAGCCCCTTGAGAACAAGGGAGATGAAGGGTGCCTAACACCTTCCTTTCGTCTAACAACTCACAAACTTATAATCTCTAAACATTTCAGGGTTATCCATTAGTCTCCCACCCTTAGGATAAAAATTAATGGTGGCAACTCTCCTATTTTTTTTCAGTTATGAGACTTCACAAAGAGCATCTGAAGAGAACTTCAGATTTAGAAGGCCTCTGACTAAATTATACTTATTTAGCTGAGAAATTCTTTTCATGCTAACATGGCCCAATTATCTATGTCATATCCATTGCTCTTCATTAATAGACATGAGGAATTTAACATTTTGATTCTTTAAATTATAAAGTCTAATTTTATAAATGTTATTCTTCTTCTTGCTATTGAAAAGAATGGAGCCATCTTTCTAACTAACAACTTTACAAGACTTTTGATCAAAGATTATATCATAACCATTGTCACTTAATTGACTTATGGACAATAAATTATGAATTAATCCATCAACAAGTAAAACATTAGTAATATAAGGGAGAAAAACATTACCAACTACTTCAGAGCTTATGATCTTCGCTTTATGATCACCTCTGAAACCCATAAAGTCTCCAGGCTTAAGTTTTAGGCTTTAGAATAATGCCTTCTTCCCATCATATTTCGTGAGCAACCAGAGTCCAGGTACCATGACTGGTGTTTTAAATTGGATTCTAAGGAGGTCTGCAACATATATTATCTTGTCCATAGGTACCCCACATCTTTTTGTGTCCTTTTTGGTTAGTTCTCCCATAGTTCTTAGTGAACTTGGGTTTCTGTGCAAAATAATCATGTTGTGTATGTGCATTAGAGAAACGATAATAAAGATCTTTTGGTTTTGCCTTTGGTTTTGAAATAGGTTTTTCTTTTGGCACATAACTAATACATCTTCTTCCATTTCGTCTAACTCCGTAGATCATTAAAGCAATTTTACTTCTATCTATGATTTTAGTCAGAAATGTCTAAAAAGATTTGTCATATTTTCTTATGACATTCTCAGAATCTATAGAAGCTTCTGAAATAATTTCTTCCTCATGTTTTGAACTCTGGATTTTAAAGGAAGAGTTATCATTCTTAAGAATAAAATTTTCTTCATTTAACATGGAGAATTCTTTCTTAAGCTTACTATGTGCTTCAGATTCAGATACATGAACTTCTTTCAGATCCTTGTATTTGTTCTAAAGCTTCTGATACTTTTCCAGAATTTTAGATAAGCAAGATTCTAATTTAGAACGAGATAGATCAAAAAATACCTCTTCAGTTTCAGATTCTGATTCTCATTGAGTCTTATCATCAAATGATTTTATGTCTGTTGTTGCACTCCAAAATTTTCCATTTGAGTTTCAACCACAGTTAGCTCAAGTCTCACACTCATTCATCTCCACATACATTTTCATCTGCATCACAATCATTCATAACATGTGTTCTCAAAGCATGGGATCACATTTTTCCTCAAGATTAGGGTTTTCAAGAGGAGAAGCTCATATCTCAAGATTTTGTATCATCATGATCATCATTCTTAAAGCATCATCAATTATTTGGTATCATCATTTTGGTTGGAGGAAATTAGGGTTTTTGGCCTTCATCAGAGAAAATCAGGAATTAGGGTTTTCTGGCTTGGAATTCAAGGTTGTTTAATTCAAAGTATCATCAACAACACCATCTCGTGGTCATCACATCATCTCAATTGCATCATGCTCACAAGATCTCATTCGTTATAGAGGATTTGCATTCATCTGAAGAAAAAGTCACCTGTAACACTAAAGTCAAACTTTGACTTTTTGGTCAAACAATGGTGTGTCAAGTCAATAATCATGGAAATATGATTGATGTCATCATTTAATCAAGAAATCAGGCAAGAAGAATCAAAATCATGAATTGGAGTCAAGAATTTTACTAATTGTAGTGAAATTCCATGTGTAAAATGTCATACTTTGTCAATGTGGTATGCTCCAATGCTCAAATTGAAGAGAATGATGTATTCTACAACTTTATCAATGTGGTATGATCTTCAAAAAGTGCATAAATTCATATATATATATATATATATATATATATATATATATATATATATATATATATATATATATATATAAGTCCATAAAGTCATTACCTAAAAATCCAACACACAGAGAAATTACTTAAGTGTATTTGACCTCAAAAAGTGACTGACTTTTATGGCCATTTTCACCAAGTTCCTGTTTGATTCAGCCAAAGTGGTCAACATGAAAGTTGAAGATCGTTCTGAGCTTTCCAAAATGTCCAAGAGCACATTTCTATCATGCTTGAGCTAGGAGATTCGAAGAGATGAATTTGGACATTTTCACTTGAATTATAGGACATTCATATGATAACCATAAGACCAAATCCTCATGCCATGCCTAGATATCTTGCTTTGGAGGCCTCTAAACCCATAAATCCTTCCAAAATCAGACGATTACACAAACTTTAAGGCCATTATCCAAGTGATTAAGGATTTACTCAAGAAAACTTGTCATTTAAGGGAAAAGATCACACTTCCATTCCCATAAAGCATGCTTTATACAATTGTGAACTCTCCTTTAGCCTCTCACTTGTTTCCTCTACACACACTCAACCTAAAAGACCATAGGAACATGTTTAAAGTGTCTAACCACTCTATGAGGCATGGTACTTTACATTAGAACTTTGATTTCTCAAGAAATCACAAGTTACATCTCAACTATGCCACAACTCCATGAATTGCAAACCTGATTAATCCTTTCCCTAAACCTTTTGCCTATAAATACAGAGATTGTTAGCAGTCCAAAACACCAATTGGCAAGCCCTCAAAAACCTCTCAAACTCTCCAAAACCAGAATTGGCCAAAAGCCACCATTCTTGAGCTTTGAAGTCCATTTCTTTGAAACTCATCCACCTTGCAACTTATGTCCAAACTAACTATCCATACACCTTATATACATTATATAGAGTTTATCCAAACACCAAACAACTCTTGTAACATCATCATCATCATCATCCAACTCAAAAAACCATGACTGGCAGTTGTACTTGGTCAGGGAGTTTTAGCTTGCTTCAAGGAAAATTAAGGGTTGGGATACACTCAGGGAGGTACCAGAAACCTTAAACAATCATCACTTTACTTCTAGAAGTATCAGAAGAGGCATTGGAATTTCTCCAACTTGGTAAAAATTTCAAACTTTGAACTCTTTACTTAAGCATTATTTTCATTCACATTCAAAAGAAAAAATGTAGATATCATGCCTCTGAAGCTAACCATGTCCTTAGTTTTCATTTAAATTGACTGTGTGATGAGAATTTTGCTTCTGAACCGTTAGGGTTTTATTTTGGTACTGGCAGAAATTCTCGTTAATCTTCGATTTATAGCTTAAATAAATTACACCATTGGATTCCTTGTTCAATTTTAAGCAACTTTCATGTTTAAAGTTTCTGAAATGGTTGAGAAATGAAGGTTTTACAAAATTCAAAAATGGTGGTGATGGTCTTGTCTGCGCGAAGAAGATCAAGTTTCATCTTCAAATTTTCAAAAAAGACTTTATTTTATATTTAATGGGTGGTGTTTCATAACCAGATGAAACTACCACCCTAGTGGTAAAGAAAGCATGCTTGTGACCTTAGGGACATGGGTTCGAGCCCCAATGGTACCCTTCTGTATATTTTTTCTTTTTAAACTCAATTTTCCACTTCATTTTTCACCATTTTCATTCAATTTCTTTTTGAAATCAAATTTAGTTTTCTTAAGCTAATTTTTTTCACACTCCTCATTTGTCACCTCTACTTTATGAATATTAAAAAATATCACAAAAATATTTTTTATTTCATCATTTTTTCAATTAAATCAAAGTGGATACTTTTTAGGGTTTTTAAAGGGGACTTTTGATGATCTTTTGATCAATTTCTCAATTTTGCTCACAAAGATTGATCTTACCATGATAGGTCTTTATCCTCATTTAATATCTTGACTCTTGAGTGAGCCTTTCATGATATCTTAAGCCATTTTAGGGTTTTGTCATTCAAAATTCAAACTAAATCATGAAACATGTTCAAAACTAAAAGTTATGCTCCATGACTTTCAATTGTGATTGTGATGCATACATTTGTTTCAAATATTCAATTCATCCATGTTTTCACAAACTTGTATTACTTTTGAATATATTTCCTTCATAAACTCTTTTAAATCATAAACCATAAAATATCAAAAACATGTTTTCAACTTTCACTCTTTTGTCACAACTTTTACCAAATAAAACTCATGGATTCTCATCCACTTGTATGATCATTGCTTGTGTGAATAACATGTTCCATTAAGTTTACTTGGTTCATTTTAAATCTTTGATTAAACTTGAATCAAGATAGACATTAGAATCTCAATCCAAGTATGACAACATTAGGGTAGAATTTTCCCCACAATCTCTTCCATAGGATCAATCTTTGCATGACAACATTAAGATCAAGCCTCCCCATTAGACTTTTCTTTTCCTTCTGCATTGCATCATTAAGACTAAAATCTTTTCTCATTCAAAAATCCAAAAACACTTAAAATGTTCAAAACCCTTTCAAAACTAAAGGTATGAAGGTTATGGGTGTCTCCTTGGATGAGGGTCCACTTAAAACCTTCTTCCTAACAAAAACACAAATCAAATCCAAATCATTTTTGCCTTAGGGCTTTTTCACTTTAAAAACTTTTCAAAAAGGACATGTTAACTCCTTTCTACACAAAATAATGATGCGTAGTCTCCAACGGTCGAGTGGCAACGTTACCTGTTAGAATGCAAATTTAACATCATACATAATAAACACACAACAAACAAAACATTTTTAAGAAGAACTACGGCGTTATGATTCCCTTGTGGATACATAGGCATGGAGTTTCAATTCTTAGGCAAACACACTAATAAAAACCTTTTCTTTTTCCCAATGAATTTATGCATGCATTTCCCTTTAGCAAGTAAGTTTTAGATATACACACCCATTGATTAAGATGACAAGAGTGGATCTGGTGGAGTACCACAGACGTTTGGGTGCTATTATCTTCCTCTTGCGTAATTCACTCCCCTGATATTTGGTGTGAGACCATGTTCTTTTCCCGATACCAAAGTTTTCTCTATATTTTCCTTTTCCTGTTACTTGGGATAAATAAAGTTAGTTGGAGACTCTGTTTGTTCCATCCGAAGTTATTTTTCGAGTAGCTTCACCTGCCATCATCGCCACATTTGCTTGCTCTTCCTCAAAGTCATCTTCTGATGATTCAAAATTGTTCTAGGTAGCCATCAGCCCTTTTTTCTTCCCTCTTAATACGTTCTTCTTGGGCTTTATTTTCTTATCTTGGGACATTCATTTTCGTAGTGACATGACTCCTTGCATTCAAAGCATGTAACGTCTTTGCTAGCACCTGACTTCTTCTATCCAAAAGTAGATTCAAAGCGACTACCTGTCCTTCTTGATCCTTAAAAATTGATTTGTATATACTTTAGAGTTGATTAACTCTTTTGGAGAGAAGAGAGAACTCATATTTTTCTTCATATTCCTCTTTCTCTTCAGCTTGAAAGGCTTTAGTCTTTTCACACTTTCCCCATAGATTTTAGAGCCGTATATTTTCCTTTCCTTTAAAGATCATACTCTTCAAGCTATATCCCATGACTTCTCAAAGAACTAACAAGTTCCTCAAGAGAGGTGTTATTAAGATCTTTAGATTGTTTCAGCACAGTTACCATAGGCCTCCGTCTTTTTGGTAAGCTTTTGGTAATCTTCTTAACATGATCTGGAAGAGTAACCTATGTTCAGAACCTTCAGTCCTGCAACTAGATTATGAAACCTTGAGAACATGTTCTCAACTATTTTATCATCCTCCATTTTGAAAGCTTCATACTTTGGTATCAAGGCAAGCACCTTTGTTTCTTTCACTTGAGCATTTACTTCATGATTTATCTTTAATGAGTCAAATATATGCTTAGATGTGTCTCTATTTGTGATCTTCTCATACTCATTGAATGATATAGCACTCAACAGAATGGTTCTAGATTTGTGATGATTTATATAGTCTTTCTTTTGTTGTTTAATCATCAATCTTCTTTCTAACTTATTACCACTAGCATCACCAGGATGTATGTAGCCATCAACTACCTTATCCTATAGATCCACATCAAGGACAAGAAAGAAACTCTCAATTCTCTATTTCTAGTAATCAAATTTTTCTCCATCAAAATTTGGGGGTTTGGCACTATAGTGATCTCTATTATTATTCACAGATGTTAGAGGGATTGCTGCCATTATGTTTCAAAAATCTGGATATTTCTCTGACACTGTGAAGTGTTTGATAAAAAATCAATATCAGAAACAGAGCTCTGATGCCAATTAAAGATTAAGAAAACACAAGAAATGGGGGGGGGGTGAATTGGGTTTCTAGAATGAAACTTTTTCGCTACCCAATACAACAAACAAATAATTTAGAATAAAAATAATGAACACTATTTTTATCCTAGTTCGTTGTTAACGAATCTACATCGAGTTCACCTGCCAAGGTGATTTCTCCTTCTTACAAGGACTTAATCCATTATAACCAAACTTGATAAAACCACAAAGACTTAATGGCAATGTCTTCTTGAGAAATTCTGACTATATCCTGGTCTCTCGAGGAATAACAACTGAAAAGTTTAGATACAAATATGTGTTATAAGAGTGCTTCTATGAAAGCAGATTTACACAAATTAAAATACAAAATTCAACACAAAAGTGTTTAAGAGCAAGTGTATGAACAAAAGTTCCTTGCTTGATGCTTTTTCTTGTCTCACAGAATTGCAGCGTTCTCGTTCTAGTAAAATTTATAATCAACTCATTATTGTTTCATTCTTGAAGGCTTCTTTATATAGGAAAAGAAATGATATGTTGAAGGGTGAAATGGAATTCCATAAATGCATAGTTGTATCCTTGCATAACAGTCAGATAAAATGGGAGACAAATTTGTACAATAGTATTGTCCTTTCTACATGAAATTAATCTAGTGGAAGGAATATTTGATCTTGTACTATGTATTATTTTCTCACGTAAAACCTTTTTGATCTTATCTTCTAACCTTCAGAGGCTTCAGAATGCATGTTGATGAAGCATGTTTAGAAGGATCAAAATCTGTATGAGAGTCTTCATAACCTTAACTTCAAAACCTGGTCTTCAAAATCTTCAGAACTTGGTCTTTAGAGTCTTTAGAACTAGGTCTTTAGAGTCTATAGAGTGCATAACTTTAGAGCTTGATAATCTTCAGAAGCTCCTTTATCAGAGTTATAGTCATAAGCTATTTGATAGAGTTCTTCATAAGCATTGTATTATGAGTGTTTCATACTTGACATACTTTTGAAAAGTGCACTTTGCATCTCCATAGAGTCAAATTTTGTTGAGTTCATAAACTGATGACGTCACATGTCACTTCTTCAGAGTCGGAACCTGCTAGCATTCAGCTACAAACTAGACAAAATCATTAGGGCACAAAATTGTTCTCTAAGAAACAATGTATTATTATCACCAAAACTTAAGGTTAGATGCAGAACCAAATCTTTTTCTTACATGGTGGAGCCTGGAGACGTCCATCTCGATTTGAGCTTTTACCTCAGGGAGAGGGATATGGATCCTCTACCTTTGGTTGGGGAATGATCCTCTGTGATGAGGAGCGCAGTTCAAAAGCATGGTCACATCTAGATAATTTCATGTACCTCATATGTAAGTATGATTCAAAGCATAACCGCATTTAATTAGACCGTGCCTTATTCCGATGAATATGATTCGAAGCATAACCGTGTCTAGATGGTTCCATGCAAAATTATTATAAGTGAGCTTCAAAGCATAAAAGGTCTGAGCTAAGCTCATGTCTCATTGTTACAATTCCAAAAAACGGGCACATCAAACCAAACTAATACTTCACTTATGCAAGCACTTTTCAATTATAGCCACATCTGACTGGCCTGACATCTCGCCAAGACAACGCATACATCTTAACGTGACATGCTCATGAATAAAGAAGCCAAACATGGCCTTCCAAAGGACTTTAGATTATTTACACTTTAAAAAAATATTATTTATGGCTCTTTTTAGTAGACAAACTATAGGGCTCAAAAGAAAACCATGGCTCTCTGCGGCTCTCAGCAGGTTGAAAACTACGAATAAAGAGAGAGAGATATGAAACCAAAAAGAACAAGCACGTAGAGAGTAATTATATACATAACTATAAATACTATTTAAAAGTTGTGATACTGTGGCAGAACCGACTGTTATACTGGTTTTGCATTTTGTATTCGCAAATATGCAGTAAGCAAGAGTCGCCACCGTCTTTTCTTTTATCCAACAAAGGAAAGGGTGAAAAGAACAGAAAAAGACATTTTCGAGAGTTTTCTGAGTAAGGGGGTAGATTATGGAAAGGGAAGGTGTTAGCACCCTTTCCATCCGTGGTTTTCCACGGGCTCTTAAAGGTTTACTCATTTTTAAAATACCTTTGTGCTTTATGTTTGAAAATGTTTTGAAAATGCCTTAGTACATTTCTCGGGATAGTGGAGAAAGTATACAAAGTGTTTTGAAATATATTTTTAAAATTAGTTTTTGTGTAAGTGCAAAATGTTTGAGCAAAATTCTAACAGCTATCTACTTTTATACTCGAAAAGGGTCGTTCTTTTCCTCGTTACCTTTAGACAGTGTTATCCTACTATTAGTGAGTAGGTAGCCCTATCGTTGGATGTTTGAGGGACAATCAAAAGGGACTTTACGTCACGAAGGTAACTTGGACAAGAAATTTTAGTAATTGTCCTAAAGTTCTAAGATCACTTTTAATCGAGGCAACATCGAGAGGGTCATTGAGGGACTTGTGATCTTTCAAACTAGAGGACAACCACTAAAGCTTCTCACGTTTCGAGAATTGTGATTGTTTTCTGAAGGCAACCGAAGTGGGGTACCCTAGAGGTACGCATGTGCAATTGATTTACTTAAAGTATTTATCTTGTGTTATTAGGTTTGCTAACGTTTGATTATTAGTATTTTCATACACGCCTAGTTACTAACAGTTAATATGTACAGAATAAAGTAGTAAATATGCGGGAAATAAAATGCGGAAAAATAAATCCTAAACTATTACACGGCTTTGGGAGAGATACAATATAAGTGTAAGAAGTAAAGTGCGGAATTTTAAATCTAAAATTATTACATCCATGAGCAGTTATAATATTTACATAAAATGCTAGAATAAAAATAAACGCGCGCGAAATTGGAAATAACGTCTAAAAATATCCTAAGAAATAAAAATCTTTTTGTTTTGTTTTTATCATGAAAAGAAAATTAAATCTAAATTAATTCCTAGATTCTAATTTGTTTTAAGTTAAGAAAATGGTTAAAATTTAATTAATCAATTAATTAAGAAAATAATTATTTAATTAAAATGTCTAAGCCTAATTTTTGTGATTTTTTTATTTAATGTCAAAGTAAAAAAAGATCAATAAAGAAATAACAAAAAAAGAACAACAATAAAATATGAAGCAATAAATGGATCCTTCGATCTCGGGGGAATCATGGCTTCGATTCAAATTAAAAGGTTGCCTTCGATTCTGAGGAAGGCGACTTTCGACCAGGGAAAAAGGTAGCCTTCGATCCAAGGGAGAATGTCTGTCCTTTGACCCAGGGAGAGATACTTGTCTTTCGACCCAGGGGATGAAGATGTCTTCTTCGATCCAGGGGAGGAAGTTATTCCTTTCGATCTGGGGAAGGAAGGAATTCTCAATCTAGACATACAAGACAAATATTAGAAGAAAAAAATGACATGGGTGTCGAACCCAGGTCCTTCGATCCTGTGTGCATTGGTTTATTTAGGCCAGATCTGCAGTATGGGCGTGGGAGGAAAAGGAAAACAAAATTTAGACCTGGAGTTGAACTAAGGTCCTTAGCTCTGAATACGAATCAAACAGAGTTACATGATATCATGAGCGTAAATCAAACAGTGAACAAACATTAATACATTGTGAAATCATAAACATGAATTTGTAAGTTTACCAACAATGGGAGCATTCGATTTGGCACTTCTGGGAATTTGTTGGCTAGTGCTTGGGAATGATCCCTGCAGACTTTAGGGAGTGATTGGGAACGTTGCTGAAAGTTCCTTCAATTGGGATTACTTATGAGAATTTTGATGTGTGTGTGTGTAATCTCTTCGTGTGCAATGTGTGATCCTGTGATACAGTACGTGTGCATTCGCCCCCTGGATTTGTTCTCTTTTTTTCGTCGTTTGTCACTGTGTCCTTGGCCTCGTATTTATTGGAGTGTGAGGGTGCATGAAAATGGAAAGGGACAGCCATTTAACCAGACCTTTAAAGCCATGAGACAAGAATCAAACATATTAAAATATTTCCCTTTTGAGATATCCATGCTTCTTTTAAAATTTTGGATGAACCTGGACACCTTTTGACTTTCGAATGCCATCAGGCTATGCCCTTCGATTGACCTTAAGTTGCCTCCTTCGAATGGACTTCTTATGTACCCTTCGAATGGGCCTTCTGAATGCTTCTTCAAATGGACCTTTACAGGTTCTTCGAATGGGTCATTTACATGTTATTCGAACGGACCTCTTTCCTGGTGTGCTGAAAAGTTGAGGGGCCTTTGCCTTTGTGAATCGAAACAAACTTGTAGGATATTCTTTCCTTGTAAATCGAAGGCAAGCCTGAAGTAGTTAATGCATAGTCGAAGCATTATGAAATTGACTTGATCGAAGGGGGTCCAGCGGTCAATCGAAGACTTGTGGACCAAAGCTTGATCGAAGGGTGCCAATCACCTAATCTAAGCTTACTAATCAAATCCTGGTCGAAGAGTTCCAAATGCCCAATCGAAGACTGGTGAGTCAAGCTTATATCAAAAGATTTTGGATACCCAATCGAAGACTTTGCCCAGATGCTAATCGAAAGACACTTTGTTCAGCTTCAAAAACTTTATTTTCTTTAGGAAAGTGTTTGCGACCAACCATGTAAGGGAAGACCGTGGAAAACATGAGAGGGAAAATTTTGGGGTACAACTGTTGCCCTTGTTCAATTTTCTTGGACCTGAGGATGTAGATTGGCTTATCTGCCTTTCATGATCTGACGGTAGAAGATGATTGAACACTAGAGTGCCCAGAAATTTGCACTCGTCTAAAGTGATATTGTTGGTGAATAATATCGGGAATGGGCTTACAAATGCCATTTGTAAAAGATGACAGAAGACTGTCAGAGATGGGCTTAAAGATGCCATCCACAACACATAACGGAGAGTCGTCGGAGATGGGCTTAGAGATTCCATCCAAAGCAGATGTTGACTTCATAAGAAATCGCTTTGTGGGGATTCCTATTCCTGTTGTCTGAGGAGGAGTCCACTGGGGGATATTGATTTCTATTGTTTTCTTGTTTGAGGAAAACTCTGTGGGGAATAAAGTCTAGGAACTTCAGTTGTCCATGGCTCTACTGAGGGGTTATCTCTGGATTGGAGAGATGAAAGTTTACTATTTTCTGGTTGAAATCCAGGCTTCGCAGTAATTTGCTGGGGAGAATGAAATTAGCTGCTATCTGGAAATGTATGAGAAGGAACCTGGGTAGGGTTGCCTCAGGATGAGTCCGTGTAAAACTGCATCTGGAAATTGTAAGAAGGAACCTGGGTAGGGTTGCCTCCGGATGAGTCCATGTAAAACTGTATTTGGATATTGTGAGAAGGAACCTGGGTAGGGTTGCTTTAGGATAAGTCAGTGTAAAAATGCATCTGGAAGTTCAATAGAAGGAACCTGGGTAGGGTTGCCTCAGGATGAGTCCATGTAAAATTGCATCTGGAAATTCAAGAGAAGGAACCTGGGTAGGGTTGCCTCAGGATGAGTCCGTGTAAAACTGCATCTGGAGATTGTGAGAAGGAGCCTGGGTAGGTTTGCTTCAGGATGAGTCAGTGTAAAACTTCATAAGGAGGGAGAAGGAACCCGTGTAAGATTGCTTCAGGAAGAGCCCATATAAAGCTGTATTTGGAAGTCAGAAGAAACTCGTGTAAGATTGCTTCATGATGAGCCCGTGTAAAGTTGTATTTGGAAGTCAGAAGAAACCCGTGTAAGATTGCTTCATGATGAGCCCGTGTAAAGCTGTATTTGAAAGTCAGAAGAAACTTGTGTAAGATTGCTTCATGTTGAGCCCGTGTAAATCTGTATTTAGAAGTCAGAAGAAACCCATGTAAGATTGCTTCATGTTGAGCCCGTGTAAAGTCTGTTTTGTTTCAGGAGCTAATCCTGGACCTGTTGAAAATTGTTGATGATAAATATTTGTTGATTGATCTTTCCTGAAAAGGTAAAGTGTTAGTTGTATGCAATGTCATGATGTATGAAATGCATTGTGTAACGGTGTTCTCAAAATAAATGAGATTGGTATGTATGCATTTGTACTGCGGATGCTATTATGTTTATAGAATGATGTATGAATGCAATGTGTGAATGTATCAGTTATTCTATTACAGCGCTGTTGAATTAGGGAAAATAAATCCCTGATTGCAGCTGGCGATGAAGAATGTAGGTCTTAATATTTTGTTGAAGCTGAACTGCTGGGAGATGATCTTCCGTTGTTAGAGAAATAAACTCTGTTGGGGAAGGCAAACTCGATGCACTGCCTGAGGATTTTGTGAAATCCTATTGGGGAATCCTGAGAAATTTGAAGACTTTACTAGGGAAAACCTGATGTCAAAGCAGTAGTTGGAAATTCATGTTCTGCCGGGGATACAAGAACATCTGACATCACTAGGTTATAAGTTGAGGATATGGCAGCGACTTTTTAGTAAGATGCCCCTGCCTTTGTACCTGCTGGAGAAAGTACCTGCGGAGACTTTGTGGATGGTTTGAGTGTCATCCTAACTCCTGGGGTGCTTGGTAAATGCTGATCAGGATGATAAGTCTTCTACTGATAAACCAATGATAAGATGATGGGATATAGTCGTACGTTTTTAATCCCTAACTTTTTCCTGGACTGCCCTTTCGGGTTTTCAGTCCACCGGGATACCCTTTTTTGCTCAAGCCACCTTTTCAGGTTTTCGACTTGTCGGGTGTACAATTTTTTTATATATATCCCTAATTTTTGCCCGAACTCTTTTGGTTCGCCGAGATGCTCTTAATTTTGCCTAGGCCTGTCAACCTAGCGGTTCTTTTACACGCGTAGTATTTTATGACTATGTCCTCGCTCATAAGATATGGAGATTTGTCACCGTCTATGACAACAAGTGTTGTAGAAATGCCAGAAAATGTTTATGTGATCGCATGTGCCCTTTCATATGTGGGAGCCTGTGTGGGGCTGCTTCAGAATGAATCTGGTGCACCTGATGTTTGATCAAGTTTTTGATAGTCTTGAATTTCCTAGATATCTTTTCTAAGAACCATCATGGAAGCATTCGAAGACATGATACTTACACCATCTGATACTACTGGCACAGACAAGCAATTTTGTGGTACCAAAGATTCAAATTTCACAGTGATTTTCTATTGGAATCCTCGATCAATGTAACAGCCCCCGAGTGATTCAGATGGAGATCTGCCCCTGGCTATTCAGCATTTTTGGAGAGATTCTTTGCATATTAGCTTGACTTCCCCAGATTAATTAGACACCATGTCATGCCCCTTGATTTTGAAAGGCTTGTTATTGGGAATGTTTTTTCCGTCTGAGGTGATTCTGTCCATTGAGGGGGTCTTCGTTCATTGAATATTCGTTGTGTGAATTTCTCTGCCATTTGAACAATTAACCATATGCAAACAATGTCATTTAAAGAATACAAAGCTTATGTATGCCTTGAATTTTTTTGAGAATGCATTTTTTGTAGTAAAACAAAATTTGCAAGAATGTGATATCAAACTCATGATTTATAGCAAACCTTACAGGAGTCAGGATACCTTTGTAACAGTATGCTCTCGAACTAACCCATGCTTCATCTAGGACTTTTAAGGGTTGTAATGTAGCATGGTTCACGAATTAAGAAACAAAGGATAAAGGCTCAAAATTTATTTGTACCCACTCGTTCTTCGTGATGTTCTTTAGTCCTATGCTCAGTTAATTGTGCATTTCGAATCCCAGTTGAGTTCTGGAATGTTGGCCCCGATATTCCGGTGATGGTTCAAAAATTGAACATTTTTTTGAGAAGGGAGTCAATTTTATAACCTTTTCCTTTTTGTTGAGGATTTGTAGGACCTATTTTTTTTATTTTGTTATTCCTACTTTTGCCTGAACTATTTCTTTTGTGATTACAGCCAGCGGGATGCCCCAATTTTTTTCTTAAGTCTCCTTCATAGGTTTTGACTTAATGGGCTTTTATTTTGAGAGATAATGACTGCTTGTTCTTAATTATTATATGGAACCATCACCATCTTTTGGAGAGCATCTTCTACACTATTTGTCGTGTATGAAGGGAAAGCTTGTGACTGAATACACATTTGAATTAACTGAGAAAACTACCCTGCCCTAGGTTATGGTTAAGGGTTTTAATATGTGTGAAAAGAAAAACTCCTACTTCTTAGGCTCAAAGGGGTTTACTAGGGATTATCTTCCTTATAACTCCACTGTTTAGGATTTGAAACAATGCATGTACATCATCAGCAGGGTCTATTCAAAAGCATATTGTAGAGATTGTGGTATCGTTCTCGTCATCCTCCCTCTAAAGGCTTAGAGATTTTAATCAAGAGTTGAATATCACAAAAAGGAAGTAAGAAAGCAGTTTAAGCATAATGAAAATAAATTAATTCAAGACAAACATGTGCAATGCATTAATGAAATAACAAAGTTTGACATGACAATAATTGTTTGAACAAACAAAGAAAATACAACTTTTGAATTCAAATGGACAAAAATGCTCTCAATCCTGGCCATGATTTGGCATGGGAGCAATGATCACGTTGGGAGTCTCAGGAGGGTCGAACTAAATCTCCTTGGCATCAATCATATTTTGAATCTTGTATTTCAGTGCCCAAAAATCGTTAGTATCGTGCCCGGGATTTCCAGAATGATAGGCACACCTTGCATCAGGATTGTAGTTAGGAGAAGAAGTCTTAGGGTTTGGATGAGGTCCTATCAACGTAATCAAATTCATCCTCAACATATGTTGTAATGCTTGAGACAACGGCATGTTGATCTTGGTAAATTGTCTCTTAGGCTCGTCTTGCCTTCGCTTATTACCCTGTTGTTGTGGTTGTTGCACGCGTGCCGAATTAGAGACCAGCATTGCCCCTACAAATTGGTGGTAGTCGACCTTATTACGACCCTTTTGGCCATACACAGCATTAGCTTCCCTCTTACCAGCAAATGGCTTCTTCTTAGCATTAGAAGATGCAGCCATCGGGATCTTTCCACTCTTGATACCACTTTCGATCCTTTCTCTAGTCATAACCATCTCTGTGAACCCGGATGAGGAACTCCCAATCAGCAGATTAAAGAACGGGCCTGTCATAGTTCCCATGAACATGTCTACCATTTCCCGATCATTAAGAGAAGGTTGTACCCTGCCAGCTAGATCCCTCCATTTCTATATTCCTTGAAGCCTTCGCTAGAACCCATAGACATGCTTTAAAGTTGTGTACAAGTTGGAGCGAGATCAGCATTGTATTGGTACTGCTTGTAGAAAGCAGCAGCCAAGTCTTCCAAGGTATGAATGTCTGTTATTTCTAGCGGATAGAACCACTCCAGTTGCGTGCCAGCTAAACTTTCTTGGAAGAAATGGACCCATAACTTCTGGTCAGTAGTGTGAGGCTGGATCTTTCTGACATATGATCTCAAGTGAAGTTTAGGACAAGAGACCCTGTCATATTTGGCGAACGTGGGAGCCTTGAATTTTAGTGGGATGATCAGGCCAGAAACCAGCCCTAATTCTTCAAAGTCCAAGCCAAGTATCTGCTGAATCTCCATAGCATTGATACGATTCTGCAGCTGTTTGTATTTATCATCAACAGGAGGATATTTCTCCTTAAAATAATCAGCTTCGTCTTCATCAGCCTCTGGGTTACTATCTTCTTCATGATTATCCCCCTTATTTGATGGAATTGAAAGATCTAGAGCTCCTTTAACCGGTCCTCTGAGTCTTCTTCCCATATTCAGGATGCCAGCCTATTTCTTTGCCTTCTTCTTCTTCTCTTTGACAACGAGAGCTTTCAGTTCTTCCTTCCCCAGGGCCAAAGCCATAAACATTTGTTGGAACTGAGCGTTTTGAGCTTGAAGGTCTTTTACTGTTTGTTCAAGGGCCATTTCTTTTGCTGAACTAAACAACGAAAAGATGAGAAACCTGTACTAGAAGACCTGTTATGAAATGGCATGCATGCAATGTTTTCAAGGATCTCGCAGGGTAAACAAGAAAATGTCAGAAGTTGAAATTTGCAGCTTTGATTGAAGAACTTCGTATCATTGAGTGTCCTTCAACGAGAGTCAAGCTCACCATATCAAGTGGGTCATATCCCCTGACTCAAGTTGTGACTTTGTTCTTTTGACAGCATTGGCTAGAGGAAAATAAATCCCATTGCCCCTTGCTAGACGTCTGGTTCATCATGACCTGCACCACAGACCCTTGAGATCCTTGAAATTGTTAAGTAAATGATGTGGCATGATATTACGATGTGTATGCTATGCGTTAAGCAAAAGTGTAAGGTGATGAAGACAAGTGAACTTGCAAGAGATCTAAGTTAATGAATATAAACAAATCCTGCAAGGAAATCATGTTGTTAGATAATGAAAACAAACAAACCCTGCAAGGAGTTCAAGTGGTTAGATAATGAAAGCAAACAAGTCACACAAGTAGCCTTAGTTTCAGGTTTGCATGGAGTTTGTAGGTAAGTACCCTCTTAAAATTTAGTTGGTTCAACCTGTCTTAGAAATAGTAATCGGTTTCTAAGGAATCTCAATATCACTGATCTTTCTTTATCGGTATTATTTCAGCTTAGTAATCTTTTCTTGCGGCTGAAACATCCCGAAAGTCTGATCTCAATGAGTGTAGTATCGAGTATCAACTGATTCCCATCTTTACACCGAGGGTGGCTATCTCACTACTTTCTAATGGCCAAGTTTGTTCAACTAAAGTTCTAAGGTTCGTTAGTGCTTTATGACACCATGTGGCGGCCCCGTATTCTCCTCGATTCAACACAAGGGATACCGGTACCAACCAAAGTGTCACACAACACAGCTATCGCTTCAACCATATCGGTCTATGTCGTACAGTCTCCACGATCTATTGTTGTTTACCTAAAAAGATGCCCCCAGATCCGGGTGTAGGATCTATAGTAACAACCCAAAACAACCCTCCAAGGATAAAGCATACAAAGCATACAAAAGCAATTTAAAGTGATGAACTAAACTCTAAGGTAAATCCCACTTTTCTTGTATCCCTAGCAGAGTCGCCAGTTCTATGATACAGTGGCAGAACCGACGGTTATCCTGGTTTTGCATTTTGTATTCACTAATATGCGGTAAGCAAGAGTCACCACCGTCTTTTCTTTTATCCAACAAAGGAAAGGGTTAAAAGAATAGAAAAATACCTTTTCGAGAGTTTTCTGAGTAAGGGGGTAGATTATGGAAAGGGAATGTTTTAGCACCCTTTCCATCTGTGGTTTTCCATAGGCTCTTAGAGGTTTGCTCATTTTTAAAATACCTTTGTGCTTTGTGTTTGAAAATGTTTTGAAAACGCCTTAGTATGGCGAACTTTGTAATGTTTCTCGGGATAGTAGAGAAAGTATACAAAGTGTTTTGAAATGTATTTTGAAAAGTAGTTTTTGTGTAAGTGCAAAATATTTGAGCAAACTTCTAACAGCTATCTACTTTTATACTCGAAAAGGGTCGTTCTTTTCCTCTTTTCCTTTAGACAGTGATATCCTACTATTAGTGAGTAGGTAGCCCTATCGTTGGATGTTTGAGGGACAATCGAAAGGGACGTTACGATCACAATGGCAACTTGGGCAAGAAAGTTTAGTAACTGTCCTAAATTTCTAAGATCACTTTTAACCGAGGCAACGTCGAGAGGGTCATCGAGGTACTTGCGATCTTTCAAACTAGAGGACAGCCACTAAAGCTTCTCACGTTTCGAGAATTGTGACTGTTTTCCGAAGGCAACCGAAGTGGGGTACCATAGAGGTGTGCATGTGAAATTGATTTACTTCAAGTATTTATCTGGTGTTATTAGGTTTGCTAATGTTTGATTATTAGTCTTTCCATACACGCCTAGTTACTAACAGTTAATATGTACAGAATAAAGCATTAAATGTGTGGGAAATAAAATGCAGAAAAATAAATCTTGAACTATTACACAGCTTTGGGAGAGATACAATATAAGTGTAAGAAGTAAAGTGTGGAATTTTAAATCTAAAACTATTACATCCATGAGCAGTTACAATATTTACATAAAATGCTAGAATAAAAATAAACGCACGCGAAATTGGAAATAACGTCTAAAAATATCCTAAGAAATAAAAATCTTTTTGTTTTGTTTTTATCATGAAAAGAAAATTAAATTTAAATTAAGTCTTAGGTTCTAATTTGTTTTAAGTTAAGAAAATGGTTAAAATTTAATTAGTCAATTAATTAAGAAATTAATTATTTAATTAAAATGTCTAAGCCTAATTTTTGTGATTTTTTTATTTAATGTTAAAGTAAAAAAAAAGATCAATAAAGAAATAACAAAAAAAGAACAAAAATAAAATATGAAGGAGTGAAGGGATCCTTCGATCCCGGGGGAATCATGGCTTCGATTCAGATAAAAAGGTTGCCTTCGATCCTGAGGAAGGAGGCTTTCAACCCAGGGAAAAAGGTAGCCTTCGATCCAAGGGAGAGATAATTGTCTTTCGACCCAGGTGAGGAAGATGTCTTCTTCGATCCAGGGGAGGAAGTTATTCCTTTCGATCTGGGGAAGGAAGGAATTCTCAATCTAGACCTGCAAGACAAATATTAGCAAAACAAATGACCTGGGTGTCAAACCCAGGTCCTTCGATCCTGCGTGCATTAGTTTATTTAGGCCAAATCTACAGTATGGGTGTGGGAGGATAAGGAAAACAAAATGTGGACCTGGAGTTGAACCCAGGTCCTTAGCTCTGAATACGAATCGAACAGAGTTATATCATATCCTAAGTGTGAATCAAACAGTGAATAAACATTAATACATTGTGAAATCATAAACATGAATTTGCAAGTTTACCAATGATGGGAGGCTTCAATTTGGAACTTATGGGCGTTTGTTGGCTAGTGTTTTGGAACGCTCCCTGCAGACTTCAGGGAGTGATTGGGAACGTTGCTGAAAGTTCCTTCGATTGGGATTGCTTATGATAATTTTGATGTGCGTGTGTGTAATCTCTTCGTGTGCAATGTGTGATTCTGTGATATAGTATGTGTGCGTCCATCCCCCTGGATTTGTTCTCTTTTTTTCATCGTATGACACTTTGTCCTTGGCCTCGTATTTATAGGAGTGTGAGGGTGAATGAAAATGGCAAGGGACGACCATTTAACCAGGTCTTTAAAGCCATGAGACAAGAATCAGACATATTAAAAGATTTCCCTTTTGAAATATCCATGTGTTGTACCCCAAAATTTTCCCTCCCATATTTCTCAATACATTTCAAGTGAGGTCTTCAAATTGCTTAAGGAAGTCCAAGGGTTGACCAGACAGACTCTCTCCTAAAGGCAGTCTACCTCAAATTAGGGTTTCATGTTGCATCAAGATAATTAAGTCCAAGGGATCCCAAATTCTCACCATTGTCCTAATATGTTCTCAAGATCATCCATATCAAGTTTCAAGCCTTGCAGAGGAAGTTTGCTCAGTCAATTGCTCAAAGTCTTGAAAATCGACTGTGTTAGGGCAAAAGTCAATTGTGGCCCACATAAAGTCAAACTTCAATATTTTTGGTCAACATTATCATTTTGAAGTATTATTCATCATTTTATCAATGGTTGATCATGATTCATCAAGGATTGCTCACAATTCATCAAAACCCAAAAGTTGCTAAATTAGGGTTTTGCAGGAAAAGTCAACTCAACTTTGACCAAGCATAACTTTCTCATACTTTATGCGAAATGACCCATCAAAATCTCATTTTGAAGAGGATGAAATGCCATACAATTCATATTCATATCCCAAGTTCAAAATATGCACTCACAAGAAGTTATGAATATGGACATTATAGGTCATTTTGAAAAGTCAACAAAAACACCATTTTTGTCAAAGCTTCATACATGAACATGGAAGACTCAATTGAGATGAGACCAAACTTTTTGCTTAGAGGACATCTTGAGATTTCTAAAAAGTCAAAGAACACCTTCAAAGAGTCAAAATTGAGGAAGTTATGCATTGGTGAAGTTGACCTTTTTTGCAAAATTGCCAAAAGTCAAAAGTGCCTCAAATTGCAATTTTTGCTAAATGGGCCTAACTTTTTGCACTTGTTTTGAGTTGGTAGCATGGTCCACGAGCCCTATCTCTTCCCACTTGTATTTATCTTATTTTTGCTATTTATTTTGATATTTTATTTCAATTAAATCAAATTAAATCATGAAAATATCCAAACCATTTAAGTCTTGAGATTTGGTGCATGTTTCAAGTTCCATATACAGCTAGCAAGTGAATCAAATCGTGCAAGGCCTATGTCTGCATGAAAATATTGGTTTTGGCCTATTTTTAGAAATATTTTCATGGAAATCAAATCAAGATCAAAAGCCATAATTGACAAAGATTGAATGGACTTTTGTAAACCTAATTTGATCAGTGATATATAGTGAACAAAAGCAGACAAAAAAACACAAGGTTTTGAGGCGCACAAAGGGAGAACCAAACTTGAAAAAATTCAAAGAAAGTGGTGATCTGATTTCACACTTCCATACATTTTCAAGACTCATAGGCCATCTCATTCACTTCCTGGGATTGCAAGGAAGCCATAGCAATCAGAAACAAGGATCCTCGCGCGCTAGAACTCACTGTAAGTGGTACACAGTTTGCCATTATTTTCATAATCGAATCTTGTTATTCTTGCATATTTATCATGTTTCAATAGCATATTCTGAATCCCTAACATATTTGCAAGCTGACAGTACCATTTAATTGCATTATTGTTAACTGTATAGGAATCCACCATTGTTAGGGTTCCTTGTTGTGTTTTGGGTTTTTCTTACACAGGAAAAATTGGTCCACAAGAAGGGCACCATAATGCTCAGCAGGCCAAGGCGGTTTGATTCATGGCTTTAGATTCCATTTATCATGCCCGAGTGAGATTTTGAAACAAGCAAGGGTTGTAATGACGGACATTTGTCCGTAGGTAAAAGTCTCTGACTTTTACCAACGGAGAGAGGAAGAAGATGACACGCGTGGCATCATCCCATTCGCCTGTTTGAAATTTGGCGCGTGTTTGGTAGTCAGCTTCGCTTTATGTATTTTATTATTTTTGTTTCATATATTAACCAACTGAACCAAGTGGCCTAGTGGTGGCCAAGGAAGCGCTAAGGCATTAGAGGGCATGAGGTCAAGGGTTCGACCCCTGCCTCTAACATTTGCCATTTTTCTTGAATTCTCTTTACAGATTCCATATCCCACAAAGCGTGAGGTCCAATATATGCCCTCAAGGCTCCATCATTGGATCTCCAGGAAGCCAGATCTGAAGGCCACCATGTGATGATCCACCAAAATCCCAGTCAACGCATAGCATGGAATCCAGGAAGTCAAGCGTGGACCAAGTTTGTTGGGGCCCAGAAGCTGATATTCACACACCCCCAATTGCTTATTACAGGCCCATATTCTTTTTCTTTTCTTTTATATTTCTTCATTTAATTTGTTTAATTATTTTTACTAACATAAAAAATCAATTCTTTTTATCAAAAAAATCATAAAAAAATAATTTGTCATCCAATTAGATTTAGTTTATTTTTTATCAAAAAAATTTAATTTAATTAGTTTATTTAATTTATTAGGTAACTTTAATTCCTTTTGTAAATAAATTAAAAATAATTAGAAAATTAAGGTTTTAGTTTAATTTAATTTCTATTTTCTTTTTCTTAAAAATAACCAAAAACAAAAAAAATAGGTCAAAAATTAATTATTTTATTTTATTTAATTTAATTAGTAATTAGGTTTGTATTTAATTTAAAACCTTTTTCTTTTTTTCTTAAAATAATCCAAAAAAAAAACAATCAAAAATAGTTTTCCTTTAATTAGTTTAGACGGGGTCAAAACCCTAACTTTTATCATTCTTAATTCATCGCGCGCGCTTTATTATTTTTACAATATTGATGTAATTGCTCACAGGATGTAATAGATTAATTAGGACTTTCTCCGTTTACTTATCGTTTTAGCGGGTTTTTTGGCTATGTAATTAATACCTGAAGCCTTGTAATAGCGTAGCTTTACTTTCCGCATTTTAATTTCCGCAAAATATTAACTGTTAGATGTATGAATATTAGGGTTGCATGACAAGACTGTATGTAAACTTTAAAACAGTTAGCAAACCCTAAATGTGAAAAGATAATAAACTTGAAATTGAATCACTCGCACATGCGCACTCCTAGGGTATACTCCCACTTCGGTTGCCTTCAGTCAACGATCATTGAGTATAGGATATTTTAATGGTCGCTCTTCTGTCTCAAAGATCAAAGTTGCCTCGGAAAGGTTGCCTCGGATATGTTGCCTCGAATATTGATCTTAAGACATTAGTGTTATTACTAAGACGTCCTAACATTGCTTTAGTGATCGTACGTCCCTTTTGAATTGACCCTTACAACTCCAACGATGATGCTACCTACTCACTAATAGTAGGATAGCGTTGTCTAAAGAAAACGAACATAGAACAATTCTTTTTTCGAGTAGGTAGATGCTAGTAGGTACTTGCTCAACAACAAACTTTTCCATACTTACACTCTTTTCAAACAAAGTTTTCAAAAACACTTCGTAACACTCTTAAAGACAGAAGCAAGGGTTAAATCAAAGTCAAGCAAAAAACTTTTTCAAATCAAACACGGAAGCAATTTTAAAATGATGACCAAGTACCTAAGAGCCCGTAGAAAACTACGGATAGAAAGGGTACTAATACCTTCCCTTTCTATAATCTACCCCCCCCCCCCCCCCGTACTCAAAATCTTGAAAAAGGAATTTTTCTGTGTTTTTTTCCTTTCCAGTTGGATAAAATAAAAGTCGGTGTCGACTCTTGCTTACCGCGACATTTTGCAAACACAGATGCAAAACGCAAACCAGCATTCAAACAGTTCTGGTTCTGCCACCATATCACACCATGCCTCTTTTGAAATTTTGGATGAACCTGGACACCTTTTGACTTTCGAATGCCATCAGGCCATGCCCTTCGATTGGCCTTAAGTTTCCTCCTTTGAATGGACTTCTTATGTACCCTTCGAATGGGCCTTCTGAATGCTTCTTTGAATGGACCTTTACAGGTTCTTCGAATGGGTCATTTACATGTTCTTCGAACGGACCTCTTGCCTGGTGTGCTGGCAAGTTGAGGGGCCTTTGACTTTATGAATCGAAACAAACTTGTAGAAGATTCTTGCCTTGTGAATCGAAGGCAAGCCTGAAGTAGTTAATGCATAGTCAAAACATTGTGAAATTGACTTGATCGAAGGGGTTCCAGCGCTCAATCGAAGACTTGCAGACCAAAGCTTGATCGAAGGGTGCCAAGCACCTAATCGAAGCTTACTAATCAAAGCCTGATCGAAGAGTGCTAAATTCCCAATCAAAGACTGGTGAGTCAAGCTTATATCTAAATATTTTGGATACCAAATCGAAGACTTTGCTAAGATGCTAATCGAAAGACACTTTGTTCAACTTCAAAAACTTCATTTTCTTTAGGCAAGTGTTTGCGACCAACCATGTAAGGGAAGACCTTGGAAAACATGAGAGGGAAAACTTTGGGCTACAACACAAGTCAAGGCCCAAAATCTCGAGAAAATCTTATAGGAACAAAACAAAATCTAAAGAAAAAAAAGGGGACACAAAGACCGTCAAACGCCAGATTCCATATCCAATGCACCCGGACCTCCCCCAACCTCATCTCTAGGAACTTCTTGGAAAGGATACAAGTCCATGGCCTGAACTTCATCTTCAACCTCACGCCCAGCCAGAGCCTCTGTATCTTATTCAAATCTCAACAAAAATGAAAACTGTAAACAGAAAACTCGTAGAAAATTTCCTCACGATTTCAGAAATGCAAAGCAATAAAATTATAAATCAAAGATAAGCATGAATTTTAATGGCCTTAATCTGAACCCTAAAAATTTCAGAAACTCCAATCTTAAAATTCTCTGAGCTCAAGCAAAATTAATGAAAACTATGAACATGGTTAGCTTTAGGGCAATGATATCTACATTTTTCATTCACAAATAAACCATTAATGATGCATGTATGAAGAGTTCAAAAGTCAGAAAAGTTACCTTGCAAGAGGGTATCGGGTTTGGAGTTTGAGTAGCTTTCAGTGAGTTCCAATGATTGGATTAGCTTCCTTAAGTTCCAAGGAAACTAATGGGATGCTTAGCTTGAGTTGGATGTGCCTGGGGAGTTCTGGAGAAGTCAAGGTGCAAGGTGCTATTTTTGAAAATGGTGGATGAGGATGGAGGTGTTACAGTGGTGTTGCGGGTGTTGGGATTGCTTCTGTATGTTGTTTAGAAGCTTTTGAAAGTAAAAGGACAAAAAATGCACGAGCAAATTTGGAGATTGGATTCAAAACTCAGAAATGACAAGTTTTGAAGTGTTTTTGGTGATTCTGTGTTCTTGGTGTTTTCATGGGTCAAGTATGCGTGGGATTTGTGTAAAATGACTTGTGTATGTATAAGCAAAGAGGTTTTAGTGCTTTGGATAGTCAGAAGTCCAAGTTACGAGCTAATTGCTAGGTTACTTGATTTTGAAGAAAATGGGGAAAACAAATTTCAAGAGGAAGTACAAGCATGGGCTGAGTGATTGTAAGTGTCTAACAAGTTTCTCTTGAGTTATGGGACTTTTATGATCAGAAGAAATCAATTGCAAGGCTCAAGAATAAGTTTTGTGCAAAAAGTCACTTTATCAAAATGGCAATATGCACTTTCTTCCCAAAATGGATATAAAGCATGGCCTTGCATTGAATGCTTGAAATGAGACCTCTAACAAATGTGCAAGCAATTAATTATGGAGTGACTAACAAGTTTGAGGCCTGCAAAGTAGAGGTTATGCAGCATAAGTTTGAATTTTGAATTTGTTCATCACAAAATGACTTGTAATTAAAGTGATAAAACCCTAACTTCATCTCTTCGATTCTCCCTACTCAAAAATGATCTCAAGGAGTTCTTTGACATTTTGGAAAGATTGTAATGTGCTATACAACCCATCTTTTAATAACTTTTGAAGATTACCCTTGTAACTATATGAAAAAGTGCCATGAAGTTAGGTCAAAAACTTGACAAGTAAGGGCAAAATTTCACTAAGTGTTTTGTTTCAAGACCATGTGTTCTTAAAATTATAACTTGAGATCCAAGAATTTTTGGAAGGAGTTGTGTAAAGAAAGGTTGTATATTTCATGGAGATCTACAACTTTCATGTTGGAAGTTTCTTTTGAATCAGCTTGCATCATGGTGAACATTTTGTTCAAAGTTGTGAAAAATAAGAAATTTTCAACACTTAGAAAAATTTCTAAGTTTAGAAATTTTCACTTTTCAAAATGAAATTTTGAACTTTTGATTTCTTGATGAATAAGTTTCATATTTTGACATGCTTTGATGAATTGTGATATTTGGCATTTGATTTTGACCAAAAAGTGAATGTTTGACTTTTCAGTATACAGTTGACTTTTGATCAATTGACTGAAAATTCATCTGTCAATCCATTGGACTTAAGCAATGTTTTGAGCCATGTCATTAGGTAAAAATGATGCAATTGGACTCTTGAGATCATGCCTTAAACCAATTGATCATTTGCTAGGTCAAAAATCAGAAATTACCCTTTCCCAATCAAAACCCTAATTTTGACCATTTTGCCCTTTTGAAGATTTGATCAAATTTATTGAAGAATTGTGGTACAAACTTGATAAAATGATACATATGAGTTTAAAATGTTAATTTGGATCAAAAATTATGAAGTTTGACTGTAAATTATCCATAGTTGACTTTTTCCCTAATACAGTTGATTTTTAGGTCAACTATTTAATTGATTGAGCAAAAGTGTGATCCAAGGCTTGAAACTTGACATGAGTAATCTTGAGGGTCCATAATGATCCATGAAAGTCATATGGGGCATTGGAAGTTCAATATCCTTGTGCAATCTCAAACCCTAATTTTGGTCATCATTGTTTGAGGAGGTGTCTTGAACTGATCAACCCTAGTGCAGTCTTGAGCCAAAGGAGATCTTGTGAGAAAATTCTTGATAAATGAGAGGGAAAATTTTGGGGTACATCAGCTGCCCCTGTTCAATCTTCTTAATCCTGAAGAGTTAGATTGGTGAGTTTTTCCATTCGTGACTCGAAGGTGGAAGATGATTGGACATTAGAGTCCCCAAAAATTTGCACTCGGTGATGTGATGGTTGATGGTATAGGGAATGGGATTAAAGATGCCATTTGGAGAGATGATTGAAAGTTATTGGAGATGGGCTTGTAGATGCCATCCAAAAATGATTGTTGAACTGAATCTGAAAGAGAATCTGAATGAGTATCAGAATGGCGTCTGTGTTTGGAGCGTATATGTATTGTATCTGAAAGTTGAGTCTGACTGAGTATCAGAATGACATCCGTGTATGGAGCATATCTGAATTGTATATGAGAGTTGAATCTTAATGAGTATCAGAATGGTGTATGTGTTTGGAGCGTATCTGAGCTGTATCTGAAAACTGAATCTGAATGAGTATCAGGATGGCATCCGTGTCTGGAGCGTATCTGAACTGTATCTGAGAATTGAATCTGAATGAGTATCAGAATGGCATCCATGTCTGGAGCATATCTGAACTATATCTGAAAGTTGAATCTGAATGAGTATCAGGATGGCATCCGTGTTTGGAGCGTATCTGAACTGTATCTGAATATTCAATCTGAATGAGTATCAGGATGGCATCCGTGTCTGGAGCGTATCTGAACTGTATCTGAAGATTGAATCTAAATGAGTATCAGGATGGCATCCGTATCTGGAGCATATGTGAATTGTATCTGAAAGTTGAATCTGAATGAGTATCAGAATAGCGTCCGTGTCTGGAGCGTATCTGAATTGTATCTGAGAGTTGAATCTGAACGAGTATCAGAATGGCGTCTGTGTCTGGAGCGTATCTGAAATGTATCTGAAAAAGCCTTGGAACATTGTTAATTGTAGCTATTTGATTAACTTTATCCTGAAAAGGGTAAAATGTTAGCTAAAATGCAAAGTCATGTTGTATGAAATGCATGATATAATGAGATTGTGATACATGCGTTCGTGTTATCAATGTTTATGATATATGGATGCGATGTATGTGTATGTGAGCTAATCTGCCGCACTGCTTGTTAGATTTGGGGAAAATAAATCACTGGCCGCTGCTGAGGATATGGAGTGTAAGTCTTCATGTTTTGAAGTGTTGATGAATTTCCACTTAGAGAAATAAACTTTGTCGTAAGGGAAATGTCGTGTACTGCTTGTAAAATCTTGTTGGGGAATCCTGAGAAATTGGGCGACTTCTACTGGTGATTGATAACTGGAAGCTCTATTCCGCAGGGATTAAACTGCACACTGTGGGGGACTTTATGGAAATAACTTAGAGAGATTTCCCCATCTCTTAAAGCCATTAGTGATTGTCTTTCTATTTTGTTCATTTGTGAATGGTAGTTACGTTCAAATGCATATGTTCAAAAATAAATCATTGGACGTTTTCGTAAACAAAACACAAGATTAAAGAAAAACAGATAGTTTTGCACTTTCAAAGGGACATATTTGTATTGACTTTGAGTAAGTATTTTTGTATAGTGAGACAAACATTCTAGTAAGAGAATATCGTCGTAAAAAATGAAAATTTGATACAAAGAAAAGATAGCTATGTGAAATAATCCCATGGGGTTCCCATTCTGCTATAGTCTTCGTGTCTCTGAGCATCTTATCTATTTGTTGCCTTGTTCGAAGCTGATTGAATCAATCAGAACCGTCGAGTTTGCAGGTTATCCGTAAGGTGATCCAACGGGACACAGTCATACGCTTTAAATCCCTAAATTTTTCTTGGACCTCCCTTTCGGGTTTTAAGTCCACCGGGATACCCTTTTTTTCCCAAGCCGCCCTTTCGGGTTTTCAGCTTGCCGGGTGTACAGATTTTTTTTGTTTTATCCCTGATTTTTGCCCGAACCTTTTTGGTCTGCCGAGATGCCCTTGGTTTGCCTAGGTGTATCAACCTAGTGGGTCTCTTATGCGTAGTATCTTTTGACTATGTCCGCATTCACAAGGTGCGGTAGGTCGTCGCCATCCATGGTGGTCAAGATCATTGCTCCACTAGAGAATATTCTTTTGATCAAAAATGGTCCTTCGTAGGTAGGAGTCCATTTTCCCCTGGGATTACTCTGCGGTAGTATGATATGTTTGATCACCAAATCCCCGACTTGATATACTTGGTGTCTGACCTTTTTGTTGAAAGCCTTGATCATCCGTTTTTTATACATTTGACCATGACAGACAGCAATAAGCCTTTTCTCATCAATTAAATTCAGCTGATCAAGTCGAGTCTGGATCCAATATTTTTCATTTAGACCTGCGTCCTTCTTGATTCTCAGAGAGAGGATCTGGACCTCAATAGGCAAGACAGCTTCCATGTCATATACCAAAGAGTAAGGTGTTGCCCCAGTTGATGTGCGTGTTGTGGTACGATAACCGTGGAGAGCGAATGGTAGCATCTCATGCCAGTCTTTGTATGTGACTATCATTTTCTGTATTATCTTTTTAATGTTCTTATTTGCAGCTTCGACAGCACCATTCATCTTTGGTCGATAAGGGGAAGAATTGTGATGTTGGATCTTGAATTGCTCGCACAGGGTAGTGATCATAGTATTGTTTATATTCGTACCATTTTCTATGATGATCCTCTCTGGGATACCATACCAACAGATGAGATTTTGTTTAATGAACCGGGCTAAAACATTCTTGGTAACGGAAGGGAAAGAAGCTGCCTCAACCCACTTTGTGAAATAGTCAATGGCCACCAAGATGAAACGGTGTCCATTAGAGGTTGTTGGCTTGATTTCCCCAATCATATTGATACCCCACATAGTAAAAGGCCAAGGAGTCGTCAAGAAATTTAAAGGAACCGGAGGTACGTGCACCTTGTCAGTATAAATCTGACACTTGTGGCAGGTTCGAGAGTGTTGATAGCAATCTGCTTCCATGGTAGACCAGTAATAGCTTGCCCGTAGGATTTTCTTTGCCATCGTATGCCCACTTGAATGGGTGCCAAAAGTGCCCTCATGTAACTCAGCCATGATCTTTTCCGCTTCAACCTTGTCTATGCATTGAAGTAACACAGAGTCATGGTTGCGTTTGTAGAGAATGCCATTACTAAGGAAGAATTTAGCAGAGAATCTCCTTAAGAACTTCTTATCATTGACTGAAGCTCCTTCCGGATATTCTTGAGCCTCAAGATACCTCTTGACTTCGTGAAACCAAGGCCGGTCCACTACTTCTTCAGTATTAATCTCGTGACAGTGAGTTGGTTCATCCATTCGTTCAATGGTAATTTAGGGAGCTTCATTATCCCATTTAAGTTTAAACATGGATGACATTGTGGCTAGTGCGTCTGCTAGCTGATTTTCTTCTCGCAGGAAATGCTCGAAGGTAATCTTCTCAAAATGTGGGATTAATGTCAGCATATGTTATTTTTAGGGGATAAGGTTAGGGTGTTTGGTGTCCCATTCCCCTTTGATCTGGATGATGACCAAAGCTGAATCTCTGAATACACTTAAGGATTTGATCCCCAAGTCTATGGCAGCTTTGAGACCAAAAATGCACGCTTCGTATTTTGCCATGTTATTTGTACAATTGAAGCAGAGTCTTGTCGTAAAGGGAGTATGACATCCTTCAGGAGATATGAGTACAGCACCTATACCATTGTCGAGTGTGTTGGACGCCTCCTCAAAAACCAGGGTCCATCGGGATCCTTGTTCAGGTCCGTCATATGGTCTAAATTCTTCATAGTTGTTTACCATCATGATGTCTTCATCTGGGAATTCAAACTTCATGAACTGGTAGTCTTTCACAGCTTGATGAGAAAGATGATCAACTAGTACACTGCCCTTTATTGCTTTCTGGGTAGTATATTGTATGTCATATTCTGTCAGGATCATCTGCCATCTCGCTATTCTCCCAAAGAGGGCAGGTTTCTCGAAGATGTATTTTATTGGATCCATTTTAGATATTAATAAGGTAGTACGGGTCAGCATATACTGTCTTAGCCGGAGAGCAGCCCATGCCAGAGCGCAGCAAGTTTTATCGAGCAGTGAATATCTTATTTCACAGTCGGTAAACTTTTTGCTCAGGTAATAAATAGCATGTTCTTTTTGGCCAGACTCGTCATGCTTCCCCAGCACACACCCCATTGAATTTTCTAAAACAGTTAGATACGTGATCAATGGTCTTACCTCGACTGGTGGCATCAAAATAGGAGGCTCTTGCAGGTACTCTTTGATCTTGTCGAAGGCAGTTTGGCACTCATCATTCCATTTGACTACTTGATCTTTCTTCAGTAATTTGAAGATTGGTTCACAAGTAGCAGTCAGGTGAGAAATGAATTTGGCAATGTAGTTTAACCGTCCCAAGAATCCTCTGACTTCCTTCTCAGTACGAGGAGCAGGCATCTCTTGTATCGCTTTCACCTTAGCAGGATCTACTTCAATACCTTTATTGCTGACAACAAAGCCTAGGAGTTTACCAGACCTCACTCCAAACGTGCATTTATTTGGGTTTAACCTCACCTTGTATTTCTTTAACCTCTCAAACAGTTTCTGTAAATGATCAAGATGCTCTTCTTCTGTTTGAGATCTAGCTATCATGTCGTCCACATAGACCTCTATTTCGTGATGTATCATGTCGTGAAATAGAGCTACCATGGCACGCTGATAGGTTTCCCGAGCGTTCTTCAACCCGAATGGCATAACCTTGTAGCATAATATGCCCCATTGTGTGACAAAGGTTGTTTTCTCCATGTCCTCAGGCGCCATTTTGATTTGGTTGTAGCCTGAGAAACCGTCCATGAAGGAAAACACTTTGTGCTTTGCTGTATTGTCAACTAGAATATCAATGTGGGAAGTGGGAAATCATACTTAGGGCTTACCCTATTCAAATCTTTATAGTCCATGCACATTCATACTTTGCCGTCCATTTTAGGCACGGGAACAACATTGGAAACCCATTATGGATAGGAAGTGACAGCCAAGAATCCGGCGTTGAATTGTTTCATGACTTCTGCCTTAATCTTCTCTGACATGTCTGGTCGCATACGACGGACCTTTTGTTTTACTGGAGGACAGTCCTCTTTTGTAGGTAGACGATGTACTACGATATCTGCATCAAGTCCTGGCATGTCTTTGTACGACCAGGCAAAGACCTCAACATAATCGTGTAACAACTGAATCAGACGCTCCTTGACATTGGGTTCCAGATTGGCACCCACCTTGACTTCTCTTTTGTCTTCTTCGGTACCTAGGTTAATGGTGTCCACTGGTTCTTCGTGGGGCTGAATGGTCCTCTCTTCTTGTTGTAGTAACCTGGCGAGTTCCCCTAGCACTTCACAATCTTTCTCACCTTCGTCTTCGGCTTGGTAGATTAGATTTTAAGAATCACATAAGGCCATAGCAGAATCGTTACCCATGGGATCCGGAATGGATGTAGATCTGCAATTTGAATGTGAGTGTGTGTAAGAGTATAGATATCTTTGAAAGAAATTAAAATGTAAAAATAAAAAATAATGAGCACAAAGTTTGTATTCAAAAACGTCCATGATTCATTGATGTCATATGGAAATTAGATAATAACCCTTACAAATGGACCATTGTGCCTCAGGTAAGACACAAGGTTTTAAGAGTCTAAATTGTTTAATATTACAGATTCAACAAAATTTAAAGACAAATTACTGTGGGATAAAAGTGATCGGGACAAAATCTATAGCTTCCCAGTTGCTGAGCCCTCCATTGACAGTTGGGAAAATCCAGTCCTCCAGGTTATAGCTATCTTCATCATCCTCCATGGTGTTGACTTCGTGGTTGCTGATCTTCAAGGGTGGTCCTCTAGAATGAGCACGACGTACAACTTTCTGAGCTCCTGAAGTGAAACCCAAACTAAACTTGTCAGATTTGTATGGGATATATGGGAGTTGGCCCTAAATAGTGCACCCACCTTCTTCTATCACTGCCTTGGCATCCTTCAAATATGACATTTTGAGCGGAGGCCTTGTAATCTTGGGGACTTGAGAAACAACCTTGGTTACTGCCACAGTTTGCGGGACTTCTTCAAAGTGCTGGAATGGAGTTTCAATAAATTCACCATCTAATTCCACATATCTAAAGGAATTCAGATGGCTGACCATATACTCTTCTTCTCCATGAACAGTGATGATTTTCCCTTGAATTGGATATTTCAGCATTTGATGCAACATAGACGTAACAGCACCAGCATTGTGAATTCATGGTCGGCCTAATAAGCAGGAATATGAAGGGTGAATATCCATTACATAAAAAGTTGAATCAAATGTTTGGGTTCCAACTTTTATGGGGATGTCCACTTCCCCATGCACCATCCTTTTTGAGTCGTCAAAGGCCCTCACTACTATGTTGCTAGGCTCAAGGTCAATCCTTCATAGTCAAGCCTATCAAGAGCTTTTTTAGGCAACACATTCAGATACGAACCAGTATCAACCAAGACATGAGCCATGGTCGTGCCCCTGCATTCAACTGAGACATGCAATGCTTCGTTATGCTTCCTCCCCCTTGGCGTTAAATCAGCATCTGAAAAACCTAAACCATTATTTGCGGTCAAGTTGGCTATGCAGTCTTGGAACTGACCGGCAGATATTTCTTGGGGTACGTGGGCAGTTTTAAGGAATTTTACCAAGGCCTTTGCATGAGCCTCGGAACATAATAAAAAGCCAGCATGGAAATTTTTGATGGAGTTTTCCCCAGATGCTCGACTACGTCGTAGTCGCTTATTTTTATAATCTTTAGAATTTCCTCCATCTCTTTTCGGGAGGTCTCAGGGATAGCTACTGATTTTGCCTTTGTCCGGACAGGCTCAACCAGAATACCTTTACCTTGAGTCTCGGTTGACTCGGCAGCAGGAATTTCAGTAGGGGTGATAACAGAGATTGTAACAGTTTTGTCAACAGGAGTATTAGCGGAGATGATTGCAGGACTAGGAATAGCCTTTGGGGGAGAAACACCAACAGGAATGATTACGGGTCCAGAAACAGCTTTTGGAGGAGCAATTTCTGGAGAGAAAGCCCTTCCACTTTGGGTTATCTTACTAGTCCTTGCGATATTACTGACATCGGAGTCAACTTTCTCAGAACTTGAATCTTTAGCAGCTGGCCAATCTTGCTTGATACCGTGATAGTAGACATCACCCCCATAATTATAAGGGGTGGTTTTGTCTGACGATTACGGGATTGGTCCAGGCATTGTAATTATCAACGGAGCTACTTTAGGAACTGATGTAATTCTAACGGGTCTTTTGGTGGAGACCCTGGAAGAATTGGCAGAAATGTTCGCGATGGAAACATCATTATAAGAAAAATTTAGAATAGAATTCTTCTCGAATAAAATCTCCTTGTTATCTATTAGGCATTGAACGCCTGCTTTTAACAACGGACAGCTGGTTGGTGAGGATAAACAGAAATGACAGCTTTCATCACAGCCTGGGAATACACTGGCATTCAACAAGTTCCTTTTGATAGTCAGGAGTGGGGTCACCAGTTCATCAACTGAAGTAACAAACATATCTTCCTCAACGGCGTTAACATTACGGCCGTGCTTGGGCATAGGGGAAATAATAACATTGGGAATTTTTGGCGCATCGAATTAAATCTCTTTGGCTTCAAGAAGGTCTTGTACTTTGTTCTTCAGAGCCCAACAGTTGTTAGTGTCATGGCCGAGACTCTCAGAATGGTATGCACAGTGGGCATTAGGGTGATAGTGAGGAGAGGTTGTGTTAGGATTCTTTGGAGCTTCTTTCAAAGTCACTGATTGGATTTTAAAAAATGTGGCAATACTTGATATAGTGTCATATTAATTCGGGTGAACTGTCTGACTGGTATATCCATTCTTGGCTGATTGCTTCTTTGCTGAGCAGATGCGGGTTTAGGAATCATGATAGCCCCCGCCATTGGACGGCATTTAGTCCTATCTTGATTTCTCTGAGGATATACAACAACAACTTCTTTCTTTCCGATGAATGGTTTCCTTACAGCAGTAGAGGATACATCTTTTTGAATCTTCCCATTCTTTATCCCGACTTCCACCCTTTCTCCGGTCAATATCAATTCGATAAAACCTGCCGATGAACTCCCAATTAAGTGATTGAAGAAAGGACCGGACAAGGTGCCCAAAACATGTCTACTAATTCTCTTTCAGATAGGGGAGGCAGGACTCTTCTTGCTAAGTCCCTCCATTTTTGCGCGTAGTCTTTAAAGCCTTCACTTGAAACCATGGCCATAATCTGGAGTTGAGTACGGGTGGGAGAAAGATCAGCGTTGTATTGGTATTGTTTGTAAAAGGCAGCGGCCAGATCTTCCCAGTTATGAACATTGGCTCTTTCTAACTGATAAAACCAATCGAGTTGAGTTCCAAACAGATTGTCTTGGAAGAAGTGTACCCATAAATCCTTGTCAGCGGTATGAGGCTGAATTTTCCTCACATGGGACCGAAGATGCATTTTGGGACATGAAACTCCGTCATATTTGGCGAACACAGGTGCTTTGAATTTTGGAGGAATGACAATCCCTGATACTAAACCGAACTCCTCAAAGTCCAATCCAGGCACTTTTTGGATTTCCATTTCACTTAACCGTTCTTCCAAATGCTTATACTTGTCATCGGCTGGAGGATATTGTTCTTCAGAATAATCTTCTTCTTCCTCTTCCTCTTCTGAATCTGGCTGGACAACTGCTTCCTTGCCGTTTCCATCTTGATTGTCTTTCTCACCAGATGACGTTGCCAAATCCAGGGTCCTTCTTTCTTGTCCTTGGTATCTTCTTCCCATATTTAGAACTCCGGTTATTTTCTTTGTCTTCTTTTTCTTCTCTTCAACCAGCAATGTCTTCAACTCTTCTTGTCCTTTGGCTAGAGTTAAGAACATTTGTTGAAACTGAGCATTTTGTGCTTGAAGGTCCTTCACCATTTGCTCGAGATCCATCTTACTGAAATAAACAGTAGAAAGATGAGGAGACTTGTTGCAAGAAACCTGCTTATGTTATGATGAATGGTAAATGCATATGCAATGATTTCAAGGATTTTAAAGATTCAAATTTGTTTTAGACAAAAAGGAAACACACGTTATATTAATAAATTAAAGCTTGAGTACATCAATGCCTCTTTGGGCAAAACAATACAAAAACTCTAAGATAAAAAGGTTGTACGCGTCCTCTTTGGTGCGATGTAGGCATTCAGAGTCTGCTCCTCATGAAGTTGCTTAGTGAGTTCCAAAACCTTCTTCTCGCTGGCGTAGAATTGGGCTTCGAAAGTGTCTTTCTCCCCTTGAGTTGTATCCAATATCTTTGTAAGTCTTCAAGAGAGGTGGGGCATGTCAGGATGTAGGATAGTGTATGGAACATCTCCTTTCATAACAGGCTCAATGATTATCGGGAGAATGGAGGGATAAGGCATCATAAGACTCTGAGCACGAGTTCGTACCCATTTGAGGTAAGGCTCGAGAGGGATGGAATTATTGTTCCCCAAAGTCTTGCTATCTACCTTGTTCAACATCCTCCAAGCTCGGATAAATCTCTGGCGATGACCTTGATCTTTGTTCTCGTAGTCAAATACCAAACCTTGAATGAGCATCTCATGAGGGACATCCCTTCGGGCGTAACCAAACTATCTTAAGGCTAAACAGGGGTTGTAAGTGATACCTCCCCTAATTCCAAGTAAGGGGACATTATCGAATTCTCCAAAACGGTCGATGATAGTAACATTCTCTATGGATCGGGAACACCAATGGATGTCTGAATGTTTAAGCGTTATCAACCTATGTGACCACCTTGAACCTTGCTCGTTCTTCAATACAGATTAGGGAAGATGTGAAATAAACCATTTTTCTAAGAGAGGAGTACAACACATAAGGATACCTCTTTTCCTCATAGTGCGAGTGTGAAAAGAATGTAGGATGTACCCTAGCAAAGTAGGCATCGAGTTACGGGATATGAAGATCTTGACGGTGTTTACATCTATGTGTTGGTCAGGATTTGGAAACAAAACCATCCCATAGATGAGGATATCCAAAATTTCCTCAAAAGCTTGCAAATCCAAAGAGTTCCAACAATTTTGGGCTTTCTCAAACAAGAACTTTGCTAGGAAACCCTTGACACCACTCCTTGTTTCCCAATTAGTTGTGATATCAGACGATTGCAAGTGTAGAGCTTGAGCAATCTCTTCTGGCTTTGGATCTCTTTCCGTACCATTGAAAGTTAGTTGATTGAGAATGGGAATCCTCAAGAGTTGGTAGAATTCTTACAAAGTTGGCACAAGTTGATAATCAGGAAATGTGAAGCAATGGTGTAAAGGATCAAAGAACTAAAAGAGCACCTTCACCATGTCTACATCAGTGTTGGAGGTGACCAAGTTTAGCAGACGACCATGTCTCTCGGTGAATGGAGAATTTTCTGGAATCCTTGAAGCTAGCTCCTTAAGTTGTGGAGGGATCCTTACAAGATTGACTTGAATAGTTTTCTTGTGAATAGAATCCATGTCCTACAAAACAGAACAAAGATAAATCCCGATATCCTTGAAATGGTTAGTGAATGAATATGATGTTATGATGTTTATGATGTTATGTACAAGTAAATATACACAAACAAAGAAAACAAGTCATTAGGTTTAGGCTTGCATGGAGTCTCATAGGTAAGTACCCTCTTGAAGTTTAGTTGGCTCAAACTTGTCCTAGTAATAGTAACCGGGTTCTAAGGAGATCAATATCACTGGTTTGTTTCCTTGGTCATTGTTTCAGCATAAGCCTCTTTAATGGAGACCGAAATATCCCAAAAAATCAAACCTTAATGAGTGTAGTATCGAGTATCTACCAACTTCGGACTGCACCAAAGTCGGTTATCTCACTACGTCCTAAAGGCCAAGTTGGTCAACTAAAGGTTCTAAAAGTTCATTAGTGCTTCATGACATTACTCAGCGGCCCCGTATTCTCCTTGATTAACTCAAGGGCTACTGGTACCCACAAATATGTCGCACTAACGTAGTTATTGCTTAGACCATGTCGGTATACCCCATACAATTTCCACAATGTATTGCTACTTACCTATAAGGTATCCCAAATCCGGGTAGAGAATTCAAACCCAAACAAAGAACCATAATGTAAAGCATACAAGTCAAACAATGAAAGCAAGTAAATATGATCTAACCCTAAGGTAACCCCACTTTTTGAATATTCCCCAACAGAGTCGCCAGTTCTGTGATACGGTGGGAGAACTGACTTGGGTGTTTTGCGTTTGATCGCAAATGTTTCGGTTAGCAAGAGTCGCCACCGACTTTTCTTTTATCCAAAAGGAAAGGTGAAAAAGCACAGGAAAGACCTTTGAGATTATTTCTTGAGTTTGAGGGGTAGATTATGAAAAGGGAAGGTATTAGAACCCCTTTCATCCATGGTTTTCTATGGGCTCTTAGTTACTTGCTAAATCACTTGCTTTTTGTTTGAAATTGTGCTTTGTGGTTTTTGAAAGTATTTTGTAAAGAGGCCATTTTTAGGCAAACTTTATAATGATTCCCGTTCGTAAGAATGTATACAAAGATGTTGATCTTTTGAAAATGTTTTCAAGTTTGTAAGATGTTTTGAAAGTGTAGGTGTTTGTTTTGAAAATAGTAAGGATGTTTTGTTTTTAAATGGAGCAAGTAATTAGGAGCATTCTACCTACTCAAAAGTTTTTCTTGTTGATTTTTCTTTTCCTTTAACATTGTTATCTTACCATTGATTTGGTAAGTAACCCTATCTTTGGATGTAAATGGGACGGGTGTGGGTCATCGTATAACCATGATTAGAAATGTTGCAAAGTATCTTAGCATTCTCTTTTAGGGACTAAGATCATTTGAAAGGAAACATAGATAGTGTCATCGAGGGACTATGATCTTGTATTTTTGCTTGTTTTTGCTAAGATGCCTCACATGTGTAATATGGCCATTTTGTAAGGCAACCAAGTGGATTTTACCCTAAGGGTGCTGGTGAGCAAGTGTATTGTTTTCATGCTTGATTTTGTCTTTGATTAGAGTTTTCTAATTGATTATTTTTAGTCTTTCCATACAAACCCTAATTACTAGCATTTGCATATAAAGCGATAAATTGCGGAATTTAAAATTACTACGCTATTACAATACTTATGGGAGGGGGTGTACAACTTATAAATGGGGATTGCAAGAAAATAAAGCCTAATTATCTATTACAACCATATTGGATTTGTACAAGAATTGAAATAAATAATGTACAAAATGAATAAATGTATAAGAATGTAAATGTAAAGTAAATGAATGTTTTTATTTGGATTTTTTAGAGTAAGGGGGTTTTGTTTTTAACCTAATTAACTAAAAGAAGAATAGTTAATTAAATAATAAAAGGTAAACCTAAATTTACTAGGAAAAGAATTTAAATAAAACCTTAATCTAAATATTAATTAAAAAAAGAAATTAAGTTCATGAGAAGAATATTTTTTTGGTATTTTGGTCTTAAAAAATAATCTATAGTAATATAAAATACTTTTGGTCTTTTTATATTTTAAAATAATATATTTGAATGGTGTAAAAGAAATTAACTAAAACTCTAGTTTTTTAATTAAATTTACAAAACAAATAGTAAAAATAAATAAAGTATGATTAAATAAAATAATTTTTGTGTGAGAAAATATAAATAAACTATGTCAAAATATAAATCTAATATTTTTATATTTTTTATGATTTTTTTAGTATTAGAAAAATATTTAAGGAAACAAATAAATAAAAATAAGAAAAATAAAATAAAATAGGCCAGGGTGTAAATAGCCAACAGGGGGGTTAGCAGTAAGAAAAAAAAATAAAAAGGCCCAAGGGAGGCCCAGGCACCTGTCCAAAAAAGTCAGAATGTGTAAAAAATGTTTTAAAAAAACCAAAAGGGTACCACTAGGGCTCGAACCCAGGTCCCTCTAGTCACAGACACGCGCTTCTACCACTAGGGTGGTTATACATTTGTTTATATAATCAAAATAACAAATATATGATAGTAAACAAGTCCATGACCTGAACTTCATCTTCAACCTCACGCCCATCCAGAGCCTCTGTATCTTGTTCAAATCTCAACAAAAATGAAAATTGTAAACAGGAAACTTGTAGAAAATTTCCTCACGATTTCAGAAATGCAAAGCAATAAAATTATAGATCAAAGGTAAGCATGAATTTTAATGGCCCTAATCTAAACCCTAAAAATTTCATAAACTTCAATCTTAAAATTCTCTAAACTCAAGTAAAATTAATGAAAACTATGAACATGGTTAGATTTAGGGCAATGATATCTACATTTTTCATTCACAAATAAACCATTAATGATGTCTGTATGAAGAGTTCAAAAGTTAGAAAACTTAACTTGCAAGGGCATATCGGGTTTGGAGTTTGCGTAGCTTTCAGTGAGTTCTAATGATTGGATTAGCTTCCTCGAGTTCCCAGGAAGCTAATGGGATGCTTAGCTTGAGCTGAAAGTGCCTGGGGAGTTTTGGAGAAGTTAAGGTGCAAGGTGTTGTTTTTGAAAATGGTGGGTGAGGATGGAGGTGTTACAGTGGTGTTGTAGGTGTTGGGATTTCTTGTGTATGTTGTTTAGAAGCTTTTGAAAGTAAAAGGCCAAAAAATGCACGAGCAAATTTGGAGATTGGATTTAAAGCTCAGAAATTATAGGTTTTGAAGTGTTTTTGGTGATTCTGTGTTCTTGGTGTTTTCAGGGGTCAAGTATGTATGGGATTTGTGGAAAATGACTTGTGTATGTATAAGCAAAGAGGTTTGAGTGCTTTGGATAGTCATAAGTACAAGTTACAAGCTAATTTCTAGGTTACTTGATTTTGAAGAAAAGTGGGAAAACAAATTTCAAGAGGAAGTACAAGCATGGGCTGAGTGATTGTAAGTTTCTAACGAGTTTCTCTTGAGTTATGGGACTTGTATGATCAGAAGAAAGTAATTGCAAGGTTCAAGAACAAGTTTTGTGCAAAAAGCCACTTTATCAAAATGACAATGTGCACTTTCTTCCCAAAATGGATATAAAGCATTGCCTTGCATTGAATGCTTGAAGTGGGACCTCTAACAGCTGCGAAAGCAATTAATTATGGAGTGCATAACAAGTTGGAGGCCTTCGAAGTAGAGGTTATGCAGCATAAGTTTGAATTTTGAATTTGTTCATCACAAAATTACTTGTAATTCAAGTGATAAAACTCTAACTTCATCTCTCTGATTCTCCTTACTCAAAAATGATCTCAAGGAGTTATTTGACATTTTGGAAAGCTTGTATTGTGCTATATAACCCATCTTTGAATCACTTTTGAAGATTCCCCTTTGAACTATATGAAAAAGTTCCATGAAGTTAGGTAAAAAACCTGACCAAACTAGGGCAAAATTTCACTAAGTGTTTTGTTTCATGACCATGTGTTCTTAAAATTATAACTTGAGATCCAAGAATTTTTTGAAGGAGTTGTGTAAAGAAAAGTTGTAGATTTCATGGAGATCTACAAATTTCATGTGGGAAGTTTCTTTTGAATCAGCTTGCATCATGGTGAAAATTTTGTTCAAAGTTGTGAAAAATAAGAAATTTTCAACACTTAGAAAAATTTCTAAGTTTAGAAATTTTCACTTTTCAAAATGAAATTTTGAATTTTTTATTTCTTGATGAATAAGGTTTATATTTTTACATGCTTTGATGAATTGTGATCTTTGGAATTTGATTTTGACCAAAAAGTCAAAGTTTGACTTTTCAGTATACAGTTGACTTTTGATCAGTTGACTGAAAATTCATTTGTCAATCCATTGGACTTGAGTAATGTTTTGAGCCATGTCATTAGGTAAAAATTATGCAATTGGACTCTTGAGATCATGCCTTAAACCAATTGATCATTTGCTAGGTCAAAAATCAGAAATTACCCTTTCCCAGTCAAAACCCTAATTTTGACCATTTTGTCCTTTTGAAGATTTGATCAAATTTCTTGAGGAATTGTGGTCCAAACTTTATCAAATGATACATATGAGTTTAAAATGTTGATGTGGATCAAAAATTATGAAGCTTGAATGTAAATTGGCCATAGTTTACTTTTTCCCCAATATAGTTGATTTTTAGGTCAACAGTTTAATTGACTGAGCAAAAGTGTAACCCAAGGCTTGAAACTTGACATGAGTAATCTTGAGGGTCCATAATGATCCATGAAAGTCATATAGGGAATTGGAAGTTCAAATATCCTTGTGCAATCTCAAACTCTAATTTTGGTCATCGGTGCTTAAGGAGGTGTCTTGAACTAATCAACCCTAGTGCAATCTTGAGCCAAAGGAGATCTTGTGAGCAAATTCTTGATAAATGAGAGGGAAAATTTTGGGGTACAACAAGTTGTCAACCTGATTCCTCTTGATAGGAGAAAGATACAATGAGGCCCACAGAAAAAGAATTTGGTTGCCGCAGTGTTCAGGTGTTCCACCTCATGAGTTTTTCTCGGGATAATAGTCGTAACTACTGCCAGGGTAGCAACTGTAGCTGGTACCTAGACCCCGAAGAAGGAATGGACGCAACAGTAGGAGTCACTGTTACTAGACCAAATAAGCCATTCGTAAGACCCTAATTCTTGGCGAACGCGAGAACCTAGTAAGATTGATCCATTTTATCTACAAGACACGAGTTACACTTGTTAAAAGAAAAAAAAGGAGTGCATCGGGTTCCTTTCCTCGCCAAAGATTTTCTTTCTCTCAGCATGACTGGATGCATTGAAAATCACACAGGTATCAATTTTCTTCTTATTTCGTTAAGAATGTGGTACTTCTCCAAGATCAAATCCTTATTCATAGACGAGCCTTTGATACTAATCGCATATATCCTATTTCATTTTCACCTCCTCGGGGGATAAAGAACACAAGCTAGAGTGATAAGAAAGAAGAGGTCATTGAAAATGAGCTATAGACCAGTACTTCAAAAAAATTGCTCTTGCAAGAACGAGTGCATCCCACCAAGGTCGGAGACTAAAAAAAGGCTAAGTGAGCCTCTGAAGCAACAGGTTTCACCAGCATGAAACGTTCAAGGAAGCCACCACGGTCATTGGTGAAAAAGTTGAACCAAGGGAATTGAGGGAGAATGAAGATCAATCATTGATCCCAATCGTCATATCAAGAGGTGTGAGACACATAAAAAAGGTCGAGAAGAGCTCTAGAGAAGGTTCCCAAGACTTGTGCTCAGCATAGAGTTGGAATACCTTCATGAAAGCCCAAGCTCCAGGATGAAGCTGTGTAGGGGGAAACTCTCAATCAGTTTAGCACGGACAGCTCGAAATTAGAAAATGGAAAATTTATACCCAACCTGGTGAAGAGGCATTCGTACAAAGGAAACAGACAGCCTTCAAAGGCGTTGCATATCCTCTCTACTGGGTTCACTATAATAATCAACCAATCCAAGGGATTTTTGACCCTAATGTTAGCACTGGCTATAGCCTTGACAGTGTTCAATGTGGAAGGAATCCCAACCACTTTGGAGGCCTCCCAATGATATCTATTGGTGTTGTCCTACTCGACTAACCGAAGTCCCTTTCGTGCAAGTTCATTATCTTTAAAGTGATTGACATAACTAATCCAAGAGACATCATGGGACATTCCTTGGTACTCCAAATGATTTATGATTTCAACATCGCTAGGCTTGTGATCATTCCTCCTTCAGTAAAACCAGATGAAGTTATCAGCATGTTCCCTTCTTTGCTGGGAAACTTCTCTTTCTGCAGGGTTTCTCAACATGATCCTCACCCTCACCAGTTTCCCTTAACAATAGAGTTCCACACTCTCACCAATTTCCCCTAATAGGAGAGTTATTGAAAGGTCGCTTGATAAAGTTTGCTTAGAAAAGGATTCCCCGGGCACTCTTTCTGTTTAAGAATCCTTAATTAGAGAAGTGATCTCTGATTCAAAGTCCCTACTAGGATAGGGAATATAATAAGATTTAGAATCCATTATTCTTCTTGAAAAGGAAGAAATAATTCCCTTTGAATCACTATCTACGCTAATAGGGTTATTGCTCATCGTAACGAAGATACAGTAAATGCTTGAATAAAAATATCAAGTGAAGAGAATGTATCTTGAAATGTAAGGTTGGAGGCAGTAAAGAAAAAAAGAAGGAAGCTTTGAACTTTGAATGTGGGATGATGTGTACTCTTTTAAAACGCTCTCAGAGAAGAGGGAAAGACTCAAGGGAAATAAGGGAAAATCAGTCCAAAATATCAAGCTAAATTATAGTGAGAGAAAGTAGAAAAATATTTTTAGAGAGGGTGAGTGAGGAGAGTGAGATAACTCATATTTCTGGATGTTGAAATGTGAAGGGAAAGGCTCCTATTTATAGGCTAGAGGTTGGAATAATAAAATAAATAATCCATCGGCCAATTTAATGTCCCAATCAATTGGGTCCTCGTCCCAATAGATTTAATAACCTAAACAATCTATTACAAATTCCCGTGTTGAAAGGTTTGGAAATTAATCATTGCCCTTCATTAAGACAATGTTACAAACGATTATGTACACTATTTACACTAATCCAATCGATTGGGAATATGCTCCAATCAATTGGACAGTTCAAAAACTTGTCCATATCATTTTTACAGTTTCTTATTCATCTGGCATGGCTCCAAAACATTTTTAGTGTGTTTTCTTTGAGAAATAAATGCTTTTATAAAGGTTTTAGTGAGTGTGTGATTTAGCCATGTTACTTTATGCGTACGCCCTTGTGTTTTTATAAAACACTGATCACTCAGACATGATCAAGTGAGCATTCACACTTCCTCTCTTCCACACTCTAAAGCTTCAAGATTTTTCCAATTATGAAAATCATATAATCACTTGCTTGAGTCTTCTTGGAGATGAGGCTTGAGATATCTTTAAGTAAATTCCATCATTGATGGTTATTAAACCCTAAACCTTCTACTTTATTCAGAGGAAGAGCTTTGAACAAAATGTCTTGTATATCTTTGTCTGTTGGACTTACTTGTTTGTCTTTTATGCTTTAAGGTCGTGTTGAATTTTCATCAAAGTTTGAATCTTTACAAGTTATCATCTTCACAAGTTTTCATCATCAAAATCAAACCATGGTAGTCAATAATTGTTTGATCACTTCTAGATTAAACCTGCAAGCACATAGTTTCACACTTGGATTAAGGTTTAAAGAGGTTAAAGGTTAGGGATGGGGTGAATGAGTGCAAGTGATGTATGAAAAACTAAAAAGACCCACTTAAATATGAATTAACGAGTGGATTAGATTGGAAGATAAAATATTTCAATGAATGATATTTGATCTTGATATATGAGTCAAGCATTTATGTGATTCATATCAGAGTTGAACAAAAACTCAGCAACAGCTTTATTTGCTTATATTCAAGCTTTTGGGTGATCTGAGTCATGTCAATAGAGTTGAAGTGTTTGAGAATTGTCAAATTGTTATTTGATTCAACCAATGTTTTGATTCGAATCATATGCTAATTTCCTTCTTTAATTTGAATTAGGACTCCATTTTATCATAATCAACATTCCAGGACTCAAAAAAATTTAGAAAATTTTAAATTCAAAACAAATTTAAAATTTAAATGAAAAATAGGATTTTAATGCAAAAAAAAATTAATGCTTATGAATAATTATTTTGATGCAGATCAAAATTTTGCAATGATCATGATGCAAATAAATATGTCATGAGCACATAGCACAACCCATTAGTCACACATAGAAAACAATAGATCACATTAACAAGATATGAGACAAAATAACAATTAAAATAAATCAAGAACAACTGCTAGAATATTAAGTTGAATGGAATAATAATACCAATAACTGTGACATGAGACTTAACTTGGTGCACAAATAAAGTTAGTAAAAAATTGAATTTATATAGAAAAGGAAAAGTATGATTAAAAATGATTGGATATATATTTCTTCACTTGTATTGAGGATTCATTAACAAGAAACACTTATCTTGTTTAAGATTCCCAAACATTGAACTAGATATCAACGAAATAGGTATCCAATTTTTGTTAGGTCCTTTATGGTAAACACTAAGATCTTTAGGAACTCAAATCATAATACCAATTGGAACTTTTTCTTTCCTTATGTGACAATGTATAATTATATGATCTTTATCATAAAAATAATTGCATACCACTTAGTAGAATGATTCCTTCTATTCTTTCTATGGATAGAGGTGTTCCTTTTAAAATTTTGCCTTTCCTCACTTGAACTTATAGAATCAATATTGGTTGAGTTATAGAGATGTGTTAGTTGTCCTTTAAGGTTTTAAATTTAAAATGTCAATATAGGACACTTATAAAACTCTACTACATCAACCTTTTCTACTAGAGCTTGAGAAATACAAACTTGTTCTGCATGATCTTCTTTTACTGATTCTAAAGAACTTTTAAGTTTCAAATTTTTTTAAAATACTTTAGATCATCATCATTTATAAAATTAAATGCCTTATACAAGTCATTATATGAATGTAAGATATGTAAGTCGAAATCACCTACTTCACAGTCTATTCATTTGTGTCTAACCATCAAAAAATATTAGTTACTTCTTTACTTAAACTTTAGTTTAAAGAAGATGAGTCTTCATCTTCTTCCTAAGCAAATACATGGTCTGTATCTTTTGCTTTTTTTTTGAACTTGTAGAACTCTTGCTTGCTTTTATGCTTCAAAAATCTTGAAGAATCGGCTCGATAGTGGCCAAATTTACCACAAATGTTTCTTTTCTTTATTCCTTCTTGTTGTCATCCCATTTTTAGTGGGTTAAATTTTCTAAAGTTTACCAAGTACTTCTCTTCATATAATTTTTGTAACGCCGAACAAACAAACCCATCTCTTCATCTTTTAAAGATTATTCACTTGAAATATTTTCATCTTCCTTTACAATGACCTTGGAAGTTTAGCTCTTCAAGGATATGTTTCTCTTCTCCTTTTTTGCCTTTTCCTTATTTTTTTAGATTAGCTTCAGATGCTTCAACTCTTTTTAGCTCATGATCATGTTCTGTAAGCTTTCGAAACATATTTAGAATATATAAAGTTTTCAAGTCATGTGACTCTTTAATAGCTGTTATTTTTTGTTGTCATTCCCTACATGTTAAATATTTTATTTCTATTACTATGTACATAATTAGCTGAGAAAATCATGGACATGTGTAAATGTACTTAATGTACTTAATTAGGAAGCTATATTTTAGGTCATGTGATTAGCTTGTAACATGTATATATTAGGCAATGACCTAAGAAAATAAACATCTAATTCTCACGTAATAAAAATTTGTTATGGTACCAGAGCTTCCACGACAACAGTAAGAATGTGTAAAAGCCTTGACCATGGAAGGGAAATAAAAAAAAACTGAAACATAGGAGGAGGTTCAAGTTGTCAAAAAGACTTCATCTCCTTATGATATGAACTCTAATGATAATCTAGGAAGCCTGATTACTAAGTGTTGTACACCAAAATTTTCCCTCTCACTTATCAAGATGTTTCTCACAAGACCTCTTTGACTCAAGACTGGATTAGGGTTTGACCAGCTCAAGACACCTCCTCATGTACTGATGATCAAAATTAGGGTTTGAGTTTGCACAAGGATTTTTGGACTATCAATGCTTCATATGACTTTCAAGGATCATTATGGACCCCCAAGATTACTCAAGCCAAGTTTCAAGCCTTGAATCACATTTTTGATCAGTCAATTGGACAGTTGACCTAAAAATCAACTGTATTAGGGAAAAAGTCAACCATGGCCAATTTACAGTCAAACTTCATAATTTTTTATCCACATCAACATCTTAGACTCATATGTATCATTTGATCAAGTTTGGACCATAATTCCTCAAGAAATTTGATCAAATCATCAAAAGGGCAAAATGGTCAAAATTAGGGTTTTGACTGAGAAAGGGAAATTTCTGATTTTTAACCTAGTAAATGGTCAATTGGTTTAAAGCATGATCTCAAGAGTTCAATTGCATTATCTTGACCTAATGACATGGTTGAAAACATTGCAAATCCATTGGATTGACAAATAATTTTTTCAGTCAACTAATCAAAAGTCAACTGTATACTGAAAAGTCAAACTTTGACTTTTTGGTCAAAATCAAGTGCCAAAGGTCATAATCCATCAAAACATGTCAAAATGTGAAACTTGTTCATCAAGAAAGCAAGGGTTTAAGTTTTGGTTTTGAAAAGTTGAAGTTTTTAACTTAGAAAATTTTCTAAGTATAGAAAATTTCTTGTTTTTTCTCAACTTTAAGCCAAATTATCACAATGATACAAGATGATTCAAAGGAAGTTCCCAACATGAAAGTTGTAGATCTCCATGAAACCTACAACTTTGCATCACACAATTTCTCCTAAAGATGCTTGGATCTCAAGATATAATTTTGTGAATACATGCTCATGAACTAAAATAACTTAGTGAAATTTTGCCCTAGTTAGGCAGGTTTTTGACCTAACTTCATGCCAATTTTTCACATAGTTCCAGGGGGAATATTTGAAAGCAATTTAAAGATGAGTTGTAGAGAACATTGCAAGCTTTCCAAAATTTCCAAGAACTCCTTGAGATCATTCTTGAGTAGGTAGAATCGAAGAGATGAAGTTGGCAATTTCTCACTTTGATTTCAAGCCATTTCATGAAGAACAAAAATTCAAATTCAAGCCTAGGCTGCATAATCTTTGATTTTCATGCCTCAAACTTGTTTTTCACTCCATAATTAAATGTTTACACAGATGATAGAGCTTTAATCCAAGCATTAGAGCCTTTGTCCAAGCTACAATTCCATTTATGGCACAAAGTTGCCATTTCCATTTTGATAAAGCACAACTTTTACAATTGTCAACTCTTTGAGCTTTGCACTTGTTCTTTCTGCACACACAAACCCTATAAACCAAAAGAAATGTGTCTGAAACCTCTACCAAACCAGGCCATGCTTGTACAACACTTAGGGACTTGTCTCCTTACTTTTCTTCAAAAGCAAGTAATAGAGCCAAAAGGCTATAACTCAGAAATCTTGAGGAAGCTTGATGTAAAACCTTTTCTATACTTATACACAAATACATTACAACCTAGAACACGATTGCTAAGGCTCATAAACTCTCCCAAACTCTCTATCACTGAAAACCTGCCATAACTTGCAGTTTTGCACCTTACATAGCAATCTCAAGAACCAATCATGCGTTTTGAATTTTAACCACCTAAACACTTAATATACATCATATCTAAGTGTTCCAAACCCTTGTCCCTTCACTGTAACTCCTCCTCCTCCATCTGCCATTTTTGCATATCAAGCTTGCATGTTGACTTGACTAGGGAGATTCGGGAACTTTCAAGGCAAAGTAAGGATTGGAACATACTCAGGAAGGTCTAGGCAAGCTAAACAGATCATTAGGCCTTCTCAAAACTTGCTCAAACTCCATTCACGATCTCAACTGAAAGAGGTAAAAACTCAAACTTCTATCTCTTCATACAAGCATCCTTAGGTCCTGATTTGTGAAAGAAATATGTAGATATCCTTGCCCTAAAGCTAATCGTATTCATAGATTTCATTTATATTAACTGTGCATAGAGAATTTTGGATTTGAAATTTCTGTAAAAATTAGGTTTCAAATTAGGGCAAGTAAAATTAGCTTTGATCTTTGATTGTTAGTTTACAAAAATTATATGGTTGAACTCGTGGGAAGAAACACCATGATTTTCATGTTTGGACTTTCCATTTTCATGGAGAAATGAGAGAGATACAGGTGGTCCGGCCATGGCTCAAGGTTGAAGATGAAGTTGCCTTCAGGGGGCGTTTTATAATATATATTTATGCATTTGTTTATATGAACGGATGTACAGCCACCCCAGTGGCAAGGCATCACACAAAAATGTCATAGGTCATGGGTTCGAGCCTTGGCGTTGCCTTTTGCAATTTTTCTCATTTTTTCCATTTTTTTTGCTAGCTTGCAGCGTGGGCTTCTGATTCTTTGGGCCTTATGTCTTTTTGCTAACCTCCTGCCTCCCATTTGCTTGCAGCACCCATGGCCCATTATCATTTATTTATTTATTTTGTTTTCATTTTATTTTTCTAATAATATTTTCTTAATAATAAAAAAATCATAAAAAATATAAAATTGATAAAAATTATATTTTGTTTTATTTTATTTTATTTTCTCATAAAAAAATATACTATCCTTTTTTAATAAACTTGTAAATTAAATTATAATTAGTTTGATATACATTTTTTTATATATATTTATTAAACATATTATTTTAATATAAAAAGACCAAAATACCTCATAAATACCATATATTATTTTTCAAGACAAAAAATGCAAAAATACTTACTTTTTCTCAAAGAAATTTATTCCCTTTTGATAAAATAGAATTAGGGTTTAATCAAAATCCTTTCTAAAAATAATTTCCTTTCCTAATTAATTTGAGTTTAATCTTGATTTATTTATTAGGTTTAGGTTAAACTTTTTTCACATTAAAAACTAAACAAAATCTTCTTTGCATTCATACATCTTTGCATATTTAATTTATCTTGTATATTATTTATTCCAATATTTGTACATATTCAATTTGGTTGTAATAGCTTAATTAGGTTTACATTATTGCAAATCCCCATTCATAAATTGTATACCCCCTCCCACAAATATTGTAATAGCGTAGGACATTTAAATTTCGCAATTTATCGCTTTTACATAACATGCTAGTAATTAGGGTTTGTATGGCAAGATAAAAGAAACTAAATAGAAAACCCTAATCCAAGACAAAATCAAGCATGAAAATGACACACTTACACACAAAACACCCCTAGGGTTATCCCACTTGGTTACCTTATGCAAAATGGTCATATTACACATGTAAAGTGTCTTAGCAAAAACAAACAAATACAAGATCATAGACCCTCGATGACGCTATTCAAAGTTGCCTTACAAAATGATCTTAGTCCCTCAAAAAATGCTAAGATACTTTGCAACATTGCTAATCATGGCTATACGATGACCCACGCCCGTCCCGTTAACATCCAAAGATAGGGTTGCTTACCAAATCAATGGTAAGACAACAATATCAAAGGAAAAGAAAATAAACAAGAAAGACATTTGAGTAGGTAGATTACTTTTAGTTACTTGCTCCATTTCAAAACAAATATCCTTGCAATTTTCAAAACAAACACTCACATTTCCAAACATCTTACAAAATTGAAAACATTTTCAAAAAGATCAACATCTTTGTATACATTCTTACGAACGAGAATCATTACAAAGATTGTCTAAGCAATGACCTCTTCTACAAAATACTTTCAAAACCACACAAAACACAATTTCAAACAAAATCAAGTGATCTAGCAAGTAACTAAGAGCCCATGGAAAACCATGGATGAAAAGGGTGCTAATACCTTACCTTTTCATAATCTACCCCCCGAACTCAAGAAACAATCTCAAAGGTCTTTCTTGTGCTTTTTCACCTTTCCTTTTGGATAAAAGAAAAGTCGGTGGCGACTCTTGCTAACTGCAACATTTGCGATCAAACGCAAAACAATCTAGTTAGTTCTCCCACCGGATCACACTAAGGTTCAATTGAAAGGGGAGAATTATGATGAATGGCCTCGAGCCATACGTATATCTCTCCATGCACGACACAAATGGGGGTTCATTGAAGGAACCATTAAAAAAACAAAAGAAGGTTCTTCCAACTTGGAAGATTGGTGGACAGTGCAGTCCATGTTGGTGTCATGGGTGCTGAACACGGTAGAATGAAATATGTGATCTACCATTTCATATCAAGATAACATGAAACAGTTGTGGGAGAACATTAAGGAACGATTCTCTGTCTCGAATGGCCCAAGAATTCAAAAAATAAAGATGGATTTGGCATAATGTCACCAGACTGGGAGGCCCATTGTAGCGTACTGTTTAAAATTAAAAAGCTTGTGGGATAAACTTATAAATTATCAGCAAGTCCTTTTATGTACATGTGTAGGTTGCACATGTGATGTTAAATGCAGATTGGAGAAAGAACGAAAAGAAGAGAAATCCATTAATTCTTGATGAGCCTAGATGATGTCCTTTATGGTACTGTGCGCTCTAACCTTCTTGCAACTGAACCCTTTCCTAAACTAAATAGAGTTTATGCTACTCTTATGCAGGAAGAAAGAGTGAGAGCCATCTCTAGAGGAAAAGAGGAACGGCCTGAGGTAGTCGAGTTCTCTGCACAAGTACGTGGAAGATCCAAAGGGCTCGCTAAGATGAAGGATAAAAATGTGGTATGTTCAAACAGCAGTCGAATAGGGCATGAATCTAAAAGTTGTTTCCAGCTGGTCGGGTATCCTGAATGGTGGGGAGAATGACCACACGATGAAGAAAAATATGGTGGGTATGGTTGAGGATGACAACGAGGAGGATATGGTTCAGGAAGAGGATGGAATGGGAATGTTTGAGTCAATGCAGCGCACATCAATGGAGAACACAGGTGTTGTGATAAACCTTCCTAACAAGAATGCATTGCCCGTACTAAGCAATGACCAATGGCAAACCTTGGTGAATCTTCTAATTAATCACAAACGCAACGAAAATGAAAAGATTCCAGGTAAAACTTGTGAATAGATCATTGACACAGGTGCTTCCAACCACATGACAGGTAATATAAAACTCTTGCATGAGATGAGGGAGATAACAGGATGCCCGGTTGGACTCCCAGATTGAAAACAAGTGTTAGCCACTAAAGAAGGGTTTGTGGTCCTTGATGGAGGATTTAAAATTGGTAATGTGCTTCATGTGCCAAAATTGAGTTGTAATTTGATATTTATTCTTCAGTTGACTGTTGAGACAAAATTTGTTATTTATTTCAATTATACCTTATGTGTAATGCAGAACCACACTTCAAAGATGCTGATTGGAGCGGGTGAGCAAAGATATTGGTTGTATTTCTTCAAGGGTATTCAATATGAAAAGGCACACAAGGCTAGTAGATTTTGTCATATTAATCTGTGGCATCAATGCATGGGACATCTCTCTCTGAAAATCACCTATTTAACTTCTAATCTAGGGAATAAGAGTAGTGAGTTGGGAAATAAAGCATGTGATGTATGTTTTCGAGCTAAGCAAACTAAAGATGTTTTTCCATTAAGTACTCATAATGTTGTTAGTAGTTTTGATTTTATACACTGATTTATGGGGGCCTTATCGAACTCCCTCTTCTTGTGGCGCATCATATTTTTTTATAATAATGGATGATTTTTCTCGTGCCATATGAATTTATCTATTGATTGATAAAAGATAAGTGTCACACACATTGAAAGTTTTTTTTCTTTGATTGAAAGACAATTTTATAAGAGGGTTAAAATGACACATAGTGATAAATGGAACTGAATTCATATGTTTGAAATATTATTTTCGTGAGCATGGAATAATCTTCCAAACCTCTTGTTCAGGAACACCATAACAAAATGGAAGGGAAGAAAGGAAACACTGACACATCCTTAATATTTCTTGTGCCCTACGGTTTCAAGGTAACCTTCATATCTCTTTTTGGGGAGAGTGTGTCTTAACTGTTGGGTACTTAATTAACTGCACACCTACATCAATGTTACAAGGAAAAACACCATATGAAATGTTGTATGGACAGGCCCCGTCATATGATCATTTTAAGGTTTTTAGTTGCTTGTGTTATGATCACAACTTAGGAAAAACAAGTGATATTTTCTAGTCAAACCCGAAAATGTATTTTTGTTGGATATCCGTGTGGTAAAAATGGGGGTGGAAATTGTTTGATTTAGACACTCGAAGTTACTTTGTATCACGTGATGTTAAATTTTTTTATTCTGAATTTCCTTATGCTGATACAAACGAGAAGGAGACTATTGTCCTTGTGGAACAACCATTATTTTTTATGATGATGGTGAGGCAAACAGTCAAGTTAGGTCAAGTGAATCAAGCAGACAAGCTGGTATAAGTCATAACAAATGGTGGGTGCAGGTGACTCAAAAAGTCGGTTAACTGATGAGCTAATATTGGGTTCCAATAAAGATGAATCTAGAAATTCTCATCTTAACCCGCTAGTTTCAGAATCAATTAACAATGAGATTGGGGAAGAGTTGGGAATAGGTTACCGCATCAAGATGCCTTGAGTTAGATTGAGTGATCATGTGACTCATACTATGCATAAATTAAGCCCATATCACATATCACCCTCTTCGTAACATATCTCAGGTGCACCTTACCGGCTAACTCATTACATAAATTATGCAAATTTTTCTCAAAAAATTGAAGGTTCATTGCTGCTATTACAACTAAACGTGAGCCCGTTCATTTTTCAGAAGTTGTACAAGACAATAAATGGAGATTCCCTATCATCAAAAACTTCAAGCTTTGGAAGAAAATTGCACCTGGATTTTACAACCTTTGTCGGCTGAGAAGAAGCCTCTTGGTTGCAAGTGGTGTAAAAAATTAAATATAACTCAGACGACTCCATTGAAAGATACAAGGAAAGACTGGTCATTCTTGGGAATCGTCAAGTAGAAGAAATTGACTATAGTGAGACATTCACTACTGTTGTCAAAATGGTCATTGTTCGTCTTGTTCTTGTTGTGACAGCCGCAAAGCAGAGGGAAATTCATCAATAAATGTTCACAATGCATTCATCCATGGCGATCTTCATGAAGATCTATACATGAAACTACCTCCAGGCTTTCACACGTCCTCATCGGGATTAGTTTGCAAGTTGTGAAAATCTTTATATGGGTTGAAGCAAGCCCCCCGGTGTTGGTCTTCCAAACTATCCGCTGCTTTGTTGAAATTTGGATTTCAACAATCATGTTCTGATTATTCTCTCTCCAACTTGACGACTCATGGAGTACAACTCGTAGTATTGGTGTATGTTAATGATTTGATTATTTGTGGAAGTGATTCTGAGGCAATGCTACACTTTAACATGTATCTTAGTCATTGTTTTCACATGAAGGATTTGGGGAGTTTGAAATAATTTCTTGGCGTGGAGGTTGCAAGGAACTCAAGTGGGATATTCTTATGTCAACACAAATATGCCTTGGATATAATTAAAGAAACATGTTTACTTGGTGCCAAACCCGTGTCAACACTCCTTAAGAAAAATCATCAGCTTGGTCTCACAACTGGTCCCCTTGACTAACCCGAACGCTATTGACGGTTAGTTGGATGTCTCATCTACTTGTGTTTTACCAGGCCCGAGATATCTTATTGTGTTTACAAATTGTCATAATTCATGTAACAACCTCGTGTGAATCATTGGAATGCAGCACTTCGCATTGTCAAATATCTTAAAGAAAGCCTCAACCAAGGTATACTGCTTAGCAAGACATCTAGCTTCCAGTTGCATGGATGGTGGATTCTAATTGGACAGGTTTCCCCCTAACCCGACGCTCAACTACTGGCTGGTTTGTGTTTTTGGGACACTCACCCATCTCTTAAAAAACTAAGAAACAACACACTATTTCACGTTCCTCGACTGAAGCAGAATATCGCGCTCTGGCTACAACCACTCGTGAACTCAAATAGCTTAAAAGTTTTTGATCTTGGGATTTTGCATAAAGGATCTACGTGACTCAGTTGTGACAACCAGACAGCTTTGCACATTGCCAAAAGTTCAGTTTTTCACGAGCGTATGAAGCATGTCAACTAACTTAACTGTGTTAGTTCATGAGAAGGAGCATATAACATTGGATCAAGAGCAACACACAAGTGAGAGGGACACCACATAATCATCCAAAACCTTAAGGTGATAGGTGTGTGAGTTCTCTCACTTATCATTTTCTAATCAATATGAGACTTCTTCCTCACACTTGATTATCAACACTCCCCCTCAACTATGAGTCTAATACTCTCCCTCAAATAGAAGCTCTTTCTTTCACATAACCTCATATCCACCACCTGTAGGGAGTACTTTCAATACAAGCAAGTCGATCTCTTCACTCGAAATCAAAGACTTGTGATATCATTTGTTAGTTCATGAGGAAGAGCATGTAATATTGGGTCAAGAGCAACGCCCAAGTGAGACAGACACCACATAATACCTAAAACCTTAAGGTGATAGGTGTGTGGGTTCTCTCCCTTATCTTTTTCTAATCAATGTGAAACTTCTTACTCAGACTTAATTCTCAACAAAGTGAACATACATATTATCTTTTTAATATACATAATTTTTCCTTTAAATATAAGAGCTATATTATATGCATCCTTCTATTTATCTTGTTCTAAATTGATCATCAAATTTATTTATTAAAAGTAATATAATTTACTGTGAAAACCAATATTAATAATTAAATTCCAGTCTATTATGAGATATAAAATTCTTTAATAACCTGAAGTTTTGTTGGATCTTTGAACTATGTAAGCAAAATTAACTCAAAATTTAAATTTAAAAATAACATGATATAAAATAATTAAATGATGCATATGTCTCCGGTACACCACGGTATAATTAAGTTGAATAGAAATAGCCAACTTTATTTCTTTCGACTTTATTTATAAAGGTTTTTTTTATCCTATATATGAAGTGCACCGTAGCAGTAGCAGCTATGTTTTTTTCATGAAATTTCGGATTAAAGAAAGAACCTTCCTGGAAAACACCTACTCACAAGGACAAGAGATAATACTTCGTTATAAAATTCCAGATATGTATAAATAGGAAACAACGTTGCAAATGAAATTCACACTTCAAAGCTAACATCTAAAAAAGTTTAGGTGAGTGAAGTGTTGAAAGAGAGAAGAACATGGAGATAGCTGGCAGCTGTGAAACACCACTACCACTTCTCTCACTGAATCATGTCTCTATACTGTGCAGATCTGTGCTGGACTCTATGAGGTTTTATGAGGAAGTTTTGGGTTTTGGTCTCATCAAACGCCCTTCCTCTTTCAAATTCAATGGAGCCTGGTTAGTATGTTGATTCATTACCATTTTATTTATTTATTTATTTGTACGAGTTTTCAATGCATCAATTTTTTGTTTTGTTTTGGTGTAGGTTGTACAACTACGGTTTTGGAATACACCTGCTAGAGAATCCAAACTATGATGCATTTGATAACCCTATGTATGAACCACGACCCATTAATCCCAAGGACAATCACATATCATTCCAGGTAATTAAGATTTGTATTCTAATAGGTTTTAAATCAAAATCTATTTTAAACAAACACTTAATCAAAGTATTTGCAATTTGGTTTTGTATAGTGTACAGATGTTGGACTTGTGAAAATGAGGTTGGAAGAAATGGGGATGAAGTATGTTACAGCTTTGGTAGAAGATGAAGGAATCAAGGTGGAGCAGGTGTTCTTCCATGACCCAGATGGATACATGATAGAACTTTGCAACTGTGAGAATATCCCAATAGTGCCTATTTCTTCTTCTTCGTGCTCTTTCAAGGCAAGAAGCCAGAGCATTAAGAAGGCTCCCAGCAAATGTGGTTTCATGGAAAATGTTATGATGCGAAGCTTGAGCATGGATATGATGAACTTTGCGTTTTAAGTTTCCATATGGTCAAAATAAGGTGGTGAAAATAATTTACTTTTATTTGTCTGTAAGATCAGCAAAGGTTTTTATTATCATCAAAACAGGGAAAAAGGTGCAGAGCGTTGTTAATTTATGTATTCAAATATCCAATACTATGTTGTAGGATGCTTGAAATAATAATAAAATTGTCAAGTAAAATAATAAAAAAAGGCACGCAGAGACATCATATTGAATAAAACAGTATAAATGAAAAGGTATGGGTTGTTTGGGAGATACATTTTCAAAAGTACAAAACCATACTTAATAAGTTATTGGAATCAAACAAAACATCTGTCTAAGTATATAGATCTCTGATCTATTAACTGAGCATATTCAAAACTAATGCAAGGAGAAAGCTTTATTCTTGGTCCTATAAAAGAAGTACATAAATAAATAGAATAACTTGAATAATGAAAACCAGCAACCAGTGTACTAACATTACCAAAACCAACTCCACAGAGACATTCACAATCTGTTGCTCTGCAAACCATAGCCAATGGGAAACATGAAATTACTCGGCCCTGGATTGGCCAGCGCGGGAAGAGAGGATGATGCCAACAATGAGTCCATACAACGCCAGTGCCTCAGCGAAAATGAGGATAAGAATCATTCCAACGAAAAGCTTTGGCTGTTGAGCATTTGCTCTACAAAAGACAGATATCAGGGAGTCAAATTCAACCATATAAAATATTTTTGCAAAACCAGTTCTAACAGATATTATCTGCAACTGAGTACCAAAATCCACAGATGAAATGCAAGAATTACCTAGCACGCCAATACAAACAATCACAACAACACAAAATTATATATACATTCAGCCCAATTTCACATATCTCAACATGTTCAATTTTCACATAACATATCTGAAAATTGACAGCAGATTTGGGTTACCATGTTTACACGATGGAATGCCTGCCGTATGACCACAAGTTCTATTACTTCAACAATTTGGAGCTTCAGTAAATTCATATTGAACTATTGTAGGGACACTAGAAAAAGTGATTGATGGTGTATCCAAACACACACTCCAGCACTTATCATACATACAAGAGTAAATGTATTAATTTTTCCTACAATCAGTATTGTTGTCAATAGCAAATCACTAAAAAAAATAGTGTATTCAAATTCCACTGCATAAGAGTGCTAGAGTCGTATAGCCACTGCTTCTGACAACAGTTGTATTGAACAGAGCAAAACAATAGTGATTTGTTCAAATTCACTACCCTACAGAACCTCTATTTAACAACACTGTACAAAATCTATGAGACAGACACCAAAAATTCGACACTGACACGCCGACACTAGTAATAAATTGAAAAAATGAATAAATTAAATTTAATCACGTGTCATAGTCAATTTCAAACACGACACTGATACAGATAAGCCTTTTTTCAAAAGTGTCGGTGCTATAGACAAGCTTTTTTCAATCGACGAGTAAAAAACTGAAAAGTCCACGTGATTTAGCTCTATATACCCCATTTCTATAAGTGAATTTAAGTAGCTTATGAAGAGAAGCCGAAAATCAGCTTATAAATAAATCAGAAGTTAATTTTATAAACTCTTAAGAAAAACTCATATCAGAAATCTTGCAGCCGCAAAACGTTCCAAATAACAAGAAAACAGACCTTAAATCATTAGTAATTAAATCAATGAAAGAAAATCAACGATTAATTATCATACAAACAATTCGCTAACATCACAATGAAATTAAAGATCAAACAGAAAAGCGAAATGAAAGTAAAATATACCTAACACCGGCATCACCGACGATACCGATGGCCATACCAGCGGAAAGCCCGGCCAAACCACAAGCAAGACCAGAAGAAAGATGCGCGTAACCATCAAACAGATAATAAGATTTCGCCTTAGGATTAATACCAGTACTGATGATAACCGCGATAATCAAACCGTAGATACCTAACACACCGGCCATAACAACCGGAACGATCGATTTCATAACAAGTTCAGGTCTCATCACTCCCATCGATGCAACTCCGACGCCACTCTTCGCCGTACCGTACGCCGCTCCCATACCTGCAAAACGACATCGTTTCGAATCAGCGATTATTATTATTCAATTATTGTGATTGTGGATATGAAAATGAATACTTACAGGAGAAAACGAGAGCCGCGGCGGCGCCGAGGAAGCCGAAGAAGGGAGCAGTTTCGTCGCCACTGAATGGAGCCATTTTGGATCGATCTGTTGTGTTCTGATTCTCGGATCTCTGATCGGTAATTCGTTCTTGCTTTCTCGTCTCTCCTCCTTTGATATTTTGCCTGGTGTATAATGTCAGTCACATCCTTATTGTAAAATAATTCCTGAATAAAATAAATTGATATTTTTTATTATTATTTTGGTCATTTATTATTATTTAAAAGATTAAATAATTTTTAATTTATTATAAATTAAATTTCTTTTTTAAGATCATAGAGTACTTTTGATAAAGAATAGTTAAGATCTATTTTTCTTTTTTGTTTTCACTTTTTTATTAATAAAGATTTTTAAAATAATTTTACACTCAATTATAATCATGTTAAGCGATAAATTAATTATTTTTAAATAAATTATATAACATAATTAAATGATAGATTTTAATTAGATAATAGTGTAAAACTATTTTACACTATCAATACACTATTTTTAACTTCAAAATTAATTGTTATGTAATATCTATATAAAAAGTTTTACACACCTAATTTAAAATTTCATAATTATCATTTTATTGATGGTCGTGTAAAATTTTTTTACATGTGTATTTCAATTAAATTTATATTAAAAACAATAATATACTCAAAATATTACAAATATAAAATTTTCTTTATTAAATATTTATTCTTTATAAAAATCTAAATATAAATGAAAGAAAGGTTTCTTAAAAAAAATCCTAAATATTGAAGTAGATCTATAACTTTTATTTATTATTAATAGAGATTGATTATTCATGTATTATTTATTGTATACTTGATGAGTCAGCAAGGTTGTTAGAGTTAGTTTAGTCTCTAACTGAATTAGTTAGATTAGTTGTAGTTTGTTTTCTGATTAATGCTTGTATAAATAATTCTAACTCATGAATGGAAAGTAAGATGAATTTCATTCTTTTTCTACGTGGATTGAATGATAACTATGCTGCTGTGAGGTCTCAGATTCTTCTGATGGAGCCTTTACCAAATTTATCCAAGATTTTTTCAATGATAATTCAGCATGAGCGACAATTGTCAATTGGTATACTTGCTGAGCCCTCAGCTTTAGCAGTGCAAGCTTCACCATCTAATGGTTCTACAAGTTCCAATGGTTCTGGATATGGCAGGGGGAAGCCATTTTATTCTAAGGGTCAAGCTAAGTCTTCTGGCCAGAGACATTGTACACACTGTGGGAGGAATAATCATACTGTGGATACTTGCTTCATGAAGCATGGTTATCCTCCTGGTTTTCCCAATGGGTATAAGCCTAAGAAAGTCAATCATGTATCTTCTGGGGGTGGTTCTGATGACCAATCTGAGCAGGGTCTTTCCTCTTCATCTATGGAGTTTACAAGGGAGCAATTTCAGAGTCTTCTGGCTCTTCTACCTCAGCATACACCTACTGCTACTCCTCATGCTTCCAATCTTGTGAGCAATCATCAGATTCAAGCATCTGAATTAGGTAAATATGTTTGCAATCTGCTGAACAGCCCTCTTGCTCCCACAAGGGCCTTAGGTAACTTGTTTGTAAGGTGGATCATGGATTGTGGTGCAACTGATCACTTTGCTAGCTCTCTTTATTTGTTCTCTTCTTATAGAGTTATACCTCCAGTATTTGTTAATTTACCAAATGGCCAACATGCTTATGCTCGTCATATAGGAACTATATACTTGACACCTACTTTGACATTGTATAATGTGTTATATGTTCCAGAGTTTTCAGTAAACTTAGTGTCTATTGATAAACTTACCAAGCAACTTCAATGTAATGTGCTCTTCACTCACTCTGCTTGTTATATTCAGGACACAATCACATTGAAGATGATTGGGAAAGCTGAGAATCGCAAGGGACTTTATATCATGGATTTACCACCTCTTCATACTGTTAAGCCTTTGTCTACTTTTCATTCTGTGAATAATGTTGTTTCTGCACCAGTTAGTATGCCTAATATTTGGCATTATAGATTTGGCCATCCCTCTCTCTCTTGTTATCACATTTTACATTCCATGTATCCTACTGTATCTTCCACTGTTAATAAACACTGAAACTTGTCATTTTGCAAAACAAAAGAAATTGCCTTTTACATTGAGTACTACACTTTCAGAAAATGTGTTTGATCTATTGCATGTGGATATATGGGGACCATATAGTGTTCCATCTATTACTGGTGCAAGGTTTTTCTTAACTATTGTTGATGATAAATCCCGTTATACTTGGGTAAAATTTCTTGATACAAAAGCTGCAGCTCGTCCTTCTTTAAAGAGTTTTATTATTTTTGTGAAAACTCAATTTCAGAAATCTGTGAAAATTGTTAGAAGTGATAATGGTGTTGAATTTTCAATGTGTGATTTCTACAATTTGCATGGGATACAGCATCAATTGACTTGTGTGGAAACCCCACAGCAAAATGGGATTGTGGAACGCAAACACCAACACATATTAAATGTGTCTCGTGCTTTGCTTTTCCAATCCAATTTATCTCTTGAGTTTTGGTCATATGCTGTAAGTCATGCAGTATATATCATTAATGTTCTGCCAACAAAAGTTTTGCAAAATGCTTCACCATATCAAATTCTTTTTAACACCAAACCTGATATCTCTTCCTTAAGAGTTTTTGGCTCTCTTTGTTATGCCACTACTTTACTTTCTCATAGAACTAAGTTTAAACCTAGAGCAAGAAAATGCATCTTACTTGGTTTGAAAGAAGGAGTTAAAGGTTTTTTACTCATGGATTTTGGAACAAGACAGGTTTTTTTGTCAAGGCATGTTATTTTTTATGAGAATATGTTTCCTTTTCAGCATCTTGACAAGGATCATAATGTGACTTCCCAAAATTCTTTGGTTTTACCTACCAGCTCTTATTCTCCTTCTTTATCTGATGAACAATTACCACACCCTGAACCTGCTCTACCTCCACAACCTGTTCTCAGATCTTCTTCTAGACCCAAAACCAAACCTGCTTACTTACAAGATTATCATTGTAATCTTGCTTTGGTTCCTTCTCAGAATTCTCAGGTTTCTCAATCTCCCAATGTGTTGTATCCACTAACAAACTTTGTGTCTTATGATCACTTGTCTTCATCACATAGGGCCTATACCTTGTCAATCTCTCAGGTTGTTGAGCCAAGGAGTTATTCTCAGGCAGTTAAGTCAGAGGAATGGAGACAAGCTATGAATTTGGAGATCCAAGCTCTTGAGACTACTAAGACCTGGATCCTTACTGATTTACCTCCAGGGAAGAAACCCATAGGTTGCAAATGGGTGTTTAAAATCAAAAGGTTTGCTGATGGCACCATAGAAAGATATAAGGCTCGTTTGGTGGCTAAAGGTTACACACAAGAGCATGGCTTGGATTACTTTGAGACTTTCTCTCCTGTTGTGAAGATGACCACAGTCAGATTAGTTTTGGCAATGGCTACTGTACATAACTGGTACCTTCATCAACTTGATGTAAACAATGCCTTTTTGCATGGGAATCTAGAAGAGGAGATGTATATGTCATTACCTCAGGGTTATCAGGCTGCACAACCTACACAGGTTTGCAAGTTACTAAAAAGTCTATATGGACTTAAGCAAGCTAGCAGACAATGGAATGCTATGCTTACTTCTTCCTTAGTTGCTCTTGGTTATGTGCAATCTAGGTCTGACTACTCTCTGTTTGTCAAGAAAACTTCTATTCATATTACCGTTTTATTGGTTTATGTTGATGATATCGTTCTAGCTGGCTCTGACCTGACAGAAATTGTTCATGTCAAGGCTCAATTGGATGCTCAGTTCAAGATCAAAGATCTAGGCAATCTGAAATTCTTTCTTGGGTTAGAAGTGGCTAGATCTCATACAGGTTTGGTCTTGTCACAGAGGAAGTATTCTCTTGAATTACTTGATGATCCAGGCTTGCTTGCCTGCCAGCCAGTTACAACACCAATGAATCCTAGCATTAAGCTCCAAGCCGTCACATATCACCCCTATGAGGATGTTAAGTCTTATAGGAGATTGATAGGAAGATTGATTTATCTCACTAATACTAGGCCTGACATCTGTTATGCAGTGAACATTTTGAGTCAATATTTGTCTAAGCCTATGCTTGAGCATCATACAGCTGCACTAAGGGTTCTCAAGTACATCAAAGGTGCTCCAAGTCAGGGACTGTTCTTCTCAGCTCAGAAGAACACTACTTTGAGTGCTTTTAGTGATTCTGATTGGGCTTCATGCCCTGATACAAGAAGGTTTGTCACAGGTTTCAATGTGTTTTATGGCTCTTCTTTGATCAGTTGGAAATCCAAGAAGCAGTCTACTATATCCAGATCTTCCTCAGAGGCTGAATACAGGGCTTTAGCTACAACAACATGTGAGGTTCAGTGGATTTTGTATCTCCTTCAAGATCTTCAACAGCCAGCTCTGCAGCCAGTTATTATCTATTGTGATAGCTTGTCTGCTATACATATAGCACAAAATCCTACTTTTCACGAGCGCACTAAGCACATAGAGATTGATTGCCATCTCGTTCGTGATAAAGTTGCTTTAGGAGTCATCAAATTGCTGCCTGTTCCTACTACTGCACAACTTGCTGACATCCACACAAAACCTCTACACCCTCAACTGTTTCAACATTTGGTGTCCAAGCTTAGCCTCAAAAATCTTTGTGTCTCAGCTTGAGGGGGGGGGGGGGGGGGGGGGGGGGGGGGGGGTAATAGAGATTGATTATTCATGTATTATTTATTGTATACTTGCTGAGTCAGCAAGGTTGTTAGAGTTAGTTTAGTCTCTAACTGAATTAGTTAGATTAGTTGTAGTTTGTTTTCTGATTAATGCTTGTATAAATAATTCTAACTCATGAATGGAAAGTAAGATGGATTTCATTCTTTTTCATCTGTTAACAATTATTATTACTAATGTAGAAAATTGCATATTTTATTTTTAATATTCAATTTATATGTTTTGAAATTTGAATATTATGTTTTTAAGTCATATTCATAATCGAAAAATGTTTGACTAAAATTAGTAGTTAATTTTTTCTTTTTTAAAATTATTAGATTTAAAATTTAATTTAAAAAGAAAAATATTTATTTGACTGTTGAAAATTTGAAATTAAATTTTAAAATATAATTGAATAACTAAGAATAAATTTACTCAAAAGATATTCAACTAAAAATTAAATAGCTAACTTTAGACCAATAGTATCCACCATATAAAACAAAACAAAACATAACCAAATAAAATAGTATATAAATATACTTTTCTTTTCTTTTTTTGTTACATTTGATAACATGAGTATTTATGGTGTGGTTTAAGTGGTTTTGAAATTTAAAATCATCTGAACTATAAAAATAATAACTTGATTTGATTTAGTTAACTTTTAAAAATAATCAAACTAATAAGATTTGGATAGATTAACTTGAATTAATATTTTATAAGATTTTTTCATTGAAGCATATATATATATATATAAATTAATGTATATATAAATAATTTTATAATTTAATGTATAAATATAAATTATATTTTATAATTTTATCTTATATTTAAATAAATATGAAATAATATACTGTATAATTATAACCAAGTGTGTGCATGTGACAATGCTAATCTTATAACACTATTATTTCTTTTTTATTATCATATTTTTAATCATATCCTTATTAAGGTAAACAAATTAAAAATAAAAATAAATATATACAATTTCATTTTAAATAAAAACAATAGTATCTATAAATAAATATTCATTTATATGTAAATTAAAATAAATACCATACAAAAAATACGATAGAATATACACATAGTATTTGTTGATTTTTTTAAAGAATTAAAATATATATATAATGGTGTGTAACATTTTGTAACATAATGCGGTTTGATTTGGTTTAATTCGGTCTGTAAAATACAAATTGCAAACCGAACTAAACCGTACGGTTTTATTAAAAAATGGTTTGAACACATCTAAAATAAATGCGATTTTTTGCGATTTTGATTTAGTTCGGTTCAGTTAACAATTTTTTATTTGGTTGGTTCGGTTTTGAACATTCCTACTTGATAATAGAAATATTTAGTATAAATATAAAATATTAGGAATGATTTAAGCTCAAAGTGGTTAAATAACGGATATTATTATATTGAAACAGGATGGTTTAAAAAGGTTCAGAGTTTTTACAAACAACCGCCTCAATGTGTATTTATCAGACCAATAGACTTAAAATTAAAAATAGTGCAAATTCTAGAAAATGACTAATGTATGGATATATAATCTCATAAGAAGGAAAAAAAACATTGAAAACATTTGGATCAAACCTTACTAGTTGAGGTATCTGAAGCTTTAGTACAAGTAAGTTTCACTTTTCTTCATCAACTTTCAATCTGCAACGGAACTTCACTGTCGGTCTCTTATTCTTTTTCTAGTGACTTTTCCTTTTCTTTTTCATGTTGGCACTGAAAAGATGGAAAATTAAAACTGAAAGAAACAACAGAAACAAACAAGTTCGTTAATTTCAAACAAAGAAAAGTACAAGAGGAAGAGCTTCTAAAGATCTAGCTACTACTCTTCTTTGGATCACATTACAAAAAGGAAATAATAAAAAAAACTAAAACTGAAAAACTTTTAAGTCACATGCTGTCAGGGTTGAAGTAGTTGTTGAGATTCTAAATATCGTCCTAAAATTATTGGTTCTGTTTGGCCCAAATATTCCTCATTTCAGCTCTCATGTTCTCCAAGGCTTGATTTTGCTTGGGGAAGTATGTCTCCATAGTTGCAGAAGTGTTAAAACGTTCCCGCAATTTTTGTACTAGCATGTGCTCTATTTAATCCTCATACAAAGACTTGAAGTTTGGTCCAAATCTTGACGGGTTAGCATACAAGTTGGATGAGATTTTATTTGGATAACTCGTAATGCCTATTACATACTCCTCAAGTCTTTGGAAGCAGTCAAGTTCTTGTTACTGATGTAGGACTTCTTCTGGATCTTTTTGTTGTGCTTCTCCTTGTGCTAGAAGTGTTGAGATTATTCTCATGATGTTTTTGTTGATTGGCATTATTGGGCTGATCATCACATCACCGAGTTGACTATGTATTCGAGCTGACCTGCATAGTACATTAATAATACACAAATGTCCACAAGTTCTTTATAGAGCGTCAACCACATATTTGATGTTACCTGCAACCATCAATCCAACATCATTTGATTCATTGTTCAAAGTAGCCATCAGAGTGTCGCACCTTTTTACTATAAACTCATTTTTTTTGAAAGTAGCCTCTAAAGTTTAGACAATAAAGGATGTCCGAGCTCTAGGTATTGGGGGAAAATCTTTACCGTGCAACCTCAACAATTTCCCATTAACAATTACCCATTGAGACCCACAGTGACAAAATTCGTCCAACATTTTCTCTCTCATTCTCTCAATTAAAGCAACACTTCTCCTATTTTGAACCTGACACCTAGGAGGAGTTTGAAGATGAAGAAGAGAATTTATTCTAGCAGGTTTGTAGTCCAGCTCTTACCTCTCACATAGGATATGTAATCCTTGAATGGATGATGAGCGGCATTTGCATAGAACTCGAGCCTAATAAATTGGTTGGTCTTTTGAATCACGCTATTGAATTGGTCCACCCTTTTTCTTCTAATAGAACAACCAACTCCTCATATCCTTCCAAGTTGTCAACTTTAAAGTATCTCTTCCTTAATAAATTATAATTTCTCACCCTGAGATATTTCTCTTGGTTCTTTTTAGAAGCGAACAAATATGATAGGAAGGATGTGGCATTTGGTGCATGTGGGTTGGATGATAAGCCGTTTGAGTTTAGCAGATTCTTTTGGGTGTCATCTGGACAAGCTCACACAAAAATAACATAAGGAAGTTATACAAATGAAATTTCCAAAAGATGCAATTTATAGGTTCTGATTGAAGGTTGAGAAAACACCTAGAAGGGGGGGGGTTGAATAAGTTTTTCTTCTTTTCTAGCCAATACTAATGGAAGGACACTGGTAATTTTATCCTGGTTCGTTTGAAACTCAAACTACTTCAGTCCATCTGCCAAGGTGATTTCGACTCTCTCAACGAGGACTTAATCCACTATAATCAAACTGATTACAAGTGCACAACCAAACTGGTGTGACTAACAATACAATTCACAAGTTAACTGCAAGTGACTAAAACCTCTAAGACTCAACTAGTCCTAGCCCTCTTGAGAAATCTCACCCAACTGGTCTCTCAAGGAACACTTACAAAATTGTCTCTTAATAGTAGTGAAAAAGATTTGCTTCTAAAAAGCTTTATCACAACTGTGATTTTTCACTAAGATTGTTGCCCAATGCTTAAGAACTACCCATTATACAGTATTAGTTTACAAGTATGAAAACAGTGAGTGTAAGTATATTTCACGTTAGTCAGTAACCTTTCTTTGATATAAAAGGTCTTCTATATATAGCTTCCAATTGACTGTTAATACCTTGATAATGGTGCATGCATTTAATGAAGCGTGTTTGCAATGATGCGTGTAGCGAGTGGATTTGGTCTTTATGTTTCCAATGCTAGTGCGCGTAGTATACTTGAGTGTGTTAGCCGTCTTAGCATTTAATAACCAACAGTACTGTCAGAGCTTGTCTCTGGAAGTTGAAGTGTTTGCTTGCAGCGTTGCTAATTCAGAGTTTACTAGATCTATTCTTCTATCAGAGTATTCTTCAAAATGTGATCATCAGAGTTTGCTTTAATCTTGCATTTATCAGATGTTGCTTTCAGCGTGCTTCTATCAGATCTTTGCTTCAGCTAGCTTTATCAGAAGTTTCTTAGGATTGCTCTTCATCAGAGTTTTCTTTGGAGTGCTTCCTTCTGAGTTTGCTTTATACCTGCATAGAATGATGTTTCTTTCTAAGATGCGTAAGACAAAACTTCATCTAATCTTAGAGAACATACAAGTCAGAGTATAAAATACATATCACAAAATTTATTTCATTGTTATCATCAAAACTCTAAGATATGATTAGAACCAAACTTTGTTCTATCACTGATTTCACTGCATCGAATGTGAGTTGCATGCCATCTTGGTATGATGGCTAATGGTAGGCCCCAATGTCTATTTCCCAATGTCTCTCTAGCGGCTACGTCGCGCCTACCACTTCATTATGGCCAAAACACGCACGCGTTAATTTCACTAGCCAATTCTTCATTCTACTTCAGTTTTTCTTATTTTCTCTTTTTGACTTCTTTCCTTTTTCTCTTCGCTTTATTTTTCCTTCCTCTTCAACAATATGTTACATAATAAACACATGATTAAACAGAACAAGATCAATGAAAAATTGACGACATAAAATTTTAAATTGCAATAAAATTAAAATGATGGGTTACATCTTATTAAGCGCTTATTTAAGGTCACTAGCTTGACTCTATTATCTAAGGATCTGCAAGCATCATAGAAACATTCTCTGATGCGTTTTCACTTCCTCCATAAGACCTCAATTTCTCTCTTTTCACAACAAAGGTGCACAATATTCTGGATCGACTAATTCAACTATGCCACCTGCAAAAATTTCACTCACAATAAAAAGACCAAAATATCTAGACTTCCACTTAACGTGTAACCCTTTCCAATGAGACTTATACATCACAACTGTATGTCCTACTTCTAATTTTTTTTCTTACAATTTTATTTCCATAGGGCTTTTTCGTTTTTTCTTTCACCGTGCTAACCTGGTTACACTTAGGATTTTCCTTATGGTGCTTTAGTGCTTCGAACACATTGAAGATAACTTTTTCTTTGATAAATCTTAGTACCAATTCTCCCAATGCTACATCAATGAGAGATTTTCCTATTGCCGAGAATGGTCTTTCTGACAGCGGTGGTGTTTCAGAATATTTAGGCATGTCAAAAATTACAAATTAAGATGGAAACAATAGCCCATCAACCTAAAGAAGGAAATCTTCAAGCACTCCATATGGATATGTAATCGAGCGACCAACTAGTGTCAAGGTCATCTGTGTTGGCTTTGGTTCCCACACTTCAACTTTATCATCATGGATAACGACATCAAACTCATGTTAGCTCCTAAATCACATAATGCATGAGTAATGGTTAGTGAACCAATGGAACCAGGAATAGTAAACCTAGATGGATCGGAGAGATTTGGTGGATTCTTCCTCTAGATGATTGAACTTCACTTTTCCACCAAAAGCAATGTTTTCATCGTGCTTTAACTTTCTCATTTATGATAAGAGCTCTTTCATGAACTTTTAATAAATAGGCATATGTTCAAGGTCTTCACATAATGGGATATTGACATGTATCTTATTCAAAATCTCCATAAACTTTTTGAACGGACTCATTTACTTTTCCTTTTTAGGTGTCTTCTTTAGAATTGAATATGGTGATTTGATGTAATCAGGTAGCTCAAGGTTTATCTCAATTAAGATATGTTTCTTTGTTCTTCTGAAATCCAAATTTTTATCAAAGAATTGGTCAAGGTTGTACCCTTTAACTTCATCCTCAGTCTCATTCTCACTTTTTTCTCCTCGGAATTTCTCTTAACCTCCTTCTCAACTACCACTTCTTTTCCTTTCTTGTTCTTAACTTCACTTTATTCTTTATACTCATTACTAATGATTGGTTCAAAAGGAACCACTCTATTTCTCAACTTGATGGTATTGCACGTTTAATTTTTGGGTTATCTACAATATTACATATAAACCCCCACTTGAACTAGCTTGAGCTACCATTTGTGGAGATAATTAACTGATTTACATCTCTAAGTTCTTTATGGATGCTTTAGTGTTCTTGTTCAGACAAGTCTTATTTTCTGCCATCTATTGATGAGTCTTAACCATTTTATCATGAGACTTGATTACTTGCTCTAAGCTTACTTGAGTAGCCTTCTTGAAATTCGCCAATGTCTCTTCAAGAGGTAATGGTTTTTGTTGAGGTGCTTAAGGAGCTTGTTGGACTCCTTGGTTAGCATTCAAAGTGTAATTGTTGCTCCATTTGAAGTTTGGATAATATTTATAACCCAGATGGTAGGTGTTGGAATACAAATTATTTTTTTTTAAATTTAGCATACTGAACTTCAGCACTCTCAACCTCTATTTTACAATTAACATTTGCATGTTCTCTGTTGTACCCCAAAATTTTCCCTCCCATTTCCTCAACATTTTCTCACCACAAGACCCTTGGAGCTCAAGATCCAGCTAGGGTTTACTCTGCTCAAGACCCCTCCTTGCACTGTTGACCCAAATTAGGGTTTGAGTTTGCACAAAGATGTTTTGACCTAAAAGGCCCAAGATGACTTTCATACTTCATATTGGACTCCCAAGTTTATCCATACCAAGTTTCAAGTCTTGATTCCAATCTTTGCCCAGTCAATTGGACAGTTGACCTAGAAATCAGCTGTATTGGGGAAAAAGTCAACTGTGGTCAATTGACAGTCAAACCTCATGAAATTTGACCCACATCAACATTATGAACTCATATGGACCATTTGATCAAGTTTGGATCACAATTCCACAAGAAATTTGATCAGATCACCAAAAGGGCAAAATGGTCATTTTTAGGGTTTTGACTGCACAAAGGCAATTTTTGACTGTTTGATCTAGCCAATGGCAAACCAAGATCACATATGGACTCAAGGACTCAATGGAATTGTATTGACATGTTCAACAATTCCAAAAGATCCCAAATACAAGAGATTGACAGATGAATTTTCCAGTCAACTGAGCCAAATTTGACTGTATACTGAAAAGTCAAACTTTGACTTTTTGGTCAAAATCAAGTGTCAAGATTCATTTTTCATCAAGACATGTCAAAATATGAAACTTGTTCATCAAGAAATCAAGAATTGCAAATTAGGGTTTAAAATGAAGAATTTTCATAACTTAGAAATTTTCTAAGTTATAAAAATCCCTAATTTTTTCCTAACTTTGTCCCATTTTTTCATCAAGATACATTTGGATTCAAACAAAAGTCAAAACATGAAAGTTATAGTCCATTGCAAAATATACAACTTTTATTCACAAGGTTTCCTCAAAAGAAGCTTGTAGCTCAAGTTATGATTTTTGGAACAAGGGTGCAAAACATTCTTAACTTAGAAATTTTTTGACCTATTCTAGGCAGGATTTTTGCCTAACTTCATGGCCACTTTTCACATGCTTCCACTTGGAATTTCAACTTGCATTACAAAGATGGATTGTAGTACACATTCCAAGATTTCCAAAATGTCCAAGAACTCATCAAACAACCTTGTGGTTAGGGAGAATCGAATTTGGCAATATGGGCAAAACTCACTTTGTTCATGAGCCATTTCCATGTCCATAACTTTGCATTTTTGAACTCAGCATGCTCTAAGCTAGATTACAGGCCTTTTATCTCATCCACACTCAATAATTTAATGCAAAACCTTTGTGTCCTAGCATTATCTTGCCCATTAAGCCATTACACAAGAGATTAACCTTAAAATGGAAAAAGCACTTTATCCATTTTTGAAAAGTATGGCTTTATGTCAAGTTTGCAAATCAAGAAGTACAATGCAAATCCTTTTGGCACAAGTTCAGAAACATATCCCACTGATCAAGACAAAGCTTTGCAGCATGTTTAGGGGGCCTGCATAAGCCTAGAAACCAACTTGACATTTCCTTGCTTCACATAGAAGAAACCTTGCATTTTGAAACACAACACACATTTCTGCCAACACAAGCTTAGACAAACTTGTTGTACACATTCCAAATATCATAACTGAGCTAAGGCATGAGCTAACCATCTTCCAAACCTCATCATTCATCAAAACACCATCCTAGTGCAAAAACAGAGTCACATCTGCAGTTGGACTTCCATAACTCAATCCATTTGTGCGTCTTGGCCAAAACCAGTTCATACACACTCCATACCACCTATACAAACTATCCCAAGCATTGGACACGACCTGTAACACCTCTAACCAACTTCACCATTTTCATTTTTTCTGTTTTGCAGGTTGATTGCCATAGCTTGATTCACTTGGTTTCAAAGCAAGCTAAAGGTTGGAGAAGCATCCCTGACCTTCAAGCAAGCTGTACAAGTCCTCACATTGCACTGAAAGTACCTCCATTGCCAGACACGATCCAAGTTGAGCAGGTAAGTTCATGGACTTCTATCTCTCAATCTAGAAAGAGTTAGATTTAAGTTTATGAATGAAAAATGCTCTACTCATGGCCCTGAAGCTACACATATAATCACTTTGCATTTATGTTGTGTGTACTGAGAGAATTTGGAACCTGAACATTAGAAAAAACTTAGGTCAAGAATTAGGAATGGATAAATTCTCTCTCATTTCTGAGAGTTAAGTTAAGTTTTTTATATGTATGGAATCGTGGCTTGATGCTTGACATTTTTCATGTTATAAGTTTGTGCTAAAAGTCCACGAATCAGGATGTTTGAACCAGGAGGGAAAGGCGCGCGTTTTTTGACATTTTTGTCTGGAGGTTGAAGACAACCTCTCTTGGGCTGGGCCTGAGATTGTTTTTTATTTGCACCACTGCATTTCACTTGCACCTCCTTGGCCCATTGCATTTTATTTTCATTATTTTTGACTTTTGATTTTTGTTTCTGACTTATTTATTTTTGTCAAAGCATAAAAAATATTAAAAATATTTTTCTCACATTTTTTGCATTTTTTTTATATTTATTTTGTTACATTTAGCTTTATATGTAAATAAACATAAATTTACTTTTATTCAAAATACTAAAATAATACAAACACTTTTATTTTCTTATTTTTTATTTTATTTCATCTTTTTGAAAACATTTTATAAAAAATATACTTTTTTTTGTAAATATTAAATACTTAATTTTTGTACATATTTAATATATATATATTAAATAATATAAATGCTTATATACTTATTAAAATATTTAGGAGAAAAATACAAAAATAATACATTTTTTTATTTTTATTAATATTTAACCTCAAAAATACTTTTTTTACAATATACTTTCTTTTTATTTATTTTTGTACATAATTAATAAATATTGCATATATTACATAATAAATACCTTTTTATTTATAAAATTAGGGTTTTCCCCTAAATACATAAAAATACCAAAAATTAATCATTTTCATTTTTGTTTATTTGACACATGAAAAATACTTTTTTACATACATATGAAAATCATTTTTGCATCTTGCATATTTATTTTATTTTATTTAATTATTATGCAATTAAATACCTTGTAAATTTCAATTTGGATGTAATAGTTTAGGTTTAATTTTCTTGCTATATATTCCCCATTTGAACATTTGTACCCACCATCCCATATTTGTGTTGTAATAACTTAGGACCTTTAAATTCCGCACTTTAAAAGCTTTCTAATTATGCCATGTTAGACTTAGGGTTTTGTATGCAAATAAAAAACAACAAATAGTTTGACCTAAATTCAAGATAAACAAGCATGAAAATGGACAACACTAATCACACTTGCACCCCTAGGGTTACTCCACTTTGTTGCCTTCAATAATGGGCCATGTTGTATGTTAGGTATCTTTGGCAAAAACAAAACAATCAAATGATCATAGTCCCTCGATGACGCTTTCGAAAGTTGCCTAAAAATGATCAAGTCCCTTAAAGGAAAAATTGCCCAAAGATACTTGGCACCATTGCAATCATGGTCTAAACGATGACCCGCGCCCGTCTCGTTCACATCCTAACACAAGATTGTCCACCAAATACAATGGTGGAACAAAATTGTTAAAAGGGTTAAAACATAGCAAAGATCTTTGAGAAATTTAGGGTAGATAGCTCTTGGTTACTTGCCAACTTACAAAACAAAAACGCTTGCCTATTTTTCAAAACCACACATCACAACACACTTTCAAAACCACTTTCAAAAACATTGAAAACTTTTCAAAAGACATACACCTTTGTATACATCCCAACATGGATCATTACAAAGGTTGCCACCACATTGGCCTCTTTTCAAAACATTTTCAAAACCCACACACAAAGCACCATTTCAAACAATTGAAAATCAAGGCAAGTTGATCTAAGCAAGTAACTAAGAGCCCATGGATAACCATGAATAGAAAGGGTGCTAATACCTTCCCTTTCTATAATCTACTCCCCGAACCCAAGAAAACATCTCAAAGGTTTTTGCTGTGCTTTTTAACCTTTCCTTAGGATAAAATAAAAAGTTGGTGGCGACTCTTGCTCAACCGAAACATTTGCGAAAACAAACGCAAAACCTCAAGTCAGTTCTCCCACCGTATCACAGAACTGGCGACTCTGCTGGGGATTACTTTTAAAGTGGAGTAACCTTAGGGCTTAGATCACCCTCTTGCATGATTAATTGTTTGCTTTGATTGCTTTACATCTTGGATCTCTTGTTTGGGTTTGCAATCCTACACTCGGATTTGGGGAAACATTCATAGATAGCAATACGTTGTGGAAACTGTGCGGGGTATACCGACACGGTTGAAGAAATAGCTATATTAGTGCGACATATTTGTGAGTACCGGTAACCCTTGAGTTCAATCAAGGAGAGTACGGGGCCGCTGAGTGATGTCACTAAGCACTAACGACCTAGAACCTTACTTGACCATCTTGGCCTTTCATTAGGAGTAGTGAGATGACCGGCTTTGGTGCAGTCCGAAGTTGGTAGATACTCGATACTACACTCATTGAGGGTTGTTTTCTTGGAATATTTTGGTCGCTAGTTAAGTGGCTAAACCACAACAATGAACAATGAAAACAACCCAGTGATATTGAGCTCCTTAGAACCCGGTTACTATTTATATGACAGGTTTTTAAGCCAACTACACTCAAGAGGGTACTTACCTATGAAACCCCATGCAAGCCTGAAACTAGGGTTTTGTGTGAATTGCTTGTACATATGTTTGTGCATGCATCATAAACATCATAAAGCATCATATGCATACACTAACCATTTCAAGGGTTTATATCTTCATCTTTGTTCTTGTTTTGTAGGTCATGGAAATTCTTCGAAGAAAAACTATCCAAGTCAACCTTGTGAGAATCCCTCCTCAACTCAAGGAACTCACATCAAGAATTCCGGAAAGCTCTCCCTTCAGTGAAAGACATGGTAGACTGCTCAGCCTAGTCAACACCAACATTGAAGAGGACATGATGAAGGTGTTGTTCCAGTTCTTTGACCCTCTTCACCACTGTTTCACTTTCCCCGACTACCAGTTGGTGCCCACTTTGGAGGAATTTTCTCAACTCCTGAGAATTCCTATTCTTAATCAACTACCCTACAACGGTACGGAAAAAGAACCAAAGCCTGAAGATGTTGCTCAAGCCCTACACTTGCAACCATCTGACATTGTGATACGGTGGGAGAACTGACTATGGTTTTGCGTTTGTTTTCGCAAATGTTTCAGTTGAGCAAGAGTCGCCACCGACTTTTTATTTTATCCTAAGGAAAGGTTTAAAAAGCACAGCAAAAACCTTTGAGATTTTTCTTGGGTTCGGGGAGTAGATTATAGAAAGGGAAGGTATTAGCACCCTTTCTATTCATGGTTATCCATGGGCTCTTAGGTACTTGCTTAGATCAACTTGCCTTGGTTTTCAATTGTTTGAAATGGTGCTTTGTGTGTGGTTTTGAAAATGTTTTGAAAAAGATGCCTTGTATAGGCTACCCTTGTAACAATTCTTTACTCGAATGTTTTACAAAAGGTGTTTGTCTTTTTGAAAAGATGTTTCAAGGTTTTTGAAAGTTTGTTTTGAAAGTGTTTGTGAAGTGTGGTTTGAAAATAGGCAAGTGTTTTTTGTTTTGCAAGTTGACAAGTACTTAAGAGCTATCTACCCTAAAGTTCTCAAAGATTTTTGTTATGTTTTAACCCTTTTAACAATTTTGTTCCACCATTGTATTTGGTGGACAATCTTGTATTAGGAGGTGAAAGGGACGGGCGCGGGTCATCGTTTAGACCATAATTGCAATAGTGCTAAGTATCTTTGGGCAATCTTTCTTTGAAAGGGACTTGATCATTTTAGGCAACTTTTTTGAAAGCGTCATCGAGGGACTATGATCATTTGATTGTTTGTTTTACCCAAAGAAACCTAACATGCAATATGGCCCATTTTTGGAAGGCAACAAGGGGAATACCCTAGGGGTGCAAGTGTGATATGTGTTGTCTATTTTCATGCTTGATTATTTTGAAATTAGGTCAAACTATTTTGTTCTTTTTATTTGCATACAAACCCTAATTCTAGCATGGTATATTTAAAAAGCGTTAAAGTGCGAAAAGTAAAATTCCTACACTATTACAACACAATATGGGAAGGGGGTACAACTGTTCAAATGGGGAGATATTTAGACAAGGAATTTAAACCTAGCTATTACATCAATTTTGGAATATTTACAAGATAATTGATTGCATAAATTAAATGGAAAATAAAATAAAATAAAATGCAAAAAAAAAAGGTTTTCACATGTATGGAAAAAGGATATTTTTTATGTCCAATAAACAAAAATAAATAAATAAAAAAAGTAACATTTTTAGAGTTTTTGTATTTTAAGGGTAAAACCCTAATTTTTATTAAGCAAGTATATATTATTTAATTTATACAAGTATTTATTTATTATATACAAAAAATAAAATAAAATGAAGTATAGTTATAAAAAGTATTTTTTGAAGTCAAATATTAATAAAAGAAAAATGTAGGTGTTTTTGTATTTTAACCTATATATATATATATATATATATATATATATATATATATATATATATATATATATATATATATATATATATATATATATATATATATATATATATATATATATATGTATGTATTGATTTCTAAATATGTATTATATATATAAAAATAATAATATTTAATATTTATAAAAAAAGTTTATTTTGCATAAAATATTTTCAAAAGAAAAAAATGAAATAAAAATCAGAAATGAAATATATTTACATTATTTTTTCTAGTTTTTTCTAAATAATAGTATATATATATATATATATATATATATATATATATATATATATATATATATATATATATATATATATATATATATATATATATATATATATATATATATATATATATATATATATATATTATGTACAAATGTCCATATAAACAAATAAATACCTAAAAAATATAAAAATGGTGTAAAAAATATTTTTCATGTTTTTAATATTATTAACAAAAATAAATAAGTCAGGATAAAAAAAGAAAAGTCAAAAAATCATGCAAATAAACAAAATGGGCCTAGGGGGTGTAAAACCAAAAATATGGTGTGAAAAGAAATAACACAACAGGCCCAGCCCATGAAGCTTCTTCTTCAACCTTCAGACAAAAAGATGTCAAAAACGCGCGTCTGTTTTCCAAGTTCAAACATCTGGATTCTTTGATCTTTTGCACAAACTTTCAACATAAGAAATGTTAAGCATTGAATCATGATTCTAAATATATAAAGAACTCATCGTAACTCTCAGAAATGAGAGAGAATTTTAACATTCCCAAATCTTAACCTAACTTTTCTTCCATATTCAGACCTTAAATTTTCATAGCTCAGGCAAAATAAATGAAAAGTAAAAGCATGTACAGATTCAGGGGCATGAGTAGAACACTTCTTATTCACAAACTTAGAGCTAATGATGCCTGCACTAAGAGTTAGAAGTTCAAGAAGATACTTGTTCAGTTGAAGTTCTATCTGGAAATGGGGGAGTTTTCAGGGCAAGATGATGATCTGTATAGCTTGCCTGAAGTGTGGTGATGTTATTCTAATGCTTACTTTGCTTTGAAACACCTTGAATCGAGCTATGGACCTTCAACTGCAAAACAAGAAAGTGAAAATGGTGGAACTGGTTAGAGGAGTTACAGGTCGTGTTTTATGCTTTGGTTAGCTTCAAGTGATGCTAGGGAATGTATTTGATGAGCTTTGAGCAAGAAAGCATGAAAGGGATGAGTTGTGGGATTCAATCTGCAGACCCTGCCCTGTTTTTGCAGTTTGAGAGTGATTCTGGAAATGGGAGTGTTTGGGACCTTGTTTGCTCGTGTTCTAGCTTGGATTTGATGATTAGAAGGTGTACAAAATATTTGCTTAGGCTTGCCTGTGCTGAGATGAAAGTTGTGATGTGTTATGCTAGGTTTCTTAACACTTAAGCAAGCAAAGGCCACTTGAGTTTCTAGGCAGGTAGAGGCCCCCTAAACATGCTGCAAAACCTCTCCCTGATCAGTGTGTTTTGTTCATAATCTTGTGCCAATTAGATTTGATCTGTACTTCTTGGATTTGCATTATGACATAAAGCTTGCTTTTGCAAAAATGGCTATTTCACTTTTTCCATTTATGACCTAATCCAACATGTAATGCTTAAACTCATGAAACAAGGCCTTAGCACAATGAACATGCATTAAATTATTGAGTGTAGGATGGTTTAAGGGCCTGTAATCAAGTGGCATGCTGGTTTGAGAAATTTGCACAAGTTATGAACATGTACATGGCCATGAATCAAAGTGACTTTTTGCCATATTGCAAAATTCGATTCTCTCAAGTTATGAGGTTGTTTGATGAGTTCTTGGACATTTTGGAAATCTTGGAATGTGTACTATAATCCATCTTTGAAGTGAAAATTGAAATTCCAAGTGGAAGTATATGGAAAATGGTCTTGAAGTTAGGTTGAAAACCTTGCCAAAATAGGTCAAAATTTGACTAAGTTAAGAATGGTTTAGTACCCTTATTCCAAAAATTGTAACTTGAGATACAAGCCTCATTTGGGAAAACTTTGTAAATCAAAGTTGTAGATTATGCACCAAGCTACAACTTTCATGTTTTGACTTTTGCTTGAATCCAAATGAATCTTGGTGAGAAAGTGGGGCAAAGTTGGGAAAAAATTAGGGTTTTTCATAACTTAGAAAAATTCTAAGTTATGAAAAATTCTCATTTCAAACCCTAATTTGCAATTTTTTGATTTCTTGGTGAACAAGTTTCATGATTTGGCATTTTTTGATGAAAAATTAATCTTGACTCTTGATTTTGACCAAAAAGTCAAAGTTTGACTTTTCAGTATACAGTGAAAATTGATCAATTGACTGGGAAATTCAACTGTCAATCTTGTGTACTTGGGATCTTTTGAACTTGTTGAGCATGTCAAGACATTTCCATGGGGTCCTTGAGTCCATATGTGAGCTTGGTTTTCCATTGGCTAGGTCAAACAGTCAAAAATTACCTTTGTGCAGTCAAAACCCTAAAAATGACTATTTTGCCCTTTTGATGATCTGATCAAATTTCTTGTGGAATTGTGATCCAAACTTGATAAAATGGTCCATGTGAGTTCATAATGTTGATGTGGGTCAATTTTCATGAGATTTGACTGTCAATTGGCCACAGTTGACTTTTTCCCCAATACAACTGATTTCTAGATCAACTGTTCAATTGACTGGGCAAAACTTGGAATCAAGACTTGAAACTTGATGTGGATAAACTTGGGAGTCCAATATGAAGCATGAAAGTCATCTTAGGCATTTTAGGTCAAAATATCTTTGTGCAAACACAAACCCTAATTTGGGTCAACAGTGCAAAGAGAAGTCTTGAGCAGATGAAACTCTAACTGGATCTTGATCTCCAAGGGCTTTGTGATGAGAAATCAATGAGAAATGGGAGGGCAAATTTTGGGGTACAACAGTTGCCCCTGTTCAATCTCCTTGAATCCGAAGAGTTAGATTGGCAATTTTTCCTGTCGTGACTCGAGGGTAAAAGGAGATTGGACACTAGAGTGCCCTTAAATTTGCACTCGTCAAAGCAAAGGATGCGGGAATGCGCTTAGAGATGCCATTTGGAGATAGGCTTAACGATGCCATCGGGAGGAATGACAGAAACTTGTCAGGGATGGGCTTAAAGATGCCATCTGGAATGAGTATCAGGAAGGTGTCCATGCTTGGGACCATCTCTGAACTGGGGGTCTGAATAAGCAATAGATTGACATCCGTTGTTGGGAGGAATCCGTAAATTGTCTTCAAAATTTGCATCTGAACAAGTTGATAGATTAACATCCGTTGTTGGGAAGAATCCATAAACTGTTTTCAGAAGTCTGGAGAAAAATCTGAACAAGCGATAGGTTAACATCCGTTACTTGGAGAACCCGTGAACTGTTTTCAAAAGTTGCATCTGAACAAGTTGATAGATTAACATCCGTTGTTGGGAAGAATCCAAAAACTGTTTTCAGAAGTCTGGAGAAAAATCTGAACAAGCGATAGGTTAACATCCGTTACTTGGAGAACCCGTGAAATGTTTTCAAAAGTTGCATCTGAACAAGTTGATAGATTAACATCCGTTGTTGGGAAGAATCCATAAACTGTTTTCAGAAGTCTGGAGAAGAATCTGAACAAGCGATAGGTTAACATCCGTTACTTGGAGAACCCGTGAACTGTTTTCAGAAATCTTGAAGTTGAAGGAAGAACCGGTGTAGGGTTCCCTGATGATGAGCTCGTGTAAAACTGCATCTGGATAAATCTGGAATAAGCATTAGAATGTTGCCATGTCTGGGTCACACCCGAACTATTCCTGGAAAGAAATCTCGGAAGATAATGATTTTAGCCTTTCGACTGATCTTACCTGAAAGGTAAAAGAGTTAGTTATATGCAATGTCATGATGCATGATATAATGTATGTTATGATATGAATGTAAATGAATGCACATGTAAGCTGGAGAGTTGTCTTGCAAAGGATAGATGAATCCGGGACGGCTGAAGATAAAAGTATCTTGACTGCTGCTGGGAAGAATAATTCCTGGTTGTTGCTGGAGAATAAGGAGCTTGGGTTGTATACCAAACTTTTGGGGAATTCCTGACGACTTCTACTAGGGAGTCCCAATCTAGTAGACTCATGCTGGGGATGTAAGACTGAGAATCTTCAGTTTGGTGGGAAGTATCTCTGGCGACTTCACTGGGGGAACTCTAGATTTGTCCTTCCAAAATTCTGTGGGGAGAAGGTCCATTAGTCTGGCTTCGCTGGGGATACTGAAACTTAAACTCTGAGGGGAATTGAATTCCGGAGGATTCTCTGGCTGGGGATTGTATTGATAAGTTATGTTGGGGAACTCTGATGAACTCCGCTGGAGGTAGGAAGAATTTTGGCGAGTGTGATCTTCCGTGGCAATAAGCTGAGGATAACCCAGTTATAAGCCCTTGTGAGGAATAACTTTGAATAAAACTCGGGAGAGACGTCCGTACTTTGCAGGGGATAAGTTTCAAAACTCGCTGGGGATAAGTTTCAAGATTTGCTGGTGATATGGATTCCAAATCCCTTGGGGGTTTCCTTTGAAAGGGTGTCAAGATATCCAACTGTACTTTCAACCTATCAGTAATCCTTTTCCTGGATTCATAAGGAAATGATTATGTTCAAATGCATATGCCTATTTAACAAAACATTGGACGTTTCTCAAAATAAAACAATTAGTGCAAGAGAAAAAGAAAAGGGAATGACACGAATTTCTGGGAAAAGTATTTGTATTAACTTTCTCTGAGTATATTTGTACAAAGGAGACAACCATCCTAGTAAGAGGATTTTGTCGTAAATATTGAAAGATTTATACAAAATAAAGATGGCTATGTGAAATAATTCCATGGGATTCCATTCCGCTATAGCCTTCACAACTCTGAATATCTGTCCATCCAATGCTTCGTCTGTTGATGACTGGATTGATCGGAAGCCTGGAACTGGTTGATGAAGAGATTGTCTTCGAAGTGATCCGACGAGACATAGTCATACGCTTTGATTCCCTAACTTTTGCCTGAATCGCCCTTTCGGGTTTTCGATCCACCGGGAAACCCCTTTTTTCCCAAGCCGCCCTTTCGGGTTTTCAACTTGCCGGGTATACAGATTTTTTTTATTTTTATCCCTAACTTTTGCCTGAACCGCCCTTTCGGGTTTTCGATTCACCGGGATGCCCAATTTTGCCCAAGCCGCCCTGTCGGGTTTTCGACTTGTCGGGTTATTTTATGCGTAGTATCTTTTGACTATGTCTGCGTTCGCAGGGTGCGGCAAATCGTCGCCGTCCATGGTGGTCAGAATCATTGCACCACCAGAAAATATGCTCTTGATCACAAATGGTCCTTCATATGTAGGAGTCCATTTTCCCCTGGGATCACTTTGCGGCAAGATAATCCGCTTGATTACGAGATCTCCGACTTGATACACTTGACGTCTGACTTTCTTATTGAAGGCCTTGATCATCCGTTTTTGATACGCCTGACCATGGCATATAGCAGCGAGTCGCTTTTTGTCGATCAGATTGAGTTGATCAAGTCGGGTCTGCATCCAATCATCTTCATTCAAACCTGCATCCTTCATAATCCTTAGAGAAGGAATCTGGACTTCCATAGGCAAGACAGCTTCCATGCCATATACCAACGAAAATGGGGTTGCCCCGGTTGAAGTATGTGCCGTCGTACGGTATCCATGTAGAGCAAACGGTAACATCTCATGCCAGTCTTTGTAAGTGACTGTCATTTTCTGAATGATCTTCTTAATGTTTTTGTTCGCAGCTTCAACAGCACCTTTCATCTTCGGCCGATAGGGAGATAAATTGTGATGATAAATCTTGAACTGTTCGCACAAAGTGGTGATCATTGTGTTATTCATATTTGTACCGTTGTCTGTGATGATCCTGTCTGGAACACCATACCGGCATATGAGATTTTGCTTGATAAAGCGGGCAACCACATTTTTAGTAACAGAGGCGAAGGAAGCTGCTTCGACCCATTTGGTGAAATAGTCAATGGCAACTAGGATGAAGCGATGTCCGCTGGAAGCCGTGGGCTTGATCTCTCCAATCATGTCAATGCCCCACATTGCAAATGGCCAAGGAGCAGTCAGAACGTTGAGAGGAACCGGAGGGATATGAACTTTGTCAGTGTAGACTTGACATTTATGGCAAGTACGGGAATGTTGATGGCAGTCAGCTTCCATGGTAGACCAATAATAGCCTGCCCTTAGGATCTTCTTAGCCATTATATGCCCGCTCAAGTGAGTGCCAAATGTGCCGCTGTGTATATCAGTCATGATCAATTCTGCTTCAACCTTGTCTACGCATCGGAGCAACACGCAATCATGGCTTTGTTTGTAAAGGATGCAGTTGCTCAGGAAGAACTTGGCAGCAAATTTCCTCAAGAACTTCTTGTCATTTACGGAAGCTCCTTCGGGATAATCTCTAGTCTCGAGATACCTTTTGATTTCATGGAACCAAGGTTGTTCCACTACTTCTTCGGTATTAATCTCATGACAATGCGCAGGTTCATCCATCCACTCGATGGTGATTTGGGGAGCCTCGTTATCCCAGTTGAGTTTAAACATGAAGGACATTGTAGCTAAAGCATCTGCTAGCTGATTCTCTTCTCGCGGGAAATGCTCGAAGGTAATTTGCTCGAAATGCGGCAACAATGTCAGGACATGTTCTTTGTATGGGATAAGATTAGGATGTTTGGTATCCCACTCTCCTTTGATTTGACTGATAACCAAAGCCGAATCCCCAAATACGATCAAATATTTGATCCCCAAGTCTATGGCAGCCTTGAGACCAAAGATGCAAGCTTCATACTCAGCCATGTTGTTTGTGCAACTGAAGCAAAGTCGGGCCGTGAAAGGTGTGTGACAGCCTTCTGGAGAAATGAGTACTGCGCCGATACCATTTCCAAGTGCATTTGAAGCACCATCAAAGTACAGGGTCCATCGGGATCCCTTTTCGGGTCCGTCATACGGTCCATCACTTTCAATGTTGTCCAAATTCATGATGTCCTCGTCTGGGAAGTCAAATCTCATGGGTTAATAATCTTCGATAGCTTGATGAGCCAAATGGTCAGCTAGTACACTCCCTTTTATAGCTTTTTGGGTGGTGTACTGGATGTCATACTCAGTTAGGATCATTTGCCATCTAGCTATCCTTCCAGATAAAGCGGGCTTTTCGAAGATATACTTGATAGGGTCCATTTTGGAAATCAACAAGGTAGTATGAGTCAACATATACTGTCTTAGTCGGCGAGCAGCCCATACCAAAGCGCAACAAGTTTTCTCAAGCAGTGAGTAGCGAGTCTCACAGTCGGTAAACTTTTTGCTAAGGTAATAAATAGCATGCTCTTTTCGACCAGACTCGTCATGCTGGCCCAAAACACACCCCATTGAGTTATCCAAGACGATCAAATACATGATCAATGGTCTTCCTTCGACGGGTGGCATCAGAATAGGAGGTTCTAGCAAATACTCCTTGATTCTATCAAAAGCAGCTTGGCAATCGTCGTTCCATTCGACTACCTGATCTTTCTTCAAGAGTTTGAAAATCGGCTCACAGGTAGAAGTCAGATGGGAGATGAATCTGGCAATATAGTTCAAGCGCCCCAAGAACCCTCTAACCTCCTTTTCAGTACGGGGAGCGGGCATCTCTTGTATTTATTTTACTTTTGCTGGATCGAATTCAATGCCTTTGTTGCTTACAATGAATACTAGAAGTTTATCGGACCTAACTCCAAAAGTCCACTTACTTGGATTCAGCCTGAGTTTGTATTCTTTCAACCTGGCAAACAGCTTTTCTAGATGTTCAAGGTGCTCCTCTTCTGTTTGCGACTGAGCTATCATATCGTCTACGTAAACTTCAATCTCATGATGTATCATATCATGAAACAAAGCTACCATGGCGCGTTGATAAGTTGCCCCTGCGTTCTTCAGCCCGAACGGCATCACCTTGTAACAGAAAGTGCCCCATTGTGTGACAAAAGTTGTTTTCTCCATATCCTCGGGGGCCATTTTGATTTGATTGTATCCCGAGAATCCATCCATGAAGGAAAACACTTTGTGTTGAGCAGTATTGTCGATCAAAATGTCAATGTGTGGAAGTGGAAAATCATCTTTGGGGCTGGCCCTATTCAAATCCCGGTAGTCCACACACATCCTGACTTTGCCATCTTTCTTAGGTACTGGCACGATGTTAGCGACCCATTGAGGATAGGACGTAACAGCCAGAAAGCCAGCGTCGAATTGCTTCATTACTTCTTCTTTGATCTTTTCAGACATGTCAGGCCTCATTCGGCGGACTTTTTGCTTGATCGGTGGACAATCCTCTCTTGTGGGGAGACGGTGAACCACGATGTCTGTGTCTAAACCCGGCATGTCTTCATAAGACCAAGCGAAGATTTCAACATACTCATTCAACAACTGTATCAGGCGTTCCTTGAAACTTGGCTCCAGATTGGCACCCACTTGCACTTCCTTCCGGTCTTCCTCGGTTCCCAAGTTGACAGTTTCCAATGACTCTTCGTGCGGTAAGATGGCCCTTTCCTCTTGTTGTAGAAGTCTGGCTAGTTCCCCTGGTACTTCACAACCTTCGTCATCTCCATACTCGGCTTGATTGACCAGATCTTCAGAGTTATTGAAGGATATAGCAGAATAGTCACCCATGGAATCCGGAGTGGATGGGTACCTGCATTGGTGAGTGTGGGTGTGTGTAAGGGATAGTCATCCTTAAACAAAAAATGCAAAAGGAAAGAAAATGAACACAAGCAGTTTATCAAATGAAAAACGTCCAATGAATCATTAAACATGGCATATGGATATGAAAAATAATCAAAACCCTTACAAATGGACCTACATGCCCCGGGCAAGGCATGAGGTGAAAAGATAGTGTACGGATTGTTTGAAAATAAATATTACAGACCAAATAGGAAATGTTTAACAGATAAATTACTGATGAATAAAAGTGATGGGGACAAAGTCTTTTGCCTCCCAGTTGCTCAATCCTCCTTTGACAGTTGGATAAATCCACTCTTCGATGTTGCTCTCTTTGTCTTCGTCCTCCAAAGCATTGATTCCGTAGGGTGAAATTTTGACTGGCGCTCTTTCAATCTTTGCACGGCGCATAGCTTTCTGGCCTGCGGTAGTGAACCCTAATCCAAATTTGTCGGTCTTATGTGGAATATCAGGTAACTGCCCCCATGCTGAATTCTTCCCTTCCTTTATTGCGGCCCTTGCATCCTCCAGAGATGCCATCCTGGCCATCTGCCTCGGTGTCTCAACTGCCAACTTTGCTACTGCTATTTCAGGAAGGACTTCTTCGAAATGTTAAAAAGGCGTCTCAATGAATTCCCCTTCAACCTCCACATATCGGAAAGAGTTCAAGTGGCTAATCATGTACTCCTCTTTGCCATGGACAGTAATGATCTTTCCCTTGACAAGATACTTCAACATCTGATGTAAGGAGGAGGTGACTGCGCCAGCATGGTGTATCCAAGGCCTACCCAGCAAGCAAGAGTATGACGGACGGATGTCCATCACATAGAAAGTAGACTTAAACACCTCAGTGCCTATCTTGACGGGAATTTCAACTTCTCCATGGACCATTCTCTTCGAACCATCGAAAGCTCTGACAACAATATCACTCGGTTTCAACTCCAACCCTTCACAATCTAGTCGGTCCAAGGCCTTCTTAGGCAGTACATTCAGCGACGAGCCAGTGTCGACCAAGACATGTGCGAGAGTGGTTCCTTGACACTCGACTGAAATGTGCAAAGCATCATTGTGGTTTCTACCTTTAGGAGTTAGGTCGGCATCAGAGAAACCTAATCCATTGTCCGCAGTCAGGCTAGCCACGCAATTTCGAAATTGATCCGCAGAGGTTTCCTGGGGCACATGGGCTGCCTTCAGGAATTTTATCAGAGCTTTAGCGTGTGCTTCCGAGCAAAGTAACAGTGCCAGCATGGAGATCTTTGAGGGGGTTTGCCCCAGGTGTTCTACCATATCGTAATCACTCCTTTTGATTATCCTCAAAATCTCATCCATTTCCTTCTTGGAGGTTTCCGGGATGACCAAGGGCTGAGCCCTCGTCCTGACGAGCTCATCTTGGATTCCCTTACCTTTATCAGCAGCGGTAGGAGAGACAGTACTAGGAACAACAACATCCTCAATCAAAGGGGCTCTAGCAGAGAGTTTTATTGGTGCAGGGATGACCTTATCAGCTGATGAGGGTCCAGAGATTGCTCTTGGAGGGGCAATCTCTGGAGAAAATATTCTCCCGCTCCGGGTGATTTTGCTCGTGCCTGCAATGTTACCAATGTTGGCTTCTTCATCATCCGAACTTTCTTCAGTTATTTCGATTTGTTTAATACCATGGTAGTAGACGTCGCTGCCGTAGTTCCATGGTATCGACTTCTCAGAAACATAGGGGACAGGCCTTGGCATTGTTATCTTCAAAGGAACAGATTTCGTAGCTGGTGTAATCTTAACAGGCTTTTTGACGGCCTTGGAAAGATTGGCGTGAATGGTTATGATTGAGACATCTTCAGTATGGGTTGGAACAGCATAAACTTTTTCAAACAAAATTTGTCGACTATCCATAAGGCCTTGGATGCCTTTCTTCAGTAACGGACAATCAAACGGCAGAGAGTAACAACAATAGCAGTCTTCTTTACATCCCGGGAAGATCCCGGCCCTTAACAAATTCAACTTGATGGTTAACAATGGAGTTATCAGATCATTGACATCAGCAACATATAAATCTTCTTCAATGGCATTGACATTTCGGCCGTGCTTCGACATGGGCGCAGAGATCACATTAGGCTTCTCTGGAGCGTCAAACTCCACCTCCTTCGCCTCTATCAGGTCTTGGATTTTATGCTTGAGTGCCCAACAATCATTGGTGTCGTGCCCGACACTGTCAGAATGGTAGGCGCATTTGGCATTAGGATGATAATGCGGAGAGGACTGTGATCGGTGGATCTGAAACTGACTGTTTAACGCTGGTTCGCGAAATGTCACGGAAGCAAGAGTCGCCACCGTCTTTTATTTTCTCCAAATGGAAAGGACAAAAGCACAGAAAAATTCCTTATAGAGATTGCTCTCGGTTCGGGAGGTAGGTTATAGAAAGGGAAGGTGTTAGCACCCTTTCTATCCATGGTTATCCATGGGCTCTTAGATACTTGCTCATTTGTGTTTTCAAAAATGGTTTGTTTGCTTTTCAACTGTGGGTTTTAAAAAGTTTCTTTGAAAATTTCAGTTCGACTCTTGTATCGGTCCTCAAGAGTGTTTGAAAAATTGCTTTCGAAAGCTTTTTGAAAATGTGTTGGTGTGAAAAGTATTTTTGATTTGTTTTGTTTTGAATTAGAGCAAGTATCCACGAGTCGTCTACCTACCCTGAGGAATTCGTCTGTGTAGATGTCCTTTAAAGTAGTGCCATCCCACCATTGAGAGGTAGGTAGCACCACCGTTGGAGGTGTTCAGGTCAATTCGAGGTTCGGGACATGGTGATCACCAGAGCAATGGGAAGACACCTTAGAAGCTACCCTCATCCCAGGTTCCCGGATCATGAGGACTTACTAAGACATCCTCTACTCGACGATCACCTTTCGAGGCAAGGCAACAGTGAGGCGTACCCTAGGGGTGGTGTGTGATTTGTGTGTCGTTTTCATTTATTTTTGTCTTTTGTCATGTCATGGGTGATCTAGCGTTTGTTTTTATTTTTGTCCATACATTCTTTCATGCCATTATTTAACAGTTAAAAATTGCGAAAAGTAAATTCTAAGCTATTACAAAAGGCGCGGGTCCACATCGCCAAAATTTCTTGAACCCGATTTGACAGAAAAAATAAAGAACAAAGCAAATAAAGAATTAAAAGTGCAAGAAATTAATTACATGGCTTCGGGAGAGATACATAAATATTAAAGAAATAAGATAAATGCGCAAATTAAATGAGAATTAAAACGAGGGCGTTGGACCCTTTTTGCAAGATTAAATTAAATGGTGAAATTAATTAATTAAAAAAAGAGAAAAGAATTATTTTTTGGTATTTTTTGTTTAATGGGGAAAAGAATTAATTAAAACTAAACCTAATTCTAATTGTTTTTTAATTTATTAAGAAAAGAAGATTAAAACCTAATATTAACCCTAATTATTTATATGCAATTTAATTATAAAAAATAAATATTTAATTATTTAATTATTATGGGATAAAAAAGGATAAAAAATTAATATGAACCCTAATTCTATGTTTTTTTAGATTTTTATTAAAAGAATTAAAATTAAAACCTAATTTAAAACTAAATTTAATTATATGCAATTTAATTACAAAAATACGTAAAAATAAAATATTTATCATTTTTTCATCTTTTTTCTAATTTTTATGTTTTATGTATTTTATGAAAATAATTAATTAATTAAACAAGCAATAATTAAAAGAAAATAAAAATTATAAAAAATAAAGAAAGTTAAGAAAATTTGCAAACCAAGGGGGGTGGTAGTCCCCAACATGGAGGTTTTTTTTCCAGTAATCTGGCCCACTAGCAATTGGCCCTTTTGACTTTTTCCAGGCAGCGTGCTGGCGTGTTGACTGGGGCTCACCATGGTCTTCAACTCATGGCCTTTGATCTGATGCTCTGGGACACATGGACGTTGGTTTTTGAGGATGTATGATAGTCTTCAGCATGGGCGCTACATGTGAACGTTAATTGGAAAAATATATGGAAAGGGTGAAGACCTGGGGCTCGAACCCAGGTCATTAACATTACCAGCCTACACGTGTGCCACTGGGCCATCCCAAACGCGTTTAATATAGAATACCTAACAAACATTATAAAAGAAACAATAGTCAATGATTTAAAACGCGCGAAAAATTTGAACCTTCCAATCAGCGCCTTCCACCTAATCATCTTCCTCGTTGGTGTTTTCTTTTTCTGAAATATAAAAACAATAAGCAACGGTTTTCAAACGTTGCTATAGATAACATTACAGAAAATAACGATTAGCCCCCGGGGCTTCATAAATTGAGCGCGATGATGCCATTGTTTTCGTCCAAACGCACTGATCACGACCATGGCATCGTGGTAGGCTAATTTTACACTATTTGAAAACGCCCAATTCACAGTTCTGCAAACCCTAGAATTTGATAATGGTGAAATCGTATATAGCTTGCAAAAACTCAATCAAGATAGATGGTTAGCTTCAGAATCACACAAGGAATATGAATCTACAAATAAAATGCCATGAATATGCGTAAATTGTAAAGCACGATTATGCAAAAAAGTGAGAAAATTTGGACTTCTGTACAATGATTCAAGGGGTTAGGATTGATGCTTTTGATCCAGGAAGGTTGCTTGACGTCCTAGGAATGCAATGGAAAGAACTTTATGGCTTGAAACGACCTGCAAATAGGTTTTCAGGATTTGAGTTTTCAAAGAAAATTTCAAGTTTATGCAAGGGTTTTCTGCGCAGCTTAGTGGTTCCTTTCATTAGGTTTTGATTCCTTGTATAAGTATGAGTGAATTAGGTCAAGAAAAACAAACCAAATCATTTGCATTCATGGTTTTTGAAATTTGATTTTCAAAGATCTTTTTCAATCTTTTTTCATGTGCTTTTGCTCTCAATCATATCCAATCAATCCAATTCCTTCCATATCTGGTCATGCACGAATTATTGAGCCTATTACATGTACAAAAAGATTTGATAAGTTAGGTTAAGTATTTTTCATATATTTAATTGATTTAAATGAATTATTATTAATAAAAATTCAAATAAATAAATAAAAAATGAATAAAAACTTCCCTTTGGGCCAAGTGGTCGTGCACATGCTTGGGATGATGAATTGTGGAAGAAAAATAGGCCCATTAGCAATTTTAGGTCATTTGAATCAATGTTGACTTTTCAAAATATCCAAAAATTTCCCAACTTCCACAAGGCATAATTTGCTCAATTTTTAAGCTTTGCTCATGTTCTTGGACATTTTGGAAAGGTCTTTGAGTCCTCTAACCAATGCCTTTGGTCCCATGTCATTTGGATTTACCAATCTCAAGTTATGGCCTTTGACTTAAAGTCCCTTTTTGTTGACTTTTGAAAATGACCTATAATGTTGAAATTGATAACTTTTTGTGAGAGCATTTCTTGGACTTGAAGTATGAAGATGAGTTGTAGGAAATGTCTTTCTCTTAAAAATGAGCTTTGGATGGGATTTTTCTGATAATCCATGTGAAAGTTATGCCCTGGTCAATTTACAGTTGACTTTTTCAACTGTCCAAATAAGGAAACTTTGCATCTTGATGATTTTTGAGCCAAACTTTGAGAATCATGATCAAGCATTGATCAAATGATGTTTGTGGCTTCAAAATGATATGTTGACCAAAAATTTGAACTTTTGACTGCCAAATGACCATTTTGCCCCTACAGTTGACTGTAGTGCAATTAGGGTTTTGACTGTGCAATTTTGAGCTGTAGGCCTTGAAACTTGATATGAGGATACTTGACCATATTTGTAGGCATGTGAGACTTGATTGGACCTTTGGAAACTTCATTTTCTTGATCAGAACACAAACCCTAATTTTGACTGCTTAGGAGGCTCTTGCACTGTGCAACCCTTGGGGAACTTTTAAAGCTTGACTTGGCAATTTCTTGAAGAATATGGGAGGGCAAATTTTGGGGTACAACAGTTTCCCCTGTTCAATCTTCTTAGACCTGAGGATGCAGATTGGCTGACGTGCCTTTCGTAATCCGAGGGTGGAAGATGATTGAACACTAGAGTGCCCAGAAATTTGCGCTCACATAGTAGCAGTGTGATGGTGGAATGGGCTTATAGATGCCATTTAGAGATTGCTGGATAGGATGATGGGCTTATAGATGCCATCTGGATGTTGATCGCGTAAGAGATTCCTTAGCGAGAACTTACGTACCTGCAAAAAAGAAGAATGAGTACCTGACATGTTGCAGGAGCTGGTTTTCAGATGCTTTATTTAAATGCGTCCTGACTGGTTACAGGAGCTGAGTCTGGAGCTTCAAACGGCGATGAATGAACCAGGAGCGGTTACTACCTCAACAGGAATAGTGAGAGAACCTTGGGTGACTTTAACTTCAACAACGCTCGTTGAGAAAATCTTGGTGGGAATTACCATCTTCGCAGTATCGGGAAGAGAACCAATAGGCAATTATAATCTCAAAAGCGGACGTTTGAGAAGAACCTGGAATGGAATTATCATCTCCGCACCGCTGGGGAGAGAACCATAGGAAATTATAATCTCAAAAGCGGACGTTTGAGAAAAACCTGGGCTGGAATTATCATCTCACGCACCGTCGGGGAGAGAACCATAGGAAATTATAATCTCAAAAGCGGACGTCTGAGAAAAACCTGGGATGGAATTATCATCTCACGCACCGTCGGGGAGAGAACCATAGGAAATTATAATCTCAGAAGCGGACGTCTGAGAAAAACCTGATAACTTCTACTGAGTCTTCATCAGAAAAATCTGTTGGGAGTCGATTTAGCTGGACTAGAGAAGGCCTTGGACTGGATAAGAAATCTTTGGAGTCGATTAACTGAACCGGTCTAGGTTTTGAAAGACGATTGAGAATTTAACTGAATCTTTCCTGAAAAGTAAAGGTCAGTCATATGCAATGCATGATATGGACCAAGCAAGGATGTTCTCAACATAAATGAGATTTGTATGATATGATGCGTCTATGCATGTTAAAATGATGTATGAGAAGTGTGATGTTTATGAATATATGTTTTTCGCCTAGGAAAGTTAATCCTTGACGGGTGCCAGGGAGTCATATCCTGGGCTGATGTTGAAGAATAGATTTCGCTTCTGCTAGGGATGATAGCTGCAAGAATACCGATAGGAGAAGATGACTCCGTTGGGGGATAAACTTGGCGAATGGAAGATTCTGCGGGGAGAAAAATACGCTAACGACTTTGCTGGAGAGAAATACTCTGTGGGGAGAGAGATACTTTGTCGAGTTGTTGATAATTACTTGCCGGGGATACCCTTGTTGTGCTGGAAGTGCTGATAGACTTCGCTGGGGATAAGAAGACTCCGTTGAGGACGCTCTTTCCGTGGCTTTTGGCTGAGGATAACCCAGTTATATCCTGTTAAGGAAATAACTCTTTGAATAAAGCCGGCCGACGCGTTCGTGCTCTGCGAGGATAAGCTTCTAGAATCTACTGGGGGTAAGCTTACTGCTTGGGGAGATGAATTCCAACTTTCCTGGGGAACTGGCTTAGACTCTCTTGGGGAAGTTTTTGAATTGCGGGGGAAGTGATTCCTTTGAATGCTTGATATTCCGCCGGGGAACAATCTTTAGACCAAGACTGCCGGGGATGCTTGTTATGAGTATGTATGCTGCTGGGGAATGTTGAGATCTGCTGGAGGATACCCAACTTCCTTAAGGTTTGATAACTCTGCTTGGAGAAGAATGCACTGACTGCTGACTTACTCTCTGGGGAATTAAGATGTACTGGTCATGTTCTTTAGCTGAACCTACCTTGGTACCTTGGAGGACAGAACAATTAGATTGCTTAGACAACTCTTTATTGCCCCTGTTTCTAGTGTCACCTGTAATTAATCCTTTGTTTAGTATGCAAATATTTATGAGTTAGCAAATTATTGTCAATGCATATATCACAAATTGAACCTTGGACGTTCTTCGCAAAACAAAACAGAAAAAGAAAAAACAATTGGCACTTTTAACGGAAATGTATATTTGTATTGATTTGAATGGCCTGAAAATAGGCGTTTTGTGTACAAGAGGCTGACGTCCTAGTAAGAGAGCGCCGCCGAACAAAAGAGTTTATACAAGTTTTGTACAAAAGAAAATAAAACAGCTGTGTGAAGTGAATGATCCCACTGGGTTTCAACTCTGCTATTGCCGTTATATTTCCGAGCGTCTCATCACTTGATGACCTTGGTTGAAGGTGAAGCTGACTGATCGATGCCGTCTGACCTTGATGTAGATACTGGATTCTGGATGCAAGGTGATCCAATGAGACATAGTATTACGCTTTTATCCCTAATTTTTGCCTGGACCGCCCTTTCGGGTTTTCAGTCCATCGGGATACCCATTTTTGCCCAAGCCGCCTTTTCAGGTTTTCGACTTGTCGGGTGTATAGATTTTTTTTTTATTTTCATCCCTTCATTTTTCCCGAACCCTTTTGGTTCGCCGGAAAGCCCTAATTTTTGCCTAGGCATGTCAGCCTAGCGGGTCTTTTTTCATGCGTAGTATCTTTTTACTATGTCTGCATTGGCGGGGTGAGGAAGATCGTCACCGTCCATGTTGGTTAAAATCATTGCTCCTCCTGAGAACACATGCTTAACCACAAATGGCCCTTCGTACGTAGGGGTCCATTTGCCCCTTGGATCACTCTGAGGAAGGATGATTCGTTTGATTACCAGATCCCCAACTTGATATTCTTGTGGTCTGACCTTTTTGTTAAATGCCCTGATCATCCGTTTTTGATACGTCTGACCATGGCAGATAGCAGCAAGTCTCTTTTCATCAATAAGGTTGAGCTGATCAAGTCGTGTCTGGATCCAATCATCTTCGTTCAGATTTGCATCCTTCATTATCCGGAGAGAGGGTATTTGCACTTCGATCGGTAAGACTGCCTCCATACCATAAACCAGAGAGAAAGGAGTTACCCCGGTCGACGTCCTAGCTGAGGTACGGTACCCATGTAGAGCGAACGGTAACATCTCGTGCCAATCCTTATAAGTCACTGTCATCTTCTGCACGATTTTCTTGATGTTCTTATTGGCTGCTTCTACAGCCCCATTCATCTTCGGTCTGTAAGGAGAAGAATTGTGGTGCTGTATTTTGAACTGCTCGCAGAGCTCAGCGATCATCTTGTTGTTCAGATTGGTACCGTTGTCTGTAATAATTCTCTCTGGGACGCCGTACCGACAGATCAAGTTATGCCGAATGAACCGTGCCACAACAGTCTTGGTTACCGTAGCATATGATGCTGCTTCAACCCACTTCATAAAATAATCAATCGCTACCAGGATGAAGCGATGCCCGTTAGATGCCGTAGGTTTAATCTCGCCGATCATGTCTATGCCCCACATTGCAAATGGCCAAGGCGCAGTTAGAACATTCAGGGGAACTGGAGGAACATGCACCTTGTCTGCATAAATCTGGCACTTATGGCATGTCCTGGAATGTTGGTAACAGTCAGCTTCCATTGTGGACCAGTAATACCCTGCCCGAAGGATTTTCTTAGCCATAGTGTGCCCACTGGAATGTGTACCAAAGGTCCCTTCATGTAGCTCTTCCATGATCCTTTCTGCTTCAGTCTTATCCACACAACGCAGTAAGGTTGAATCATGGTTTCACTTGTACAAGATGCTGTTGCTAAGGAAGAACTTTGCTGCGAACCTTCTCAGGAACTTCTTATCATTGATAGATGCACCTTCAGAGTATTCCTGGGCTTCCAAATATCTCTTCACCTCATGGTACCAAGGTTTCTCAGTCACCAATTCAGTCTCGAGATCGCAACAATATGCCGATTCGTCCAGTTTCCAGATGATGATCCGGGGAGCCTCATTATCCCATTTAACTTTGAACATAGAAGACATTGTAGCTAACACGTCCGCCAACTGATTCTCTTCTCTCGGGAAGTGTTCAAAGGTTATCTCTGTGAAGTGGGGGATCAGGGTCAACACACATTCTCTGTAAGGAATAAGGTTCGGATGTTTCGTATCCCACTCTCCTTTGATCTGATTGATCACAAGAGCGGAATCTCCGAAGACACTCAGAAACTTGATCCTTAGGTCGATCGCAGCTTGAAGACCCATGATGCACGCCTCATACTCCGCCATGTTGTTGGTACAGTTAAAACATAGCCGGGCAGTGAGTGGAGTATGAGTGCCTTGAGGTGATATGATTATGGCGCCAACACCGTTTCCCAAAGCGTTGGAGGCTCCGTCAAAGTGCATAAACCATCGGGATCCTGGTTCAGGTCCTTCATCCGGTCCAGGTACTTCACAATCAGTTACTATCATGATGCTTTCATCTGGAAACTCGAAGTTCATTGATTGGTAGTCATTTACGGCCTGATGTGCCAAGTGGTCTGCCAATACACTTCCCTTGATGGCTTTCTGGGTCGTATACTGAATGTCGTATTCCGTCAAGATCATTTGCCATCTTGCAATTCTCCCAGACAGAGCAGGCTTTTCGAATATGTACTTGATAGGATCCATCTTTGAGATCAACAAGGTAGTGTGAGTCAACATATACTGTCTCAGCCGGCGAGCAGCCCATACCAAAGCGCATCAAGTTTTCTCAAGCAGTGAGTATCGGGTCTCACAGTCGGTAAACTTTTTGCTAAGGTAATAAATGGCATGCTCTTTTCGGCCAGACTCGTCATGCTGCCCCAGCACACACCCCATTGAATTGTCAAGCACTGTTAGATATAGTATCAGAGGTCTCCCTTCAACCGGTGGCATAAGGATGGGTGGTTCTTGGAGATACTCCTTGATTCTGTCAAAAGCAGCCTGACATTCATCATTCCAACGTACTACCTGATCTTTCTTCAGCAGCTTGAAGATTGGCTCACAGGTAGCGGTTAGATGCGAGATGAACCGAGCAATGTAATTCAGGCGTCCTAAAAAGCCTCTGACTTCCTTCTCTGTCTTAGGGACTGGCATCTCTTGAATAGCTTTGACCTTAGCAGGGTCCACTTGAATGCCCTTATCACTGACCACGAAGCCTAGCAACTTCCCAGATCTTACCCCGAAGGTGCACTTGTTCGGGTTCAACCTCAGCTTGTATAGTTTCAATCGGTCAAATAACTTCTGCAGATGATCTAGGTGCTCTTCCTCAGTCTGGGACCTTGCAATCATGTCGTCAACATACACCTCTATCTCATGATGGATCATGTCATGAAATAAAGCAACCATGGCACGTTGGTAGGTTGCCCCAGCGTTCTTTAGTCCAAAAGGCATGACCTTGTAGCAGAAGGTGCCCCACTGAGTAACAAATGTAGTCTTTTCCATGTCTTCAGGTGCCATCTTGATCTGATTGTAAACTGAAAAGCCATCCATGAAAGAGAATACCTTGTGCTGAGCTGTATTATCAACAAGGACATCAATGTGAGGTAAAGGGAAGTCATCCTTGGGGCTGGCCCTGTTCAGATCCCTGTAGTCGACACACATTCTGACCTTACCGTCCTTCTTAGGTACCGGCACCACATTAGCAACCCACTGAGGGTAAGAAGTCACTGCAAGGAACCCAACATCAAACTGTTTCATAACCTCTGCTTTGATCTTCTCAGACATCTCTGGACGCATCCGACGGACCTTTTGCTTGACTGGAGGGCAGTCTTCCTTAGTTGGCAAGTGATGGACCACAATATCGGTATCCAACCCGGGCATGTCTTCGTAGGACCAGGCGAAGATCTCCATATAATCATGTAGCATCTGAGTCAACCGTTGCTTCACGCTGAGCTCTAGGTTGGCACCAATCTTTACCTCTTTCCTGTCTGCCTCAGTACCCAAGTTTATTGTTTCCACTGGCTCTTCATGGGGTTGAATTGCCCTCTCTTCCTGAAGCAACAATCTTGCAAGCTCGCCAGGCACTTCGCAATCATCTTCACCTTCGTCTTCGGCTAAGTTGATCGGATTTTCGAAGTCATAATGGGCAGTAGCAGAGTCGTTATCAGTGAGATCCAGAGTGGATTGGAACCTGTATGAGTGAGTGTGTGTGTAAATACAGCTGTTTTGAAATATATATAAAGGAAAGAAAGACAGAAAAGGAGCATAAAATTTGCAATGCGAGAAAACGTCCAAGATTTTCATTCATGATATATGAAATGACAATTTATATGCCCTCACAAATGAAACCACGGTGCCTCGGGTAAGACACCGGGCCATAAAGTTCAATTTATTGTTTATTACAAATACCAAAAACATAGGAATTCATTACTTAGTAACAAGAGAAACAGATAGATTGTCCTTCGCACTCCAATTGCTAGGTCCACGGTCGGTTGTCGGGTAAATCCAGCTATCAAACTCAGCTTCGTCCACTTCGTCTTCGTCCCCAATAGCATTTACTCCATGAGCAGGCAGGGGAGCTGTCACGACATTAGGCTTCTCAGATGCCTCAAACTGTACCTCCTTGGCGTCAATAAGGTCCTGCAGCTTGCTCCTTAATGCCCAACAGTCATCAGTGGAATGCCCCGGGCTATCTGAATGGTAAGCACAACAAGCATTCGGGTTGTACTTAGGAGATGCAGTATTTGGAAACTTCGGAGCCTCTCGGACAGTCACTAAGTTGGTTGAGAGTAACTGTGGCAAGATCTGCGACAAGGTCATACTCAAGCGGGTGAACTCTCTCCGGGGTCTTTCGGCCCTTTGAGGATTGGTCGGCCGAGGAGCGGCAGCAGGCTTGGCAATCGTTACCGCACTGACAGATTGGCAGCGCTCAAATCTTTCTGATCTCTGGGAGCCATATACAGCACTAGCCTCCTTTTTGAAGGGTTTCTTCTCAGAACTAGACGATGCACCCTTCGGAATCTTTCCAGACTTCAACCCAGCCTCAATTCTTTCTCCAGTCAGAATCAAATCAGTAAACCCTGCAGACGAATTCCCGATAAGATGGTTGAAAAACGGCCCGGATAGGGTCCCCAAGAACATGTCCACCAACTCCCAATCAGTCAACGGAGGCTGCACCCTGCCAGCCAGGTCTCTCCACTTCTGAGCGTACTCCTTAAAACCTTCACTTGAACCTAACGACATACCCTGGAGTTGGGTACGTGTAGGGGCAAGGTCGGCATTATATTAACACTGCTTGTAGAAAGCAGTAGCCAACTCCTCCCAGTTACGAACTTTGGTCCCATCCAGCTGATAGAACCATTCGAGATGAGTCCCTGAAAGACTCTCCTGGAAGAAGTGGATCCACAAATTCTTATCCGCAGAGTACGGTTGAATTTTCCGAACATAGGACCTGAGATGTAGCTTGGGACAAGACGCCCCGTCATATTTAGTGAAAGATGGTGCCTTGAACTTCCGAGGAATGATCACACCAGTAGACAAACCCAGATCTCCGAAATCCAGCCCAGGTACCTGTTGTATCTCCATAGCATTCAGCCTATCCTCCAGCTGCTTGTAACGGTCTTCTGCCGGAGGATACTGCTCTTCATCAAAATCAGTCTCGTTGTCGGAGACTACCGGACTAGAAACCCTTGCCTCTTGAGGAGTACCCTTGCCAACAGAAGAACCAGCCTCTTCATTCTGCAGAGTATTGCCAAACCTTCGGCCCGAGTTAAACAGAACAGTTCTTGTCTTCTTCTTCTTCTCCTTCTTCAGGAGCATAGCCTTCAGCTCTTCTTGGCCTTGAGCCAAACCCTTGATTAATTCCTGAAACTGCGCATTCTGCGCCTGAAGAGCCTTGATGGATGTCTCAGTTGATGAAGAGTCAGGATTCATGATGCTGAAATAAACAGCGAAGAACTGTAAGCAACCTGAAAAGGGAAAAACCTGTTATGCACATGATGAATGAGATGTGTTTATGCAATGCATTCAAGGGTTCGAAAGTTCAACTTTGTTGTAGACAAAAAGGAACACACGTTATCATTAAGGAAAGAATTGTTTAGTACATTAAAGCCTCATGGGCAAAATAATACAAAAGTAAATCAATCCCAAAATACACTGCGCATCCTCTTCGGAGCTATGTAAGTGTTGAGATTCCTCTCCTCATGCAACAGGCGGGTGAGCTCCAAGACCTTCTTTTCACTGGCATGTAGACTGGTCTCAAGAGAATTCCATTCTTCCTTAAGCTGGATCCAGCTCTTCTGCATCTCTTCCCAGGATGTGGGCATATCAGGGTGCTGAATAGTGTAGGACACTTCTCCTTCCAAGACTGGCTCTTTGATCACAGGGAGCATATGAGGGTAAGGCATTACTAACTTCTGGGAGCGGGCTCGTACCCACTTGAGATAAGGTTCCAACGGGATGGAATTCTTGTGCCCCAGTGTCTTGCTGTCTGTCCCACTTGGCATCCTCCAGGCTCTGATAAATCTCTGGCGAAGTCCTTGAGTATCGTTGTCGAAGTCAAAAACTATGTCAGGAATTAACATGTCATGAGGACCATCCCTCCGAGCATAACCAAACTGTCTCCAAGCCAGGCATGGGTTATAAGTAATACCTCCTCTGATTCCAAGTAAAGTAACATTAGGGTACTCCCCGCAACGATCAATGATAGTGACATCTTCTCTGGACCGAGGGCACCAATGTATATCTGCATGTGTAAGAGTCATCAACCGTTGTGACCACCTCAAACCCCGCTCATTCTTCAGGACTGATTGTGGAAGGTGCGAAATAAACCACCTTCCCAGGAGAGGAGTGCAACACATAAGGACACCTCTTTTTCTCATGGTTCGAATGTAACATGAGTGAAGGATGTCCCCCAGCAACGTAGGTATAGGATTCCTGGACATGAAGATCTGGACAACACTGATATCTATAAGCTGATCTGGATTAGGGAACAACACCAAACCATAGACAAGGAGGGCCACAACTTCTTCAAAAGCTTGCAAGTCAAGGGAGTTCCAACATTCATGGGCCTTTTCAAACAGAAACCTGGCTAAGAACCCTTTGATACCACTTCTAACTTCCCAATGTCCCTTGAGGTCAGATGACTGTAGGTGCAAGGCTTTAGCAATCTCTTCAAGCTTAGGTTCCTTTTCTGTACCGCTGAAGGGTAGCTGATCAAGGATAGGGATCTTCAGGAGCTGGGAGAACTCCTCCAATGTAGGTACCAGCTGATAGTCCAAGAAGGTGAAACAGTGATGCAGAGGGTCAAAGAATTGGAACAGGACCTTTATCATATCTTCCTCAATGTTGGTGTTGACCAAGCTGATAAGACTCCCATGTCTTTCACTGAATGAAGAGTTCTCGGGAATCCTGGATATAAGTTCCTTAAGCTGAGGAGGGATCCTTACAAGACTGATTTGAATTGTCTTTCTACGAACGATTTCCATGTCCTACAAAACAAGAACAAAGATGAAAATTCGAACCCCTGAAATGGTTAGTCAATGCATATGATGCTGGATGATGTCATGATGCTATGATTAAACACGCCACAGATATTTACAAAGACAAACATGTAAGGCACACAAGACAAGCCCTTAGGGTTTAAGGCCAGCATGGGGTCTGGGTAGTACCCTCTTGAAGTTGGTGGGCTCAACCTGTCCTATTAGAAGTAACCGGGTTCTAAGGTTCCCAATATCACGAGATTGCTTTCATTGTTCATCATTTCGATTTAACCACTGAACTGGCGACCGAAATATTCCAGGAAAGCAACCCTCAATTGAGTGTAGTATCGAGTATCAACCAACCTCGGGCTGCACCAAAGTCAGTTATCTCACTACCCTAAAGAGGCCAAGATAGTTCAATTAAGGTTCCTAAGGTTTGTTGATGCTTCATGACACCACGCAGAGGCCCCGTACTCTCCTTGACTGAACTCAAGGGTTACCGGTACACACCAAAGTGTCACATCAACGTAGCAGACTGTTTCAACCATGTCGGTATACCCCGCACAGTTCCCTCACAGCCTTGTTGCTACTTTCTAAGAAGGTATCCCCCAGATCCGGGTTAGGATCTATAGAACTCCCAAGCAACCCACAATTTAAAGCACACAATGAAAACAATTGAAAACACAGTTATGAACTAGCCCTAAGGTACACCTCACTTTAAGTTATTCCCCAGCAGAGTCGCCAGTTTTGTGATCGGTGGATCTGGATCTGACTGTTTAACGCTGGTTCGCGAAATGTCGCGGAAGCAAGAGTCGCCACCGTCTTTTATTTTCTCCAAATGGAAAGGACAAAAGCACAAAAAAATTCCTTATAGAGATTGCTCTCGGTTCGGGAGGTAGGTTATAGAAAGGGAAGGTGTTAGCACCCTTTATATCCATGGTTATCCATGGGCTCTTAGATACTTGCTCATTTGTGTTTTCAAAAATGGTTTGTTTGCTTTTCAACTGTGGGTTTTAAAAAGTTTCTTTGAAAATTTCAGTTCGACTCTTGTATCAGTCCTCAAGAGTGTTTGAAAAATTGCTTTCGAAAGCTTTTTGAAAATGTGTTGGTGTGAAAAGTATTTTTGATTTGTTTTGTTTTGAATTAGAGCAAGTATCCACGAGTCGTCTACCTACCCTAAGGAATTCGTCTGTGTAGATGTCCTTTAAAGTAGTGCCATCCCACCATTGAGAGGTAGGTAGCACCACCGTTGGAGGTGTTCAGGTCAATTCGAGGTTCGGGACATGGTGATCACCAGAGCAATGGGAAGACACCTTAGAAGCTACCCTCATGCCAGGTTCCCGGATCATGAGGACTTACTAAGACATCCTCTACTCGACGATCACCTTTCGAGGCAAGGCAACAGTGAGGCGTACCCTAGGGGTGGTGTGTGATTTGTGTGTCGTTTTCATTTATTTTTGTCTTTTGTCATGTCATGGGTGATCTAGCGTTTATTTTTATTTTTGTCCATACATTCTTTCATGCTATTATTTAACAGTTAAAAATTACGAAAAGTAAATTCTAAGCTATTACAAAAGGCGCGGGTCCACATCGCCAAAATTTCTTGAACCCGATTTGACAGAAAAAATAAAGAAAGAACAAAGCAAATAAAGAATTAAAAGTGCAAGAAATTAATTACATGGCTTCGGGAGAGATACATAAATATTAAAGAAATAAGATAAATGCGCGAATTAAATGAGAATTAAAACGAGGGCGTTTGACCCTTTTTGCAAGATTAAATTAAATGGTGAAATTAATTAATTAAAAAAAGAGAAAAGAATTATTTTTTGGTATTTTTTGTTTAATGGGGAAAAGAATTAATTAAAACTAAACCTAATTCTAATTGTTTTTTAATTTATTAAGAAAAGAAGATTAAAACCTAATATTAACTCTAATTATTTATATGCAATTTAATTATAAAAAATAAATATTTAATTATTTAATTATTATGGGAGAAAAAAGAAAAAAAGGATAAAAAATTAATATGAACCCTAATTCTATGTTTTTTTAGATTTTTATTAAAAGAATTAAAATTAAAACCTAATTTAAAACTAAATTTAATTATATGCAATTTAATTACAAAAATACGTAAAAATAAAATATTTTTCATTTTTTCATCTTTTTTCTAATTTTTATGTTTTATGTATTTTATGAAAATAATTAATTAATTAAACAAGCAATAATTAAAAGAAAATAAAAATTATAAAAAATAAAGAAAGTTAAGAAAATTTGCAAACCAAGGGGGGTGGTAGTCCCCAACATGGAGGTTTTTTTTCCAGTAATCTGGCCCACTAGCAATTGGCCCTTTTGACTTTTTCCAGGCAGCGTGCTGGCGTGTTGACTGGGGCTCACCATGGTCTTCAACTCATGGCCTTTGATCTGATGCTCTGGGACACGTGGACGTTGGTTTTTGAGGATGTATGATAGTCTTCAGCATGGGCGCTACATGTGAACGTTAATTGGAAAAATATATGGAAAGGGTGAAGACCTGGGGCTCGAACCCAGGTCATTAACATTACCAGCCTACACGTGTGCCACTGGGCCATCCCAAACGCGTTTAATATAAAATACCTAACAAACATTATAAAAGAAACAATAGTCAATGATTCAAAACGCGCGAAAAATTTGAACCTTCCAATCAGCGCCTTCCACCTAATCATCTTCCTCGTTGGTGTTTTCTTTTTCTGAAATATAAAAACAATAAGCAACGGTTTTCAAACGTTGCTATAGATAACATTACAGAAAATAACGATTAGCCCCTGGGGCTTCATAAATTGAGCGCGATGATGCCATTGTTTTCGTCCAAACGCACTGATCACGACCATGGCATCGTGGTAGGCTAATTTTACACTATTTGAAAACGCCCAATTCACAGTTCTGCAAACCCTATAATTTGATAATGGTGAAATCGTATATAGCTTGCAAAAACTCAATCAAGATAGATGGTTAGCTTCAGAATCACACAAGGAATATGAATCTACAAATAAAATGCCATGAATATGCGTAAATTGTAAAGCACGATTATGCAAAAAAGTGAGAAAATTTGGACTTCTGTACAATGATTCAAGGGGTTAGGATTGATGCTTTTGATCCAGGAAGGTTGCTTGACGTCCTAGGAATGCAATGGAAAGAACTTTATGGCTTGAAACGACCTGCAAATAGGTTTTCAGGATTTGAGTTTTCAAAGAAAATTTCAAGTTTGTGCAAGGGTTTTCTGCGCAGCTTAGTGGTTCCTTTCATTAGGTTTTGATTCCTTGTATAAGTATGAGTGAATTAGGTCAAGAAAAACAAACCAAATCATTTGCATTCATGGTTTTTGAAATTTGATTTTCAAAGATCTTTTTCAATCTTTTTTCATGTGCTTTTGCTCTCAATCATATCCAATCAATCCAATTCCTTCCATATCTGGTCATGCACGAATTATTGAGCCTATTACATGTACAAAAAGATTTGATAAGTTAGGTTAAGTATTTTTCATATATTTAATTGATTTAAATGAATTATTATTAATAAAAATTCAAATAAATAAATAAAAAATGAATAAAAACTTCCCTTTGGGCCAAGTGGTCGTGCACATGCTTGGGATGATGAATTGTGGAAGAAAAATAGGCCCATTAGCAATTTTAGGTCATTTGAATCAATGTTGACTTTTCAAAATATCCAAAAATTTCCCAACTTCCACAAGGCATAATTTGCTCAATTTTTAATCTTTGCTCATGTTCTTGGACATTTTGGAAAGGTATTTGAGTCCTCTAACCAATTCCTTTGGTCCCATGTCATTTTGATTTAGCAATCTCAAGTTATGGCCTTTGACTTAAAGTCCCTTTTTGTTGACTTTTGAAAATGACCTATAATGTTGAAATTGATAACTTTTTGTGAGAGCATTTCTTGGACTTGAAGTATGAAGATGAGTTGTAGGAAATGTCTTTCTCTTCAAAATGAGCTTTGGATGGGATTTTTCTGATAATCCATGTGAAAGTTATGCCCTGGTCAATTTACAGTTGACTTTTTCAACTGTCCAAATAAGGAAACTTTGCATCTTGATGATTTTTGAGCCAAACTTTGAGAATCATGATAAAGCATTGATCAAATGATGTTTGTGGATTCAAAATGATATGTTGACCAAAAATTTGAACTTTTGACTGCCAAATGACCATTTTGCCCTACAGTTGACTGTAGTGCAATTAGGGTTTTGACTGTGCAATTTTGAGCTGTAGGCCTTGAAACTTGATATGAGGATACTTGACCATATTTGTAGACATGTGAGACTTTATTGGACCTTTGGAAACTTCATTTTCTTGATCAGAACACAAACCCTAATTTTGACTGCTTAGGAGGCTCTTGCACTGTGCAACCCTTGGGGAACTTTTGAAGCTTGACTTGGCAATTTCTTGAAGAATATGGGAGGGAAAATTTTGGGGTACAACAAGGACGTATTCACATTCTTTGGTGCCTCTTTGATAGTGGCGAGATTCAACTTTAACAGATGGGGAAGCACTTGCGCTGGAGTCATATTAATACGGGTGAACTGCCGTTGTGGCCGTTCCACCCGTTGCTGATTTGGTCTGGACTGGTTATAGAGAGGCTGCTCACCTGGAGTATTTTGAATCATTACGGCCCCCATTGTTGGCCGACGCTCCGTTTTCCCTGTTCTTCTCTGAGAATATACCACAGCTGTTTCCTTCTTAAAAGGCTTCTTCTCAACACTTACAGCAACACCCTTCTGAATCTTTCCTGACTTGATGCCAGCTTCTATTCTTTCGCCTGTTAGGATCAAATCGGTAAACCCCGCAGAAGAGTTACCAATTAGATGATTGAAAAATGGCCCAGATAGGGTCCCTAGAAACATATCAACAAGTTTACGGTCGGTCAAAGGAGGCTGCACCCTGCCAGCCAAATCCCTCCATTTTTGTGCATATTCTTTGAACCCCTCGCCTGTTCCCAGTGACATACCCTGAAGTTGGGTACGAGTAGGAGCAAGGTCAGAATTCTACTGGTATTGTTTGTAAAAAGCGGTGGCCAAGTCTTCCCAATTTCGGACGCTGGTTCCTTCTAGCTGATAAAACCACTCCAATTGAGCTCCAGAAAGGCTGTCTTGAAAGAAATGAATCCAAAGATTTTTATCTTCCGTATAAGGTTGGATCTTTCTTACGTAGGACCTGAGATGCATTTTTGGACAGGACAGCCCATCATTCCTCACAAATACTGGCACTTTGAATTTTGGGGGAATCACAATCCCGGCAACCAAACCTAAGTCTTCAAAATCCAAACCCGGTACTCTTTGTAGCTCCATGGCGGCCAACCTGTCTTCTAAACCCTTGTATTTATCATCAGCTGGAGGGTATTGTTGATCAGAATAATCTTCATCCTCTTCGACTTCTTCTTCTTCCACATCGGACTCGGAAGGTACCGCAGCCCCACCTCCTTTGCTGGTTCCTTCATCAGAAGTAGGAGGAAATTCAAGCATTCTCCGAGCTTCTCCATCAAATCTTCTCCCCAGAGTAGCCACCCCGAGTCTCTTTTTCTTCTTTTTCACTGGGTCTTTGTTCCCTAATTGGGTCTTGATATCCTCCTGACCCTTAGCCAAGGTCATCAGGAGTTGCTGGAATTGTGCATTTTGAGCTTGTAGGTCTTTGACTGTTTGCTCGAGATCCATCCTACTGAAATAAACAGCAGACAGATAAGGAAACCTGGAGTGAGACCTGCTTATGCACATGATGAATGGTATGCTTATGTATGCAATGCATTCAAGGATTTAGGACATTCAAAATTGTTTCAGACAAAGAAGAACGCACGTCATATTAATAAGAAGAAATTTGTTAGTAAATAAATGCCCCATGGGCCAAATATTACAAAAACTTCTTAAGGTAAAAAGAGATTGCACATCCTCTTTAGCGCAATGTAGGTGTTGAGGGCCTCTTGCTCATGGAGTCAGTGGGTAAGCTCTAAAACCTTTTTCTCACTGGCGTAGAAGCTGGCTTCAAAAGTGTTCCGTTCCTCCTTGAGTTGAATCCAACTTTTCTGCATTTCCTCCCACGATGTAGGCATGTCTGGATGTAGGATGGTGTAGGGAACCTCTCCTTCCTTGACGGGCTCTTTAATCACAGGGAGAACATGAGGATAAGGCATCATCAGACTTTGGGCTCGGGCTCGTACCCACTTGAGATAAGGCTCAAGAGGGATGGAGTTCTTGTGTCCCAGAGTCTTGCTATCAACCTTGTTGGGCCTTCCCCAAGCCCTGATGAATCTTTGGCGAAGTCCTTGCGCATCGTTGTCGAAGTCAAAAACTAGGTCAGGAATCAACATATCATGAGGGCCATCCCTCCGTGCATATCCAAATTGCCTCAAAGCTAGGCAAGGGTTGTAGGTGATACCTCCTCTGATTCCAAGTAAAGGAACATTAGGAAATTCTCCGCAACGATCGATGATGATGACATTTTCTATGGACCGAGAACACCAATGTACATCAGAGTGAGTAAGAGTCATCAACCGTTGGGACCACCTTGAGCCTTGGTCATTCTTCAAGACAGATTGTGGAAGGTGCGAAATAAACCACCTTGCAAGGAGAGGAGTACAGCACATGAGAACACCCCTTTTTCTCATTGTTCGTGTGTAAAATGAGTGAAGAATGTCCCCAAGCAATGTTGGTATTAGATTTCTGGACAAGAAGATTTTGACGGCGTTGACATCTACCAATTGGTCAGGATTTGGGAACAAAACCAACCCATAGATAAGGAGTGCCACAATCTCTTCAAAGGCTTGTAGGTCCAATGAGTTCCAACATTCTTGTGCCTTCTCAACCAAGAATTTTGCTAAGAATCCTTTGACGCCGCTTCTGGTTTCCCAATGCCCCTTGATGTCGGATGGTTGTAGATGTAATGCTCGAGCAACATCTTCCGGCTTTGGTTCCTTTTCTGTACCGTTGAAGGGTAGTTTATTAAGGATAGGAATTCTCAAGAGTTGAGAAAATTCCTCCAAAGTGGGCACCAACTGGTAATCAGGGAAAGTGAAACAGTGGTGAAGAGGGTCAAAGAACTGGAATAGCACTTTCATCATGTCTTCTTCAATGTTGGTGTTGACTAGGCTGAGCAGTCTACCAAGCATTGGACACGACCTGTAACACCTCTAACCAACTTCACCATTTTCATTTTTTCTGTTTTGCAGGTTGATTGCCATAGCTTGATTCACTTGGTTTCAAAGCAAGCTAAAGGTTGGAGAAGCATCCCTGACCTTCAAGCAAGCTGTACAAGTCCTCACATTGCACTGAAAGTACCTCCATTGCCAGACACGATCCAAGCTGAACAGGTAAGTTCATGGACTTCTATCTCTCAATCTAGAAAGAGTTAGATTTAAGTTTATGAATGAAAAATGCTCTACTCATGGCCCTGAAGCTACACATATAATCACTTTGCATTTATGTTGTGTGTACTGAGAGAATTTGGAACCTGAACATTAGAAAAAACTTAGGTCAAGAATTAGGAATGGATAAATTCTCTCTCATTTCTGAGAGTTAAGTTAAGTTTTTTATATGTATGGAATCGTGGCTTGATGCTTGACATTTTTCATGTTATAAGTTTGTGCTAAAAGTCCAGGAATCAGGATGTTTGAACCAGGAGGGAAAGGCGCGCGTTTTTTGACATTTTTGTCTGGAGGTTGAAGACAACCTCTCTTGGGCTGGGCCTGAGATTGTTTTTTATTTGCACCACTGCATTTCACTTGCACCTCCTTGGCCCATTGCATTTTATTTTCATTATTTTTGACTTTTGATTTTTGTTTCTGACTTATTTATTTTTGTCAAAGCATAAAAAATATTAAAAATATTTTTCTCACATTTTTTGCATTTTTTTATATTTATTTTGTTTCATTTAGCTTTATATGTAAATAAACATAAATTTACTTTTATTCAAAATACTAAAATAATACAAACACTTTTATTTTCTGATTTTTTATTTTATTTCATCTTTTTGAAAACATTTTATAAAAAATATACTTTTTTTTGTAAATATTAAATACTTAATTTTTGTACATATTTAATATATATATTAAATAATATAAATGCTTATATACTTATTAAAATATTTAGGAGAAAAATACAAAAATAATACATTTTTTTATTTTTATTAATATTTAACCTCAAAAATACTTTTTTTACAATATACTTTCTTTTTATTTATTTTTGTACATAATTAATAAATATTGCATATATTACATAATAAATACCTTTTTATTTATAAAATTAGGGTTTTCCCCTAAATACATAAAAATACCAAAAATTAATCATTTTCATTTTTGTTTATTTGACACATGAAAAATACTTTTTTACATACATATGAAAATCATTTTTGCATCTTGCATATTTATTTTATTTTATTTAATTATTATGCAATTAAATACCTTGTAAATTTCAATTTGGATGTAATAGTTTAGGTTTAATTTTCTTGCTATATATTCCCCATTTGAACATTTGTACCCACCACCCCATATTTGTGTTGTAATAACTTAAGACCTTTAAATTCTGCACTTTAAAAGCTTTCTAATTATGCCATGTTAGACTTAGGGTTTTGTATGCAAATCAAAAACAACAAATAGTTTGACCTAAATTCAAGATAAACAAGCATGAAAATGGACAACACTAATCACACTTGCACCCCTAGGGTTACTCCACTTTGTTGCCTTCAATAATGGGCCATGTTGTATGTTAGGTATCTTTGGCAAAAACAAAACAATCAAATGATCATAGTCCCTCGATGACGCTTTCGAAAGTTGCCTAAAAATGATCAAGTCCCTTAAAGGAAAAATTGCCCAAAGATACTTGGCACCATTGCAATCATGGTCTAAACGATGACCCGCGCCCGTCCCGTTCACATCCTAACACAAGATTGTCCACCAAATACAATGGTGGAACAAAATTGTTAAAAGGGTTAAAACATAGCAAAGATCTTTGAGAAATTTAGGGTAGATAGCTCTTGGTTACTTGCCAACTTACAAAACAAAAACGCTTGCCTATTTTTCAAAACCACACATCACAACACACTTTCAAAACCACTTTCAAAAACATTGAAAACTTTTCAAAAGACATACACCTTTGTATACATCCCAACATGGATCATTACAAAGGTTGCCACCACATTGGCCTCTTTTCAAAACATTTTCAAAACCCACACACAAAGCACCATTTCAAACAATTGAAAATCAAGGCAAGTTGATCTAAGCAAGTAACTAAGAGCCCATGGATAACCATGGATAGAAAGGGTGCTAATACCTTCCCTTTCTATAATCTACTCCCTGAACCCAAGAAAACATCTCAAAGGTTTTTGCTGTGCTTTTTAACCTTTCCTTAGGATAAAATAAAAAAAGTTGGTGGCGACTCTTGCTCAACCGAAACATTTGTGAAAACAAACACAATACCTCAAGTCAGTTCTCCCACCGTATCACAGAACTGGCGACTCTGATGGGGATTACTTTTAAAGTGGAGTAACCTTAGGGCTTAGATCACCCTCTTGCATGATTAATTGTTTTCTTTGATTGCTTGACATCTTGGCTCTCTTGTTTGGGTTTGCAATCCTACACCCGGATTTGGGGAAACATTCATAGATAGCAATACGTTGTGGAAACTGTGCGGGGTATACCGACACGGTTGAAGCAATAGCTATATTAGTGTGACATATTTGTGATTACCGGTAACCCTTGAGTTCAATCAAGGAGAGTACGGGGACGCTGAGTGATGTCACTAAGCACTAATGACCTAGAACCTTACTTGACCATCTTGGCCTTTCATTAGGAGTAGTGAGATGACCGGCTTTGGTGCAGTCCGAAGTTGGTAGATACTCGATACTACACTCATTGAGGGTTGTTTTATTGGAATATTTTGGTCGCTAGTTAAGTGGCTAAACCAAAACAATGAACAATGGAAATAATCCAGTGATATTGAGCTCCTTAGAACCCGGTTACTATTTATAGGACAGGTTTTTAAGCCAACTACACTCAAGAGGGTACTTACCTATGAAACCCCATGCAAGCTTGAAACTAGGGTTTTGTGTGAATTGCTTGTACATATGTTTGTGCATGCATCATAAACATCATAAATCATCATATGCATACACTAACCATTTCAAGGGTTTAGATCTTCATCTTTGTTCTTGTTTTGTAGGTCATGGAAATTCTTCGAAGAAAAACTATCCAAGTCAACCATGTGAGAATCCCTCCTCAACTCAAGGAACTCACATCAAGAATTCCGGAAAGCTCTCCCTTCAGTGAAAGACATGGTAGACTGCTCAGCCTAGTCAACACCAACATTGAAGAGGACATGATGAAGGTGTTGTTCCAGTTCTTTGACCCTCTTCACCACTGTTTCACTTTCCCCGACTACCAGTTGGTGCCCACTTTGGAGGAATTTTCTCAACTCCTGAGAATTCCTATTCTTAATCAACTACCCTACAACGGTACGGAAAAAGAACCAAAGCCTGAAGATGTTGCTCTAGCCCTGCACTTGCAACCATCTGACATTGTGATACGGTGGGAGAACTGACTATGGTTTTGTGTTTGTTTTCGCAAATGTTTCGGTTGAGCAAGAGTCGCCACCGACTTTTTATTTTATCCTAAGGATAGGTTTAAAAAGCACAGCAAAAACCTTTGAGATTTTTCTTGGGTTCGGGGAGTAGATTATAGAAAGGGAAGGTATTAGCACCCTTTCTATCCATGGTTATCCATGGGCTCTTAGGTACTTGCTTAGATCAACTTGCCTTGGTTTTCAATTGTTTGAAATGGTGCTTTGTGTGTGGTTTTGAAAATGTTTTGAAAAAGATGCCTTGTATAGGCTACCCTTGTAACAATTCTTTACTCGAATGTTTTACAAAAGGTGTTTGTCTTTTTGAAAAGATGTTTCAAGGTTTTTGAAAGTTTGTTTTGAAAGTGTTTGTGAAGTGTGGTTTGAAAATAGGCAAGTGTTTTTTGTTTTGCAAGTTGACAAGTACTTAAGAGCTATCTACCCTAAAGTTCTCAAAGATTTTTGTTATGTTTTAACGCTTTTAACAATTTTGTTCCACCATTGTATTTGGTGGAGCAATCTTGTATTAGGAGGTAAAGGGACGGGCGCGGGTCATCGTTTAGACCATAATTGCAATAGTGCTAAGTATCTTTGGGCAATCTTTCTTTGAAAGGGACTTGATCATTTTAGGCAACTTTTTTGAAAGCGTCATCGAGGGACTATGATCATTTAATTGTTTGTTTTACCCAAAGAAACCTAACATGCAATATGGCCCATTTTGGAAGGCAACAAGGGGAATACCCTAGGGGTGCAAGTGTGATATGTGTAGTCCATTTTCATGCTTGATTATTTTGAAATTAGGTCAAACTATTTTGTTCTTTTTATTTGCATACAAACCCTAATTCTAGCATGGTATATTTAAAAAGCGTTAAAGTGCGAAAAGTAAAATTCCTACACTATTACAACACAATATGGGAAGGGGGGTACAACTGTTCAAATGGGGGGATATTTAGAAAAGGAATTTAAACCTAGCTATTACATCAATTCTGGAATATTTACAAGATAATTGATTGCATAAATTAAATGGAAAATAAAATAAAATAAAATGCAAAAAAAAGGTTTTCACATGTATGGAAAAAGGATATTTTTTATGTCCAATAAACAAAAATAAATAAATAAAAAAAGTAACATTTTTAGAGTTTTTGTATTTTAAGGGTAAAACCCTAATTTTTATAAGCAAATATATATTATTTAATTTATACAAGTATTTATTTATTATATACAAAAAATAAAATAAAATGAAGTATAGTTATAAAAAGTATTTTTTGTAAGTGCCCTGGCTGGAGAGTTGGCCTCATTTGTAAAACAAATAAGAAAGCAAGTTTACCCAGATCCCCTCTGTTGTTTTAATATGTGGTGTTGCAGAAGTTCAACATCTGGACCAACATGTTGTGTAAAATGCCACAACATCAGCATGTGACATCGCGCCTGAAACTAAGTACTGATGTTATATGTTGAATGTTTGTAACAGCTGTGACTTATAACCTAACTATCCTAAGTGATCTAAATTATGGAAGAGGTTATTTGTTGTGTTGAAAAAGTTCAACATCTAGGAAAACATGTTAGATGTAATGTCAGGACATCTGACTTGACATCACGCCAACAGAATTGATAATTCAGTTACAGTTCTGGTACCTAAATACTCTGAGAATATATGTGGCGTTTTCTGTGAAGATTCAATCAGAATATTTGAAGAAAATACTGTTTCTAAATATGGAGACATTTTAGGAACTAGAAGATTGAAGACCTTGATTATAGGAGAAGTTTGCTGCTGAGTTGTAACAGCAAGGAGAAAAACTTGCTGAGTTAGGTAATAGGTTATAAATAGCAGAGTGTAACCTAGGGTTTAAAAACACACAATGTAACATTAGGGGTGTTTTGTTAGGTAAACCTGTCGGTCTGTGGCATGGTTACCATGTATGTAACTCGAAACCTGTAGGTAAGAGTTTGAGTGTTCTTGGATGAAGCTGTGAAGCAAGTCTAAGTATTTCTGCATTACTTCATATTCATTGTAATGTAGGAAACCAAGTGGGGAGGGCACTGCTTCTTGAGTAGGAGTAAGACTTCTGTTGTTGCGACAATAGGAATGGAAACTGGTAGGTTTCTATCTAGGAGTTCCTAGGTATAGGTTGCACTGGGTAGATGATTAAGTGAAGGATGGGAACTTGTAAAGTTTAGTCCTGAATTAATATTGCTAATAGTGGATCTTCTTCCTGGCTTGGTATGCCCCCAGAGTAGGTGTGTTTCACCGAACTAGGTCAACAACTGATTTGTGTTTTTACCTTCAACACTTTATACTTCTGTTTGTTGTATATCAAGGTAAAACTGTAATGTTGTAACAGATGATGTCTCAGAACATGTTAAGACATCATGCTGATATCTGTGCAGAAGAAATAGAACTGCAAAGGCTGTTTACTCTCTGCTGATCATGTGCAACAGATGAACAGAATTAGGCACATTGGTGTTCTATCCTCTGCACCTTCAAAGTAGGTCTGGCACAGCTTGGTTAAACTGTGCTTATGTTACTCTTCAGTACTAAATCATAAAAATTGGATATCCACCTTCCAGTGTATTTATTATGTCATATCAGATGTTTAAACATCAAGTATAACATCTGAAGACTGGCATACACCAGAATTTCAATTGGTATCAGAGCAGGCATCCTGTTCTGTTTCTGGATGAGATCCATGGGTGATACTTTCTGGTATCTACAAGGTCAATTGTAGTACTGAAGATTGTAACCTGGAATGGTTTGCTATTTCCCTGAATGGTCCCTTGAAGTGGGAGGATTGACTATTCTTGACAGGAATTGTGTGTACCTGTTTCTGGTGATTGGCATTTGGCATGGTTGTGTGATAGCTGCTCCAGGTTTGATTTATTTTCAAACTAAGGATGTGTGTACGCCTGAAGTTGTGTGTAGTAGTCATGCTAGGTTTGAACCATAATCAGACTTGGTCTATTTTTGAAGGCTAGTCTGGTGGAGTGTGTGTGCAAAGATTGGGGTGTATTATGTTCTTCCGCTGTGCAATACCTGACAAAACTCAAGCTCTGATGTGTTTTCCCCTCTTGTGGATTGAAGACCATTGTACTCAAGAATTCAACATGTCACAGATACTCGAGTCCTCTCAAGTCCACTCATGAAGACGTTCTTCGTTCAGGATGATAAGAATCACATAATCACGGATTAGTGTTATATGAAGACCTTGAAGAATTTCAAGGATGTAGCTACTAGTTGAAGAGCATATGTTTCGGGTGTCAAACAAAGGGATACCTTTGTTTGAAACCTACTCCTGACTTGGAAGAGGAGACATCTGCGTGTGCAAAGTTGACAATGGTAAAGACAACTATGTCTGTGTACTCCCGAAGGTTACTTTAGGAGTCAGAACTCTAGAAGTAAAGCTGGTTGAGATATGACATTGATCAGGGCTGAGCAATTGTTTCCTGAAGTACTATGGTGTGAAGAAAGATAAGCTCACTGGTTAATAAAAGCCAATGTTGGTGCAGCACTATTGCTCCTTCATAGAAGTAGATTGGGATCATGAGTCTTGAATATGAAGACTCAGAGTTTGGTTAAAGAATAGCTCTTGGAGTTAAGTAGATCTAGTAGGGATGTCATCTGTCATGTCGAGACGTTTGTGCACATGCATGGATATTTGAGGGAGATTTGGTTAACCTCCTCACATTAGTTCAGCCTGGTGTTTAGCTAGCTGTTGACCTATGTCACATGGGTTCTGGTTGTTGTGTGACATATTTGCAAGGAAGGATTCATCTCTCTCATTCCTAATGATGAATCTGATCTGGAAGGAGTCTCAAGTCGGTTGAAGTAAGTAGAGTTTGTTCAGAGAAAATTCTATTTTCTTGAGGCAAGGGTGGCAACCTAGATATCTCAACTCTTTGGTCTCTCAAAGAAAGAGCTTGCAAGAAGAAGATATTAACACACGAAGAGTATGTCAAAGTATTCAAATGGTGAAAGTATCTTACTGAATAATGGGAAGGATCTATGATCAATTGCTATTAGTGACAAGTACAAGTACCTAACTGATTATCCTTGGAGTTCAAGATAACTGATGTTCTTAAAGATGTGGGAACATTCCTTCTTCTAGACCCTGTGAAGAATCACAGGAAGAGTGATACCTTAGATCTATCTCCTTGGTGACAGCAAAATTGTTTGATCCTTGAAAAGGTTTCCTGGAAACATGTTCAGACTTAAAGAAGAAGAAGACATCATGATCTTGATGATGGTCACTGGGATCAGTCTGGAGCTGAATTCAACAACTAGATGTTATAACATAATGCTGCGACATTTGGTTCAACATCAGATTCTTGCTTGGTGAAGTGGCTCATCAACTTAAGTTAGGATGATCTACGAAGTTGAGATTAGATCCTCCAAAAGGATCGTCTCTTTGCAGCTCTTTGGAGTTGTTACATGTTCTTGTCTCAGTGTATCTAAGCCTTTTGTGATAACTTGTAGCCTGAAGTTCAAATTTCAATTGGAAGATCGGAATATCTCTGGAAGAAGACTGATAAACATGAAGGTGACATTTGATAATCAAACAGTGAATTCTGAGAATCAAGATAATCAACATATGACAGCTGATTATTATCGAGAAAATTTGATTCACAGTATGAATGCGTTCAAACAATATTGTTGAACAGAGGGTGCGCTCTTGAAGACATGAAGATGCGTCTTATGTTTTCCATTCATCAAGGGGTCTTATTTACTTTACTCAGAAGCTGTATTGAAGGTCTAACTGAGTATTGAATGTGTCCTACTTGTTCTCATGAGGAGAAGTGATTGTCCCTAACAGGGGGAGTATTGGTTTGTACAAAAGGTCTTCGTCAAACTCGTAGGATATAAAGTGTGACACCTTATTAACTATTGGAATGATGTGTTCAAAACTGAAGAAGACTATGTCTGACCGAATGTCATCACATTGGTAATGACATTGTTCCTAATTTCCTCTAAAACTACAGACAGGAGGAAAATTGGATGAAGTATGGATTATTATTAATAAATCCACGTGTGTACAGTTGTATGACTCAGAGGGAGTAACCATTCTCCTTAAGAAAATGGTATGGCTTCAAGCTGTTAATCTGAAATTAGCAGAATGCATGACGACATAGGATTTGAGCATGTTTTCATCTACTAAGAAAACAGAGCTGTTGTGCCTCATTATGAAACAGTTTAGTGAGCTAGAATGTTTAGGTGATAACTTGTCATCTAATAAAGGTATTATATAACTAATGCAGAGTGTAATATACCAACGATGTTTCTTGGAAAGGGGATCCTAAGACAAGGGAGTAGTTTGTTCTAAAAGACAAATGTCTGTTTTAAAAAGGCATCCTGACATGGTCAAAGGGTCAAACCCAAGGGTAGGTACCTGCATTAAAACCAGTCCTAGGGTACTGAAACTATCAGAATAAAGTACCAAGATCGTTACTATCTATGCCAAAATTGCATTATTTATAAAGACTCTCTCTAGTCTTTCTCTTCATCAGAGGGTTTCAGCAATATGAAGTTTGTTAGCATCTGGGAAAATTGTGCATGGGTATGGATCTGTATGGGCAGTCTTTGTCAAATTCTGGCCAAAAAGGGGGAGAAAGATAGGGACCCAGTAGTCTCAGGAGAAAGCAACACACGGCAATGTCCAGCAAGACTCAGGTGAAGGCAACATGATCCCTAAGTAAGTAACTTTGGTTGTGTCTTGTGTTCTGAGTTAAGAGGATAGTTGTGACTTGTGATCTGAGTTACATGATCACAAGTAATAATCTTGAGAAAAGAAATCCTCTTGGGGCATCGATGGAGTGGAGTTGCGCACAGTTGACGACAGAGGTTTGTTGTTTGCTCAAAGGACATCAGCCTCTACAAAAGAAGATGTTAGACAAGATGTTGTAACATCTCAACTGTGTTGTGGCCTGGTCCCAAAATACAACTTGCACTTATTTGTTTTAGCCAAAATTTGCCAAAGGGGGAGATTGTAAGTGCCCTGGCTGGAGAGTTGGCCTCATTTGTAAAACAAATAAGAAAGCAAGTTTACCCAGATCCCCTCTGTTGTTTTAATATGTGGTGTTGCAGAAGTTCAACATCTGGACCAACATGTTGTGTAAAATGTCACAACATCAGCATGTGACATCGCGCCTGAAACTAAGTACTGATGTTATATGTTGAATGTTTGTAACAGCTGTGACTTATAACCTAACTATCCTAAGTGATCTAAATTATGGAAGAGGTTATTTGTTGTGTTGAAAAAGTTCAACATCTAGGAAAACATGTTAGATGTAATGTCAGGACATCTGACTTGACATCACGCCAACAGAATTGATAATTCAGTTACAGTTCTGGTACCTAAATACTCTGAGAATATATGTGGCGTTTTCTGTGAAGATTCAATCAGAATATTTGAAGAAAATACTGTTTCTAAATATGGAGACATTTTAGGAACTAGAAGATTGAAGACCTTGATTATAGGAGAAGTTTGCTGCTGAGTTGTAACAGCAAGGAGAAAAACTTGCTGAGTTAGGTAATAGGTTATAAATAGCAGAGTGTAACCTAGGGTTTAAAAACACACAATGTAACATTAGGGGTGTTTTGTTAGGTAAACCTGTCGGTCTGTGGCATGGTTACCATGTATGTAACTCGAAACCTGTAGGTAAGAGTTTGAGTGTTCTTGGATGAAGCTGTGAAGCAAGTCTAAGTATTTCTGCATTACTTCATATTCATTATAATGTAGGAAACCAAGTGGGAGGGCACTGCTTCTTGAGTAGGAGTAAGACTTCTGTTGTTGCGACAATAGGAATGGAAACTGGTAGGTTTCTATCTAGGAGTTCCTAGGTATAGGTTGCACTGGGTAGATGATTAAGTGAAGGATGGGAACTTGTAAAGTTTAGTCCTGAATTAATATTGCTAATAGTGGATCTTCTTCCTGGCTTGGTATGCCCCCAGAGTAGGTGTGTTTCACCGAACTGGGTCAACAACTGATTTGTGTTTTTACCTTCAACACTTTATACTTCTGTTTGTTGTATATCAAGGTAAAACTGTAATGTTGTAACAGATGATGTCTCAGAACATGTTAAGACATCATGCTGATATCTGTGCAGAAGAAATAGAACTGCAAAGGCTGTTTACTCTCTGCTGATCATGTGCAACAGATGAACAGAATTAGGCACATTGGTGTTCTATCCTCTGCACCTTCAAAGTAGGTCTGGCACAGCTTGGTTAAACTGTGCTTATGTTACTCTTCAGTACTAAATCATAAAAATTGGATATCCACCTTCCAGTGTATTTATTATGTCATATCAGATGTTTAAACATCAAGTATAACATCTGAAGACTGGCATACACCAGAATTTCATTTTTTGAAGTCAAATATTAATAAAAGAAAAATGTAGGTGTTTTTGTATTTTAACCTAATTATATTAATAAATATATATATATATATATATATATATATATATTATATATATATTATATATATATATATATATATATATATATATATATATATATATATATATTATATATATATAATATATATATATATATATATATATATATATATATATATATATATATATATATATATATATATATATATATATATATATATATATATATAAATATATATATAATATATATATATATATATATATATATATATATATATATATACATATATA